>CM053786.1:351131132-351458632 GCA_028749045.1 Cupressus sempervirens
TTTCAAAAAAAATTATTTCTCCTTACAACTATATTATGAGACTTCTTTAATCATTTGATAAAATTTAAACAACACTACCATCATTTTTTCATACTTTCATAAATGGACAAATATCTAATTATTAGCCCCTGCCTATATAGGTGGATACTAATGTTTTTGTATCACCAAATTGCAATTAGTTGAACTTGGATAATCGTGAAAATAAATAAATATGTCATATAATCTAAGGTTGGCACCTCTAGTCCAAGGGGTTTAGCTTAGTTGGTTGAAACAATGAGTTCTCATTGTGGACACCCTACTTCAAATCACAAAAGGGACATTTGTATGGAATTCTAAGTTGTGACTCTTGGTCTTCTATTGGCTGTATTTGTATCATTTGTAAAAACTGGGTTCTAAGTTGTGAATCTTGGTCTTCCAATTGTTGTTTCTAGTGTGATTTCTCAAAAGGAGCTTGAATAAGTTATAATTGTTTCTCTTAAGGAGCACCCGATATGTAAACGATCTTAAAATTAATGTTTGCACCTCCACTCTTTATATATCTATTTTTTTTTTAAATATTCATTTTTACCATTGGCCAATTTCAATTTTCATGGAGTTCTAAATTTTTTAAATTAAATTTTAGAAAAAAACCATAATCTTAGCCAGTAAATGACAAGCTTACAAACTTTAGGAAAATATATTTTTGTAATATTCTAAAATAAAGTGTAATGCCCTGCTCAAGAACCTAAAAGAAATAAACCTAATATGTTACAAAGTTTACTGGACTAATTTTTTTCCTAAACTTTATAAAACATCAAAGTAACAATGTAGAAGCAATAAAGTAATAATGCAGAAGCAATATACACAAACAAAAAATTTACACATACAATTATAATATAGATTTCATTCCTCGAGGGCTCCTTCACATTGAATCATGTTTAAGATTTTTTTATTAATTGTTTAAGTCTTAAGTACAATGTCCATAATCATAAAAATACAACATATTAATCTCATAAGCAAATGCATGAATACAACTGATACAATGAAACACATATAATGTATACAATCCACTGCATATGTCATAGAGTATGTGAGAATAGATACAAGTACATTAAAATACAAGTCACGTGATAATATATAAGTTCATCAATTGAATAGAAGTCTCTAAGATAGGGATAATAATGATAAAAGTACAAGTACATTATTGAATTTCCAACATCTATAAATCCGAGGGGGACACAAATCGTAAGAAGTCACTACCTCCTGATTGTGTGGTTACCTAGTAAGGCTTCCATTCCCACCATACAGGGAAGATAATGAATGATCCGCATACAACTAATCTAACCGTATAACATTCATAGAAAAAGAATCCTAATAGCCAAATCTACCTCAAGGGTAACACAAACTACTCAAGAAGAAAAGATAACCAAAGTTGAAAGAACACTCATCCAATATCAACACCACATTCCAAGTATATATCAAGTACCAAAATCACGAGATAAAATCAAAAAAAGATATCCACCTCAAGTCAATAGACACAAGTCAAAAGTACAATCACCATGAATCACCAATAACCATCAGTGAACGTAAACATTAATAATAAATACATCCAATCACCATGGATTAAAGTAAACACCAACAATAAATACAAGAACAATAACTGCACCACTAGACAAAAATACAAAATCTATGGACGAGACTCAGGCTATGTACTAAGGAGTGTCATCACATGGTCAAATTGCTTGAATTACCCTTGAATGGTCTCTCATTAGACCCTAGGCCCTCAAGCATTGAGTTACCCTAGGCTGGTCTCTTTGGACTCTGAACCCTCAACGTGACACATGTAGAACCATAATAACCTCTCATGAAGATGAGTAAAGCTAGTCATACCTCTCACTAGGTATCATCCCATTCTCATTCTTAGCCTATATAAGCACTCAAGGAATGTGCGAGGCACATCTCTAACTTTTTTTTTTAATGTATCTCAAGGAAAAGGGATAGGAGAGATATTTTAATTACTATGTTATCACTTATTACACAACTTACAACACTTTGCCCTGGTACTGACCACTTTGCATCCTGGACCCCTATTGCAAGCCATTCCCAAGGACGTGTACCAAGACAACCTCCCATAAGCACATAAATCAAATTTGTTTCCCATACCGCAACACCCATAATAATAGAACTTGGTTGCCTAATAGGAAATCCAAAAATAACTTGGTTTCAAAACTCAATTCATCATATATGCTCATTGAATAACTCTCATAAACACAAGCCCTCAATTTTGAATCATAATGGACATCCTAACATCATAAAAGGAATCTTAAAAGATGCTTTTGGTGCACATCCTATCTTGGCCAACTAAATAGTTCACATAGAAGCCATCAAAAAATAAACAAATTACATTGAAATTTCAAAATCCCATCACAAAACAAATACCAAAAAAGCTAAAATAAACACTCATAAAATAATACAAGGATCCATCGAATGATTTGGATTAGAATATTTTCAAAAGTTTTGTTTGATTATATAATATATAAGTGTAGATAAATGCATTATGTTCATTATTTAATAAGCTCAAAATTGATTACTATTATTTTTAAATCAATAATATTTAACAATAAAGATAAAGCATTTTTGAAGTTCATAACAGTAAGTTTCTATACTTTTTCTCTATGTCAAATAAACTAGTAATTTAAATTTTATAATCTCATATGGAATGATACAGATCTTCAACCTATATCGATGGAAAGATAATTAATTCTCACATATCTTTCATTATTACCAGTACTAAAGAAAAGTTCATTTGAAAGGTGTAGAATATGAATCTTTGTAGCAACAATATTCAGATTTGAAGGTTGCCAATTTAGAAGAAGGAGCATAACTTTTGTTTGAACAATTGGATCTTCATAAAACTCAATAAAAGTATTCATTATAGACTTATTTGCAATGAAAAAGAAAGCTCAAATAAACCTAGTTTTAGCATGACGATAAATATTTAACCATATATGTACAAAACAATAATATATGATTTTATATATGTTAAATAAAATCCAAATGGGTGTCAAAAATTATCTTTATATTTTTAAAAATATATATTAAATAAAAGTTATAGAAAAATCATATGTTTCAAACCCTCAAACAGACACACAAGTAACTACAAACATTTTTTTCATTGTTAGGAAAACATAGAAAAGATAATCTTTCCACTATAAATTGAAAAGAGATTTTAAAAGCCCTACCTTCAAACACCAAGTTGATTTGTTAAGAAGAAGAGGAAAACTCAATTGTATGCTTTACTCCTAAACTTTGAAAAAAATCTTTTACTTCAAAATCTGAATGCATAACCTATAATCTGTCTTCTAAAATCTTTGTAGTAAATTTATCTTATTGATCTCCAAACATATTCTTTTGTTTCTTTTTTTAAAATGACTAGAGTGATCTCTTAATATAAATAAATAAATAAATAAAATGAATAAAACTAAAGTTTATAAAATTAGTAAACTTTCAAAAGAAGGTAACTCAACTAAAATGAAGTTATACCTTTTCTATATTTTCTTATATTTTTAAAACTAATAAAATCACTTTACATTTTGTTTCAAGAAAAGAAATACATAATCTCTTTTTTTCCCCATTTCTTATAATATTAAATAAATAAATATTCTTTATTTATTTTCATTCTTTCACAAAATAGATTTATCATTTTATTAAAAAATAAAAATAAATATCATTTCTTTCAAATTAAATATCTTATTTCTCACTCAAAAATCTTATTTTAATTTTATTAATTAATGTAGAATTAAATTGCATATAACTAATTTAATCATTAATAATAATTTAAACCCACTAATTATGTGCAACTCTAATTTTATTATCTTTGACCAAATGTTCATGATAAATAAATATTTAATCTTTAATATTTTAATTTATTTTGTTTTCAATTTGCACATATAGTGTTTTTTCGATCAAGTCTTTCAAATAAAAATAAATATTTAATTAATTTAATTTCCTAGTTAATTAAATATGTTGATATTAGAATTCTTCCTTTTATTTAAATAATATTTAATAATTCTAATATTACGTGATTGATCTAAATATCACAATTAAACCTTTTACCAAATAAATAACATAATCAAATCAACATAAGCAAAATCATTCAAAACCCAAACTTAAGCAACACACACAAAGATAAACTCACTGGTTTAAACATGGGTAGAAATACACATGCGAGTCCTCCATGCAAGACAAGTGTTTAGGCTATGGTTGGGATTAGACCTAATCATTATCTTCTCATTCTTAGCATTGTGTTATTGTGATATGGCACACTCACCCTAGTAATTCAAGGAAGTCGATGCTTGATACCTGCAACTTACATAAAAGATGAGCATGTACATATGCATATATAAAACTAAATTTGATAAGCAATGGTAGGGAGTGTTACATCAGGTAGATCTTGAATAGCAGGTGACTATGACTCCCTCCCTTAACAATATTAGACATGTTAGACAAAAAAATCAATAAAGACACACACACCATACACATGCAAGTATGGGGTAAGTACCATCATGAATCATGAGTTAACTCATCAAATTCTTAGATTTAACAATGCTTTATGATGAATTTAAAACAATCATCATTATAGATATATCATTTGACATTTTTATGAAATCAATGACATTTACTAACTAAGAATAATGAAATGAACATTAACACATAATTATTACACAAGACAAGAAATATAATCAACTATGTAATCATAAATGATATTTTGAAGTCATGAAATAACATCATACCATATATCTTTTAAACTAACACATACATGAAATAGGCCTAAAAGAGTTCAACATATATAATATAAAGTAAACTAAGGGTGGGCATTACATAGAGTAATGTTCATTTTCTTTGCTTCTTGATGGACCAAATTGAATTATTTTATATTTAAATATTAAATAAAATTATAAAAGTGTATGAAAAGTATTTATAGATTTTATTTTTATTTTTTTCAACTTATCATATAAATAAATCTAATTTTTCTTAATGATATTATTAATGATATTATTAATTTTTAAAATATAGAATGTAAAATTAATATTTTTAAATATTATATGAATAATTTAGCTTTATTTAAAAAATAACTTATGTCAAATAATTTTTTTTACAACAATATAAGTGTTGAGTATTTTATATTAGTAAAGTGGTTTTAATATGAAAATTTATTTGAATATTATAAGTACAATGTTAATTTTATCAAAATAATTAAAATGTGTGTTAAATAAAAGTTTGTACAAGTGTAACTTATATCAATGAAAATATATATTACCTGTAGTGGAAAAGTGGTTTCATTTTGAAGATTATACTTTTAAAATATATTAACTATGGAAAATTTGAAAAAAAATAAAATTCAAATTTAATGAATAAAAAAAATATTATTTGAATATTTAGTAATTTATTTTGATAAGTTTTGATAAGAATATCTTACATATTAATTTAAATTAAAATCAACATGGATTAACTCTTCTTGATAAAAATGACTAGATCTTTTGATTGGATAGGAAAACTAGAGATATTTCGATTTTAATTTTATAGATTATAATTTATTAATATGATCTAGACATTGATAAAATTACAAGGTTTTGCTATCAATAGAAAAAACTTATCAAGTAAAATTTATAAATAAAATAGTGTTAAACTACTACATGTTTTCAAAAATTAGTACATAAAATAATTCTAAATTTAACATATAATAATTATTATTAACCTTTTGTACAAGGTATATTTAAGTTGTGTTGAGAAGTCTTTTTATAAAAAAGAATCAATTTTTGGATAACAAAGAGGACACTATTCTTATGATAATTGTTTAGGTTGTTAGTGTAAACAATTATTTACTATTTACACTTTAAGTTTACTTTGGTTAATGCACTATTATATTAATTTTCATGTCGATACCTAGGAGTATGCATAGTCATATGAGTTGTGTTGTTGACAACACATGAGTTAGCAACTTATTTAAGCACATGGTGTCTAAAACATCTCTTCATGAGATACACCTTGTTATGCCTATCCTCTCATCATCACACAAACTCCTACACTCAATGGAGGATAATCCACTTCTGGTGGACGTGTGCTTAGTTGTCATGCTTATTACTTTGTCAACTCCTAATCATTCTAGATGCCATTATATATAGGCACTTCTAGTGTCTAATCATCAGATATTCATTCTCATATTGCTATTATGATCATACATTATTAGTCCATATTGTGCTAAGTTCTTTAGCTTCTTGATCTTGGTGTCATTTTTCCCTAAGGAAAATTCTTACATGGTATCAGAGCTAAGGGGGCTTCATTTCATAACCATTAGAGACCATTTTTTCTTCACCTCTCGCATGACCATGATTCAGATCTAGAGTATCTATAGTTATTGGGACCATTTAGAGCCGAAGTGGACCTCACCATTGTGTTCATAGTGTTGATTTAGTGAATTTTAACTAAAAATATGCCTACCCTATGCTATAGTCAAATTTGAGCCAAATTTTATTTTCAAACCAGAACCAAAAGACCCCATTTGTGAAATTGGTATGATCTCTTCTAATCTGTGCAATTAATTTTTAGATCTACATTTTTTATTTGCATCTCTACAAATTTTTTCGGATCTACATTATTTTTTACCAAAAAAAATTTGGCCATCAGGCCTATAGGAGAGCATTTTT
Organism: Cupressus sempervirens; assembly: GCA_028749045.1. Taxonomy (NCBI): domain Eukaryota; kingdom Viridiplantae; phylum Streptophyta; class Pinopsida; order Cupressales; family Cupressaceae; genus Cupressus; species Cupressus sempervirens. Next base: position 351,137,819 of record CM053786.1, read on the forward strand.
CGCAGGCAAACTTGGTGATCAAATCTTGATAGCCGCAGCTGGCATATTCCATAGAATGTTCCATCATAAACTAATGGACTTCACATCATAACCAGAATTCAAACCATGATAACTAGATAAATAGTGGGCTTCAACAACACCCAATAGCCTTAAGTTGTTTCAAGCATTGAGGAATCTGACTTTTTAACACTACAACACCCACACATTTGGTGCATGTCGAACTAATTACCCACAATGCCACTACTCATGCTGCCTATTCCTACTGGTCATCACCTTTCCAATGTTGTGCACACATAACTATCAACTCTCCAATGCTACCAAATTTTTCAAGAACCACCCATTGCTAGCGACCTTTGACCTCCGACCGATGACAATCTGTTCCCAAGTGACACTTCAGGGCACCTGCTACATCAGCTAACATGTTCGTGCCCCAAGACACATCATCACCACCAATGTAGTAGTCAATGTTAGTGTCTAAGTTAGCTTCCATGTAGAAATCCATACACTATAGTCATCCATTCGTACTGCCACGTCAACGTACCGAGTTAGATTTTTTTGCTGATATCATCATTTTGCAAGCCCAAAATTGATGACCATTTAACTATCACAAGTAGGCCATATTGCACTATCATGATGACTATTTGGACATCGAATTTAATCCATTATTCTCATGAAATCATTAGGGTAGACCCCTCACCATATGTGGTTTTGATTTGACCGTCCAACTTCAAGAGGCCATATCTCAATCATTTAGACTCCAAATTAGGTGCAATATTTTTTGATTTGGGCTAGAATTACCCAAAAAATTTAGTGGTACTATTATTTTCTAGTTTTGGGGTATGAATTTGTCAGAAAAATTAGTTTTTGATGATAGTACCTATCCAATCCTTCATTTTACAACTTCAAATGCTTCGTACAAGTTCATCTAGACAAATATTCAGGTTCCTTTTTTTTTTTGAAACTTCATAATTTTTGTCTACTTTCTAGATATGCAATCATATTATAGGCTTGTGTGGACAAAAATGCCACTTTTAGAAAATAGGTCCTTTTCTTCATTGTATTACTTTGATCAAACTTCAAAATTGTTGTACATTTGAGCTCCATTGCTAAGTACCAGATTTGAACACCAAGAGGAGGTTGTAAATAGAAAAATTAAAAGTCCACTTAGGCCCAAAATTGGCAAGTGGCTATTGTAATCACATTGAATATAAAGTGCCTAAAAAATTCATTTGGGGGCAGGGTGGTTGATTGAGTGAAAAGGGGGGGTGTCTCTTGGTGTTGTGTTCCTTTCTTGTTGTTGTTATCTTTCTTTCCTTGCACTATGGGAAACATTAATGTTTCAAAGTTAACAACACATAATTATGCCACATGGTCAGCTGAAAAATGGTGTGAATTGATGAATGAAGAAGCTTCTCAATATTTAGATGGATCTTTTCCTAAATCAATAGGTGATCAAGTATCTCAAAATCAAATTTGGGCTTGGGAATTAGTAGATAGGAAAGCCCTAGGATTTATTAGGTTAGGGGTTGATGAAAAGATCCTATATTAGATCATAGAATATAATACATCCAAGGAATCTTCGGATGTCCTTAAAAACCTATATGGGAAAGTGACTAAGGAGGATGTATACAATATTAAAGATGAGCTTATCTCCTTAGATCCTAAGATCTTTGATTCTATTTAGGATTTTATCATTAAGGTGGATGAGTTGAGAACAAAACTTAATGATTGTGATAGTATCATTAAGGATGAGAGGTTGATTTATCTAATTCAAAATAAGCTACTATCTGAATACTCCATATTTGTCTCTTTCTTCAACACCAAAAAGGCTACCTTAGGGTCTTCTTATCAAAAACTCACTTTTGATGACTATGATCAGTTGTTAGAGGATTAACAAGCTAAGTTGGTAACAATGGGGATTCTCAAGTCTTCAAAGTCTAAGGCATTGGTGGCTAACAATGAGAGTTCTAAAAATTCAACTGCTGAAAGTTTGAACAAAGGAAAGGAAAAAGAGAAGAACTAGAAAGATAAAAAAAAAGGGGACATAGAAAAGTCACCACCAAAATCAAATTAACAAGGCAAGTCTTCTCCTAATACAAATGAAAATTAGGACAATAATCAGGAAAAGAGGAAGTTTGTCTATTGTAAAAGAGCTGGTCATAGCAAACATCAGTATTATCACAAGAAAATTGATGAATTGAAAAATGTCATGAAGAAACCCAATGTTCCATTGCCTAATGCTTATAAGGAAAAAGTGTCTTCATCTTAAGATTCTAAGAGGAAAGGGCAAGCTTTTCTGACAAACACTGTTAGTCAGGGAGAATGGATTATTGACTCAGGTGCCACACATCACATGGGTGCTTCAAAGAGAGATTTTTCTTCCATGACACCTTCAGAGGTACCTCACATATTTATAGGGGATGATACTAAAGTGGAAGTTGAAGGAAAAGGTGAAGTTGAGATGGAAAGTGGAGCATTCAAGGATGTTCTCTATGTTCCTAATCTTACCTCCAACCTTCTTTTAGTCTACCAAATCACTTACTAGAGAGGTAGAAATAAGGTTGAATTTCTTCCAAATTCAATTTTTGTGAAAATAATTAAAGATGATTCTGTGGTTGCAATAGGTAAAGCTAATCATGATTCTAGGCTTTACACTTTCTCTTCCTTTTTACCTAAATCTAATGCACAAGCCTTCTTAATGCATTCAAATATAGAAAGAAAACTATGGCATGAGAGGTTTGGACATCTCAACTATAGGTATCTTCAATAGCTTAGCAGTAAGAACATGGCTCATGGTCTACCTCGAGTCTAGTTTTTAGATGGTGCTTTTTTAGGTTGCATACTTAGGAAGCATCTAGAAAAATTTTTTGACAAGGGGAAGCCTTGGAGAGCACAATGTGTTCTTGAACTAATTCATAGTGATGTGGTAGGCCCATTTCTAGTGCCATCATTTGGAAAGTCTCGCTATGCACTCACCTTTATTGATGACTACTCTTGCTATACTTAGGTATTCTTTATGGCTCATAAGAGTAAAGTGTTTGAATGATTTCTCAGCTTCAAGCCTCAAGTAGAAAAGTAGTTAGAGAAAGCCATCAAAGTTCTTCAAACTGATAATGGAAGGGACTGTCTAAACTAAAGACTTATAGACTTTTGTACTCAAGAGGGAATTAACCTTTAGCATTTAGTACCATACACATCACAAAAAAATAGTGTTTTCAAAAGGAAGAATAGAACCCTCAAGGAGATGAACACTTTCATACTACTACACATGTCTCTTGATCAAGTTTTTTGGGATGAAGCAATGAAGTTTGCAAACTACATCTAAAATAAGATTCCTCATAAAGCTTTGGATGGAGTAACTCCTTTTGAAGCTTGGACTAGAAGGAAACCTTTTGTAAAGCACTTTAGAGTCTTTGGTCATCCAACATCATCATGAATACCTCCATATAAATACAAGGCATTGGAACCTTAAAGTAAGCCTTGCATCTTTGTTGGTTATGTAGACTCTCATAAAGCCTAAAAATTTATAGATCCAGAGACACATGACATTTTCTCTGAGAGGAGTGTATACTTTGAAGAAAGTTGTCCATTCTTTACTTCTTTAACTCCTCTTTCTTCCTCCTTCATTGAAGAGAGTTACAGTGATGATAGTGACTTGGAAGATGTTTGACCACAACCCAAATAGAGGAAACAAAAAGATAAGATTGAGGATATCCCATCTAATTCTACATATTCTTCCACTAGACCTAAATGAGCTCAACAGACATTGTATGTAGCAGGACCATTGGCAGGGTATTCTTCAGATACTAGGAGGACAAGATCACAACACAACTCACTCCCTCATGCTTATACTGCAGTTGCTTATGATCATTAATCATTCAAAGAAGCTTTAGGAATTCCAAAATGGGATAAAGAAATGTAGGAAGAATACAATTCTCTTATGAGAAACAACACATGAGACTTAGTCTCTCTTCCTAAAAAAAGATGATTTGATGTAAATGGATCTATTGGACCATGTTTCCAGTGGATGGAAGTGTGGATAAGTATAAGGCTAGACTTTTTGGAAAAGGTTTCTCATAGGTACCTAGCATTGAGTACACTGAGACCTTTGCACTAGTTGCAAAAATGAACTCCATTCATTTGACACTAGCTATAGCTATAGCTTAGAGATGGGTTGTTCATCAAATGGATGTGAAGAGTGCATTCTTGAATGGTGATCTTTATGAGGAAATTTATGTGGAGCAACCACAGGGTTTCATCAAGGATTCTACTTTGGTTTTCAAGTTGAAAAAGTTTATCTATGGACTCAAACAAGCTCCAAGAGCTTGGAATGCCAAGATGGATTCTTTCCTTCTCTTAGCAGGGTTCATTAGATTTCATTTAGATCTGAATATCTATATTCTTCAGTGGGATGATTTTCACTTGCTACTTGTACTTTATGTTGATGACTTGATCATTATAGGAAGTACAATATCCATCATTGATAGTGTCTAGTCTACTTTGTAGGATAAACTTTTAATGATAGACTTGGGTCTACTTCATTATTTCCTTGGTATTGAGATACATCAGTCTTCATCAAGGATCACATTATCACAACCCAAGTATGCTCTTTATCTACTTGCTTGATTTTGCATGAGTGACTTCTTCATCTACTACATTTCTTTCAAGTGTTAAGTTAAAAGAAAAATGTTCCACTCCACTTATTGATGCTACTTTGTATAGACATTTGGGTGGAAGTCTCATCTACTTGACACATACAGACCTTGACATATCATTTGTAGTTGGCATGGTTTCTCACTTCATGGAAGAGCCACATGAACTTCACTAGAAGGAAGCCAAACACATTTTACACAATATCTAGGGTACACATACATATGGGATATATGCTATGCATATGGTACTTGATTATAGTTAGTGGGTTATACAAAATTAGATTATGCAGGGGATCTTGATTCTCACAAAATCACTTTAGGATAAATGTTTCGTCTTGGTTCTGGCCCCATTTGTTGGTAGAGTAAAATGCTTAACACTATTTCTCTTTCATCTACTAAGGCTGAGTATCGAGGAGTTGTCAATGCAACTATAGAAGCTATTTAGTTACAAAAAATTCTAAAGGAGTTTGGTTTCGACATACCAAGAGCCATAGTCATAAATTGTGATAATCAGAGTGCCATTGAAATCTCCAAATGTCTAGTGCAGCATCAATCGACAAAACAAATTGTGTTTCATATGCACTACATTAGAGGTAGGTCATTGCATTACAGTATTGTCCTAAAAAGTAGCAGATAGTAGATATCTTCACCAAGCCCTTCATTGAGGTCAAGTATCTTCATTTGTGAGATATCTTGGGGATGCAAGATTTTTCATCAGAGGGGTCACATGACTCTTCTCTTCATTATTGTACTTATCTCTCTTTTTGGGGGAGGGTTTTTCTCATGAGGTTTTCCCTCTTTCTTCTTTTTCAGAGAGATTGCATTGCATTGTATAGCATTGTATGTACATCATTGCATTTGTACATGGGTACCTAACATGGCCTAGTAGTCGGAACCCATCATAGCTTTTTTGAGATTAAGTGCATTCCCCTAAGTTGCACTTAAGGGGGGGTGTTAGTGTAAATAAAATTACTATTTAGACTTTACTTAAGTTTACTTAGGTTAATTCATTATTATATTAGTTTTCATGTTGACACCTAGGAGTATGCATAGTCATATGAGTAGTCTTGTTGACAATACAAGAGTTAGCAACTTATTAAAGCACATGGTGTCTACAACATCTCTTCACAAGATACACCTTGTTATGCTTATTCTCTCATCATTGCACAAACTCCTATCCTCAATGGAGGATAATCAGCTTCTGGTGTATGTGTGCTTAATTGTCATGCTTATCAGTTTGTTGACTCCTAGTCATTCTAGATGCCTTTATATATAGGCACTTCTAGTGTGTCATCATCAGATATTCATTCTCATATTGTTATTATGATCATACATTATTGGTCCATATTGTGCTACATTCTTGAGCTTCTTTGATACAGGAGCATCCAGAGGTATAAGGGCAATCCTGTGTCACCCAAAAAAATGTACTTAGACTTAGTTTCTGTTTGATGTCTTTTCATTTTTGGATACCCATTTGGGTCAAATAAAGGTTCCAACTCTCACAGTTCAACTATCAGTGTGCTAGAAAATCCTAAAAAAATAGAAGCATGCAATTTGGCCATCATTTTGGTGACCTAGAAGGTGTGAATTGGCTAGATGAATGTAATTGTGATTTAGAGCATTCCAAAAAAAGAATCAAGTCAAAAGGCCCCATGGTTTGAGAGTTATTGCAGTTTTTCGGGTTTTGGAGACCTCCTAAGAATGCTTCAAAGTTAGGTTAGGGGCATTAAATGACCTTGAAAAGGGCCAAAAAAAGGGGGACGAGTGAAGCTGTTCCATAGGTCTATGGAGCGCTTTGAGAGCTTTCCGAAAATATAAACAGTTCGTCAATCAGAGCTACAGTTCAAAAGTTATGCCTCCTGGAAGTTCGGTTACCATTTCTAGATTCTTCTAAATTTGCACCGACTTCTAACGCAGCTTCTGGAACCTTCTATTTGGTTGGTGGATGCCTACTAGCACTTTCTAGAATGTACTCCTAGTCCTTAACCCTCTGGGGTCTATTTAAGGAGATTTCTGGCATTGTAAAAGGCAGTTCGGAGTGGAGCTTGAGAGGAGCTATTGAAAGGAGGAATTATCTCCAGATTTATGCTATTGTAAGCCCTTAGGGCATGTTTTGAAGTTTATTTTCTCTGTACTATTTGTACTAGCTTATTTTCTTAGTTAATACAATTTCCCTTTTTTGTTGTGTCCATTCTATTCTTGGGTTGTGTCCCCATCAAGTGGTATCAATGCTGGTTTTCTTGAGTGTGTAGATAGAGCGTCAACTGTGAGGCAATTTGCACTAGGGTTGTGTGGTTGTGGGTTTGAGTTAAGAAGATGCCTCCATGAAGAGAGCGTGGTGGAAGGGCTAGAGCTATTAATCTTGAGGAGGTTAGAGCCCTCCAAAGGTAGGTACAAGCATTGCAAGAGGAGAAAATGTTGCCGCAGCTGACGACAGTGAGGATTACAATGAAGAAGAAGTAATGGAACCAGAAGGGGAATTTGATGGGGAAATTCTGAATCATGTAGAGGAAAGGCTTTTTAGGGCCATTATTAAGTTTGGGAAAAGACCCACAATTGAAGTGGGTGTATTTTCAGGAAATCTGAAACCAGATGAGTTGATCGATTGGATCAATGAACTGGAAGAATACTTTGAGTATGAGGATATCAGGGACCCAGATAGGGTTAAGTTTGCAAAGGCCATGCCAAAATTTGGTGGCAAGAGGTTCAACTGGAAAGAAATAGAAGAGGAAAGGAGAAGATCACAAGATTGGATCGCATGGTGGACAAATTGAAGAAGCAATTAATTCCTGTGGACTGTGAGCTTGATTTGTTTAAGAAGATGCATGGGTTAAAAAAAGTAGGAAGATCCATCCTGGAATATACAGAGGAATTTTACCGACTCTTGATTAGAGCGGGACATGCAGAAGCAAATAAGGAGAAGGTTGCTCGTTATATCAGTGGGTTGCGACCTAGCATCCAGGAGGAATTAAGTCTGGTAAGAATGACCGCTGTTGAAGAGGCATACCAGTTTTCCCTATGAGTTGAAGAGAAGCTAAATAAAAGGTTTGAAGGAAGACAAAGAGGGCGTGGTCAAGGAGGAAGGGGAAGTGGTAGATCATTTGGAGGCCGCAATGAAACTCAAAAGAAAAATGAAGATGTGGGTACTAGCAAGAACAAGAGGAATGAGGGTTTCAACTGCTCCCATGATCAAGACTTTGGAAATCAGAGAGGAAGAGGTAGAGGATGTGGACAAGGAAGAGGAGGCTTCCATGGTACTTGTTTCCATTGCAATGAAGAAGGTCATCGTGCCTTTGAATGCCCTCAACGACAAGGAAGGATAGATAGGAGAGCTGAGGGCCAAGCTAGGGTTGCTCATGTGGATGAGGATGCACAATCATCACATTCAGAGGATGCAGAAAGAGGAGAGACCTTGGTAAATGAAAGAGTCCTACTAAGTGGTGAGATTGAACCAGGACAACGGAGAAGTTTGTTTCGTACCAGATGCAAGTGTGAGGATAAATGCTATGACGTGATCATTGATGGTGGTAGCATTGATAACTTGGTATCAGAAGAGATGGTCTCTAATCTGAAGCTCAAGAGGGAGAAACATCCCCAGCCCTATCAAATTTCTTGGGTAAAAGATGATCATAAGGTCCTGGTAAGTGAACAATATTTAGTAAAATTCAAAATTGGGAGTTACCATGATGAAGTTCTCTGTGATGTTATTTCGATGGATGTTTGCCATCTATTGTTGGGTAGACCATGGCAGTTTGATAGACATGCAGTGCATGATGGACATGTAAACACATACTCTCTGACAAAGGATGGATTTCGCCACAAATTGAAGCCCATGAAAAAGGAAGGTGAAAAGGTATGTAGCAGTGCTAGGATTTGTCTTGTTGATGGAAGAAAGTTTTTAGATGGCATGAAACATCAACATATGTGCTATGGTTTGATTCCTAGGAAAGATAAAAAAGGTAGTAGTGAAATACCACTCGAAGAACTCCAGATTTACTAAGGGAGTTTGGAGATATTATCTCTGATAATGTTCCAGATGGATTGCCACCAATAAGGAAAATCAATCATCAGATAGATCTGATTCCAGGAGCTAGTTTTCCTAACAAGGTTGCTCACAGGATGACTCCTACTGAAACAGAGGAGCTAAATAGACAGGTTTAGGAGTTGTTGAGGAAGGGCTTGATTCAAGAGAGCCTGAGTCCATGTGCAGTACCTGTAGTACTCACACCAAAGAAGGATGGAGAGTGGAGGATGTGTACAGATTCTCGAGTTATAAATAGGATCACCATCAAGTACTGATTTCCTTTGCCAAGGATGGATGATATTATGGATTGCTTGAGTGGAGCTTAGTACTTCAAAAAGATAGATCTAAAGAGTTGTTATCACCAGATACAAATTCGAGAAGGAGATGAGTGGAAAATAGCCTTCAAGACCAAGGAGGGTCTTTATGAGTGGTTAGTCATGCCCTTTGGATTGACGAATGCCCCAAGCACCTTCATGCGGCTCATGAATGAGGTACTTAAGAAGTTCTTGGGAAAATTTGTTATTGTTTATTTGGATGATATTTTAATTTTCAGCAAGACTTTCGAAGAACATTTACTACATATTCATAGTGTCCTTGAAAGGCTAAGGGAAGAGAAACTATTAATTAATCTGAAGAAGTGTAACTTTGCAAAAAGGGAGTTAGTCTATTTGGGGTTTGTTATATCACCTGAAGGTCTCAAAATGGATCCAGAGAAGGTAAAAGCCATCTTGGAATGGCCTATTCCAAGGTCTGCTACTGAGGTAAGATCATTTCATGGTCTGGTTAGTTTTTACAGGAAGTTTATTAGGAATTTCAGTGGCATATGCGCACCCCTAACTAATATAATAAGAGGGGATAGAAAAGAGTTCAAATGGACTACATCAGTTACGAGAAGTTTTGAATTGCTGAAGAAGAAGGTAATAGAACAACCTAAGTTGGCACTTCCAAATTTTAGAAAAGTGTTCCAGGTGGACTGTGATGCTAATGGCAGCGCTATTGGGGCTGTATTAAGTCAAGAAGGTAAGCCTATTGCATATTTTAGTGAAAAATTGAATGATGCAAAGAAGAAGTATTATGTTTATGATCAAGAGTTCTATGCAATAGTTTAGGCCTTAAAGAAATCGGGGCATTATTTATTGCCAAAGGAATTTGTTTTGTATACTGATCATCAGGCATTGCAGTACCTAAATAGCCAAGGTAAATTGAATCAGAGGCATATGAAGTGGGTAGAGTTCTTGCAGAGTTATACATTTGTGTTGAAGCATAGAAGTGGAAAATCTAATAGGGTTGCAGATGCACTAAGTAGGAGACAGTTGTTGCTTATAGTAATGTAGGTTGAAGTAGTTGGGTTTGATGAACTCAATAATTTGTACCCTGAGGATCTTGATTTTGCCGAAGCATGGAAAGCTTGTAAAGAACTTGTTGCTGTAGATAGAACCAAGTGGTTAGACTATTTGATTCAGGATGGCATGTTGTTCAAGGGTAGTCAATTGTTCATTCCAAAGAGTTCCATGAGGGAAAATTTGATTAAGGAGAAACACAGTGGAGGGATGGCAGGACATTTTGGTCGAGATAAGACCATTGCCATTCTTAGAGAACATTATTTTTGGCCTCAAAATTCACAGGACGTGAAGAAGTTTGTACAAAGTTGCCAGGTATGTCAAGTTGCCAAAGGGTTTAGTCACAATACTAGCCTATATCAGCCATTGCCTATTCCATCAAGGCCATGGGAGGACATAAGTATGGATTTTTTTCTTGGATTGCCAAGGACACAAAGGGGTAATGACTCAATATTCGTGGTGGTTGATAGGTTTTCCAAAATGGCACATTTCATTGCATGCCACAAAACTCATGATGATGTCCATATTGTAGACTTGTTTTTCAAAGAGGTGGTAAGACTACATGGTCTTCCAAGGAGTATAGTTTTTGATAGAGATACTAAATTTGTGGGGTATTTTTGGAGGACATTGTAGAAAAAGTTAAGAATTGACTTGAAATTCAGTTCCATGCATCACCCACAAACTGACGGCCAAATAGAAGTCTGGGAAATTTGCTGAGATGTTTAGTTGGGGATAAGCCCAAGGGATGGGATTTGATTCTACCACAGGTAGAGTTTGCTTATAATAACTCTATAAATAGGAAGATAGAACAAGGGGAGAGGACAAGTGCTGAAGCTGAGGAATTTATTGAACATATCAAGCGTCTACATGAGGAGGTTCAGGCACACATTACCAAGATGGATCAAGGGTATAAAGCTAGGGCTGATCAAAGGAGAAGACATAAGGAATTCCAAGTAGGGGATCTAGTCATGGTGCACTTACAAAAAGAAATATTTCTAGTCGGTACTTACAACAAGCTGAAAATGAAGAAATTTGGCCCCAGCAAAATTTTGAAGAAACATGACTCAGGAAATGCATATGAGGTGGAGCTGCCAGATGGTATTCACATTTCTCCCATTTTCAACATTGTAGATTTAACCGAGTATCATGATGATGGTGCAGATGAGGAGCTGGTGTTAGAGCCATGTCCAATTCCTACTTCTAAGAAGGAGGAGATAGAAAACATTCTAGATCATCGTGTGGGTAGGAGTACCAGAAACAGGCAGTAAGAAGAGTATTTGGTCAAATGGAAAGGATGACTAATCGAGGACTCAACTTGGATTTCAGCAGCTGAGGTTTCCCATTTGGGATTTCCTCTACCATTCATAAAGTGATAGGGTCACTTTTCAATCTACCCTGGGTGTCTGATGCAAGAGCATCCAGAGGTATAAGGGAAATCCTATGTCACCCAAAACAATGCACTTAGACTTAGTTTTTGTTTGATGTCTTTTCATTTTTGGATACCCATTTGGGTCAAATAAAGGATCCAACTCTCACAGTTCAACTATCAGTGTGCTAGAAAATCTCAAAAAAATAGAAGCATGCAATTTGGCCATCATTTTGGTGACCTAGAAGGTGTGAATTGGCCAGATGAATGTAATTGTGATTTAGAGCATTCCAGAAAAAGAATCAGGTCAAAAGGCCCCACTATTTGAGAGTTATTGCAATTTTTTGGATTTTGGAGACCTCCTAAGAATGCTTCAAAGTCAGGTTAGGGGCATTAAATGACCTTGAAAACGGCCAAAAATGGGGGACAAGAAAAGCTGGTCCATAGGGCTATAGATCGCTTCGAGAGCTTTCCAACAATGTAAACGGTTCGTCAATCGGAGCTACGGTTCAAAAGTTATGCCTCCCAGAAGTTCAGTTACCATTTTTGGATTCTTCTAGATTTGCACCGACTTCTAACGCAGCTTCTAGAACCTTCTATTTGGTTGGTGGATGCCTACTAGCACTTTCTAGAATGTACTCCTAGTCCTAAACCCTCTGGGGTCTATTTAAGGAGATTTCTGGCATTGTAAAAGGCAGTTCAGAGTGGAGTTTGAGAGGAGCTACTGAAAGGAGGAATTATCTCCAGATTTATGCTATTGTAAGCCCTTAGGGCATGCTTTGAAGTTGATTTTCTCTGTACTATTTGTACTAGCTTATTTTCTCAGTCAATACAATTTCCCTTTTCTATTGTGTCCATTCTGTTCTTGGGTTGTGTCCCCATCATTCTTGATCTTGGTGTCATTTTTCCTAAAGGAAAATTCTTACATGGTATCAGAGCTATACAAAATTCTTATATAGGTTAGTAGTATAATTAATTTTTCTTTTTCTATAGTTTAAACTATTTTAATATTATTTTATCAAATTTTATATTTATTTTGATAGAATAATGTTAAATATTAAAAATATTAATAAAATATCTATTATTCGATAGCATTTATATTCATCATCAATGTGAAGTAATAGAAACATGTAAGGATGTTATTGCATTTTGATCAATATGGTGTGATTATTACTAAATTCTAATTTTATTCACAATTTATTATTTTTAGATCAATAATGCACTAAAATTAAAGCATCAAACACCAACTTAACACAAAAATGTTTGACAATACTTTTTCCTATATACCCTCTATGGTATTACTTATAGTACATTTCAAATTAGGTTTAAATTTTCCAAGACATACAAATCATTCGAGCATCTTAACATATGAATTTTTTTTGAAGTATCATGATCTAAATAATATTAATATCTTAAAAAGAAAACTCAAGAGATTGAGTTGAATTATAATGAGCCTATCAACTAATGTGATAAAAAAAATAACAATTTAAAAAAAATTTGTGATGATCAATAATTAATAGATCCTTCAACGAATTGATTTCAAGATTGGCCAATAAGTCGATTTCTTTTTTTGCTTTCTTTATGTAATGGTCCAAGCCATGAAAGAGTCTCACCCTTCAATCGAGAGGTTCCCTTTTAATATGTAAAATCATAATAATGATGCAAATCCAATTTCAAACCTTCGAATACACTTCTTGAATATATCTAATCCTTTACTTGGGCATACAATAGGTAGTTGTGCCAAAGTTACAATTGAGTAATATGATACCACAATGAAAAAAAAGTTGAATACAATAAACCATAATATTGTTTTTAACATATACTATTAACTCCTATGGATTCTTGATGCACACTACTATATTTCCAACTTTTAGAAACATGTAATTTTCTAGTTGTAACACACAACTCTTGTTAATAAAACTAAATAAATGTTCATAATATAAAAATAATAAAATTTATCTTAAAATAAACTTTTAATAAATTAAATTTAACATAATGACTTTATAAACTTTTAAAAAATTAAATTCAATATAATGGCTTTAGAGATATATGTGAAATAGTAAAATTTTTATATAATATAAGTTTTAATCAGTTTTTGTTTTACATTAATATTTATGTTGAATTTAAATTGCACAACTATTTTAAAATAAGTTTACTTTTATGAATATTTACTTCAGTGAACATTTTTGTCTCACATTCTCAATAATTTTTAGTTGATAATTTTTTTTGTGTTTCAAATTTGATTATGGTTGGAGTAGTTGAACACAAAATTACATATTGATACAGTGTTGCAAATGATGATTAAAAAGTAAGTAAAGATGATTAGGATGATTTTGTTCAAACCTAATCTTTCTCATCTACCTTATACCCTTGGGCCTCACCCCTTCATATATGATGCATTTTTTTGGGTGGAGAATAGGGTTATAGTGCAAAGAAATAGAAGATGGGTACTTGTAAAAGGATTGAAGTCTCAAATCCTACTATGTTTTGTCTCCAAGTGTAATCTTTTTTATTTTAGTTTGTGTAACCCTTTTGTCTTGTTTCTATTTAAGATGGGTGGTCAAGTTTTTGTAGTTTATCAAAGAGGAGTTGATGGTTCTAATTAAAAGTAGAGGAACAAAATGAAGAGGTGGGGAGAAAGGTGGGAATAAACTCTTCTATGAGCATTAGTTCTTCGAAATTTAAAGTTTCTTATTAAACTTATTACTAGATTTTTTAAAGTAATCATTTCCTTGAGTTCTTTGGTTATTTTTTCTTTCTTATATGATGGTTTAGTTTAGGGGATCCTAGAGGAATGCTATTTATAATTAGAGTTGATAATGATTCTTTTAAGTAATTATTCATTGCATCAAATTAAAGTGTTGGGTTATTATTGTATTTTCCATAGACTAGGTTGATACTATTGCAATCACTTGTTCTTAACTAGTGATTAATATTCTACATTTCAACCTATCAAATGTAAGTATTTTTATTCGTATGAAGACTAAAGTTTTCAAAGTTGTAACCATTCCAAGCTTTTCTGATTATATGTTTTTGTATGACAAAAATATTCTCAACTAAAACTATTTTGGTGAATATTCGAGTTGGATCTACACTTTTTATTGTGCATTCCCATTTAAAATAAGTGAAATTGATCTTTTTGCTTACCTGTGGAAGCTTAAATGTAAGGAAATCCTATTTAGTTTCCTCAAATACATTTTTGTGAAGCCTACAATTTAAATGGAATTTTTGAATGAGAAACCTAAAATATAATAAATCTTTAACATCATTTAATACAATGGTTATTGTCAACTAAAAAAATAGCATTCCTCATCGTCAGATTCAATAGTGACTAATTGAGCAATTGGGACCAATATTGCGCAGAAAATGTGAAAGTAGGTGTGATATTTTTCCTTGGGACATTTAATTTATTTTTGAATAAGGAAATGTGGAATATTATCCAACTTTTTTAAGAATACATTTTATATTCATTATTTGTTCAATAACAATTTATGACTTATGAAGTAAACATTTAGAGTTTTCTAAGTTCAAGGGAGTGGATGAGAACATCTTCCAATTGTCACTTTTGAAGTGGTTCATTTAAAAAACATTTTATATATTTTTAGTAATTGAAATCCTCAATTCTAACACTAGAGAGAAGTTAAAAACTAATGTGATGAAATTCTTCAGTGGGAGGGAAAAAATTGGCCAAGTCTATCGAAATGTTGCTCAATTGTAAGTTACCATGATTGAAAGATTGAATGGGATAAAATAGGCCAAGTCTATTGGGATCTTAGTCAAATTTGAGCTACCGTAAATGTAAGATTGAAGGGAACTTTCCTCTGAATGTCCATGTTTTATGAATCTCAGATGGTCTTGCCAAGGCCCCAATATTTCCAAATAATAGAAACACATACCATCCAAAGCTAGGAGCATGCATTGAATAATTCTATAATATTTATGGTAGCACATAATAAGAGGTTGCGGATTCATTCCATAACAACATAAAATTTACTTTTTTTGAAAAAGCCTAATGTAAATTAATACATTTAAACAATATAACTAGGGAATGACAACAATGTTTTTTAATGATAAGCATAGGGTGATCCCACAATAATGGGTTCTACTTTTTGACCAATTTTGTGTTGATCTCAGATTGGTTTTGACAATTGCATGTCAACACACTTAAGTTATTTATTAAGTTCATGCTAAGCTAGTAACACATGTCGAGTATAATATGTATAAATGTTGAGTTGCAATGAGTGTCGAGTCACTCAAGTGCTAAGAATATAGTTGATGCCAAGCAAGTTCAGGTGCCGAGCTAGATAGAATTACAGTAAGTGCTAAGCATCAGTATTATCAAGTGTCAAGTAATATGTATTGGACATAGATGTTTGTGATGGCACAAACAACTATGTAAACCATTTTTACCCCAACTTATAGATAGATCTCAAAGCTTTGAAGATAAGAATGAATCTATTTGGATTTCCTATGCAATCAACATGCAACCAATCATAAAATTGGAAAGGGTAAGCAGAAAAATGCATGAATCTAAGTTGTAGATTGATACCTAACCCTAAGCCACCAAAGTCTTTATAAGGAAGGCAAAGCCCCATAATTCAATAAGCATGGGATTAAAGAACAAAAGGAAGAAAAGGGGTGAATTGATTAGAAAACATTCAAGGTGACTTAGAAGAGCGAAAGAATTGTAGAATCAGTTTGTAGAATAGAGGATCAACAAAACAACATTGTTACACTAGATCAAGAGGATTAAGGTAAACAGAATTGAGATCTAAAATCATCAAGAACAAAGTTGTAAGTTGTTAGAACAAATATTCTACTATTACTTTCTAACAATTATATCAGTAGGATGAAATCCTTTGGAATAAGGTTGACTTAACAATCATTGTAAAATCCCTTAAATGAGTGACATTCAAATGAATTTTTATAAATCCTTTAACTAGGTACACTTCTAGCAAGGTGTGAGATCCTTTAACAGGGTGGGACTTAATAGTCTCTTGTAATCCTTTCACAAGGTAGGCCTTTCACAGGGCAGATCATGAAAATGGTCAAAACTTTGTATCCTTAATAGGTGACACTTTACCTTCTCATTTGGAGCGTATCATCCCCACCCTAGTTTTACCTTCTCAATTGGAGGGTTTCTGGGTAATCATATCTGGTGTCAAGTGTTTATGTGCATGCATTTACATTACATGTGATTTCAATATGTTAATGCATGTATTGTTTGAAATTCAAAGTTTTATTGGTTGAAGAATAGTACTTTTTATTTAGCCCCCCGCCCTTAGAAATATGTGCTTCGCATTTGTAATTCCAACAATTGGTATCAAGGCTAAGTTCTCATTAGGAAAAACATTATAGCTTGGAGAAAAGATCTTGAGATGGAGGTCTAAAAATCCACAAATGTTATAGAGAACCAAAGAATTGAGATCCAACTCTTTCTACATTCACTGGAAGAAGCTAGGGAAGAATTAAGGAAGTCCTTAAAGAGAAGGAAAGAGATTGCCATTACAGAAGATGATACATAGTACAAAGAGATCGACACCACCAAATTCTTTGCTAATGGAGACTAGTTTGATGTAGTAATAGAAAATCTAATGGAGAAGAGGGTGAATGCACAAAGTTGGGTTGCAACTCCATGGAAGTCAAATTCGCAAAATGAGAACTCTTATAAATGGATACCTGATTTTAAAAAATAGGCACCCATTTTTGGCTCAGGTGCTCGACCCTAAATTTAAAAAACGGGCACTCGTTATTTTTAAAAATTGGGTACCCATTTTTTATTTTCAAAAAATGGGTACCCGTTTCTCAAAAAATTAAAAATTTGATTTTTTAAGAAATGGGCACCCATTTTTAAAAAATAAAAAATTGGTACCTATTTTTTAAAAATCGGGTACCCTTTTTTAAAAATTGGGTATGGGTTCTTGTTTCTTAAAAAATCATTTTTAAAGTTTTTGACGGATTTTAAATGCCACTTTTAGCTTTTCAAAATGGGTACCCATTTTTTGAAATTCAAATAATGGGCGCCCGTTTCTTACAACATGAGGCAAGATTTTTTTTCTTGCCCCAAATTTTGGTTTGGGGCAGGCTTGGTGAGACCAAGCCTATGCCTTGGCCTCTCAAGATTTGGCTAAGGCATTGAACTGACAAATTCATGCCTTGTCATAATTTTTAGAGGGTATTCCTGATCAAATTTTTTTATGAAACAAAAACCCATTAGAGCTCTTACTCTCTTGATTTTAGAAATATAAATTTTATAGAGTTATGATTTTATTTACTATTTTTTTTAATTTTTTAATCAAAGGTGATACCTAAATGTAAAATAGCAATGTTCACTAAAACTTTAATAACTTTTTTATTTTGGGTATGTGCAAGATCATGGTGTACCAAACTATGGCCTTAAGTGGCAGTGAAAAATCAGCAAATCAGGTTTATGTCAACTTGACACATAATTTTGAAGTGGTTATGGACTTTATATCAAAAAGTTGTAAGAAAATAATTTGTAGAAAATTGAATTTAGTTTCTAAACTACTAGGCCTTATTAGGAGAAAAAAAAATTGATTGGTCAAAAGTTTGAATTTTAATGCAGTACTAAAAAAATTTCAGGGCAAAAATAAAAAGTAGGTGTATGTCTGACCACCTTAATCAAAATCAAATCATAATATTTTTTTAATATAATTATAGATATAAAAACTAGACTCATCCCCGGATGTGACGCATATTTTTTGATATTTTTATTCCAAATAAATAATTAAATATGAATTTTCTACCAAAACTTTTTCAGAATAAAAAAAGTCCTGTGTTTGACCACCCTAACTAATAGAAAATTTCATCAAATTTTTCTTTTTTTATTTTTTTCTTATACTAGGTGAAGTGTAGAATGTGACGCAACTTTTAGATAGAAAAAATGTTATACCGTTTGAAAGTTATAGCTATTTTTCATTCAGTATGTCAATCAACACTTTACAATAATCTTCATTGATAATTAACTAATAAATACTTATCGAACTCAAAATTTGACAAAAATTATATTGATGGAATCTAGAGAGCGATCTTAAAAAACCCATTTCGTTTCATTCAATTTTGATCAAAATAACATTGTCAGACGGCTACCCGAAGTCTGAGTATCACTAAAACTCTCTTTAAACACGTCTTTGGGGTTGACCGGGCAGGCTTGGTAAATACCAAGCTTGATTGGATATCCAATTTCAAATCGGATATCCGATTTGACATCAGATATCCGATATGGCTCGGTAGTCAAATTTCAAAAATCTTCAAATTTTGGAGGGAAATTCAATTTAAACGTTCTAGTTTTTTATTTTTAAATTATTTCACTTATATTAATATGTAAAGGCATATTTTAATATATTATATATATATAATAACGTAATGTAAACATAGAAGATATAATCTAGTAATATATAATAGTATCATATGTTAATCTTATTACAATCTATAAATATAATATATATTATTATTATTTTTACTAAATATAATAACGTAATTTATATATATATATAATACGTATTATATATTATTATATTAATATGTATAATAATATAATATTTATATAACAACGTAATATTTTTATTAAATATAATATATATTATAAATATTATTATATTAATATGTATGTTATTAATATATTTATATAATAACGTAATATTTTCATTAAATATAATAATGTAATATGTATATGTATATATATATATATATATATATATATTATTATATTGATATGTATATTATTAATATATAAGAGTCAAAGGGGGTCATAGGGTGACCTATGACCCCCTTTGACCCATTAAACAATGACATATGTCTCTAGGGGTCCTAGGACACCTAGGGAAATATTCGAATGGGTATTATGGGTCAAAGGGGGTCATAGGGTGACCTATGACCCTCTTTGACCCATTAAATGATGACATATGTCCTTAGGGGTCCTAGGACCCCTAAGGACATAGTCAAATCGTTCATATGGGTCAAAGGGGGTCATAGGGTGACCTATGACCCCCTTTGACCCATTAAATGATGACATATGGCCCTAGGTGTCGTAGGACCCCCAGGGACATAGTCGAATCATTCATATGGGTCAAAGCGGGTCATAGGGTGACCTATGACCCCCTTTGACCCATTAAATGATGAGATATGTCCCTAGGGGTCCTAGGACCTCTAGAGACATATTCGAATGGGTAATATGGGTCAAAGGGGGTCATAGGGTGACCTATGACCCTCTTTGACCCATTAAACGATGACATATGTCCCTAGGGGTTCTAGGACCCCTAGGGACATATTCCAATTGTTCATATGGCTCAAAGGGGGTCATAGGGTGACCTATGACTCTCTTTGACCCATTAAACGATGATATATGTCACTAGGTGTCCTAGGACCCCTAGGGACATATTCAAATGGGTAATATGGGTCAAAGGGGGTCATAGTGTTACCAATGACCCTCTCTGACTCATTAAACGACGACATATGTCCCTAGGGGTCCTAGGACCCCTAGGGACATATTTGAATTGTTCATATGAGCCAAAGGGGGTCGTAGGGTGACCTATGACCCCCTTTGTCCCATTAAATGACGACATATGTCCCTAGGGGTCCTAGGATGACTAGGGACATATTCGAATGGGTAATATGGTTCAAATGGGGTCATAGGGTAACCTATGACCCTCTTTAACCCATTAAATGATGACATATGTCTCTAGGGGTCCTAGGACCCCTAGGGACATATTCGAATCGTTCATATGGGTCAAAGGGGGTCATAGGGTGACCTATGACCCTCTTGACCCATTAAACGATGATATATGTCTCTAGGGGTCCTAGGACCGCTAGGGACATATTCGAATGGGTAATATGGGTCAAAGGGGGTCATAGGGTGACCTATGACCCACTTTGACCCATTAAACGACAACATATGTCCCTAGGGGTCCTAGGACCCCTAGGGACATATTCGAATGGGTAATATGGGTCAAAGGGGTTAATAGAGTGGCCTATGACCCTCTTTGACCTATTAAACGAAGACATATGTCCCTAAGGGTCCTAGGACCCTAGGGACATATTCAAATGGTTCATATGGGACCCATTAAACGATGACATATGTCCCTAGGGGTCCTATGACCCCTAGGGACATATTTGAATGGTTCATATGAGTCAAAGGGGGTCATAGGGTGACCTATGACCCCCTTTCACCCATTAAATGATGACATATGTCCCTAGGGGTCCTAGGACACTAGGGACATATTTGAATGGTTCATATGGGTCAAAGGGGGTCATAGGGTGACCTATGACCCCCTTTGACCCTTTAAACGACCACATATGTCTCTAGGGGTCCTAGAACCTCTAGGGACATATTTGAATCGTTCATATGAGTCAAAGGGTGTCATAGGGTGACCTATGACCCCCTTTGACCCATTAAACAATGACATATGTCTGTAGGGGTCCTGAGACCCCTAGGGACATATTCGAATGGGTAATATGGGTCAAATGGGGTCATAGGGTAACCTATGACACTCTTTGACCCATTAAACGACGACATATGTCTCTAGGGGTCGTAGGACCCATAGGGACATATTCGAATCATTCATATGGGTCAAAGGGGGTCATAGGGTGACCTATGACCCTCTTGACCCATTAAACGATGATATATGTCTCTAGGGGTCCTCAGACCCCTAGGGTCATATTCGAATGGGTAATATAGGTCAAAGGGGGTCATAGGTCACCCTATGACCCTCTTTGACCCATTAAATGATGACATATGTCTCTAAGGGTATTAGGACCCCTGGAGACATATTCGAATGGGTAATATGGGTCAAATGGGGTCATAGGGTAACCTATCAACCTCTTTGTCCCATTAAACGATGACATATGTCTCTAATGGTCCCAGGACCCCTAGGGACATATTCGAATCGTTCATATGGGTCAAAGGGGGTCATAGGGTGACCTATGACCCTCTTGACGCATTAAATGACGATATATGTCTCTAGGGGTCCTAAGTCCCCTAGGGACATATTCGAATGGGTAATATGGGTCAAAGGGGGTCATAGGTCTTTGACTCATTAAACGACGACATATGTCCCTAGGGGTCCTCGGACCCCAAGGAACATATTTGAATGGGTAATATGGGTTAAATGGTGTCATAGGGTGACCTATAACCCTCTTTGACCCATTAAATGACGACATATGTCCCTAGGGGTCCTAGGACCCTAGGGACATATTCCAATCGTTCATATGGGTCAAAGGGGGTCAGAGGGTGACCTATGACCCCCTTTGACCCATTAAATGACAAAATATATCCCTAGGGGTCCTAGGACCCCTAGGGACATATTTGAATTGTTTATATGACTCAAAGGGGGTTATAGGATGACCTATGACCCTCTTTGATGCATTAAACGACGACATATGTCTGTAGGGATCCTAGGACCCCTAGGGACATATTCGAATGGTTAATATGGTTCAAATGGGGTCATAGGGTAACCTATGACCCTCTTTGACCCATTAAACAATGACATATATCTCTCGGGGTCCTAGGACCCCTAGGGACATATTCGAATCGTTCATATGGGTCAAAGGGCATCATAGGGTGACCTATGACCCTCTTGACCCATTAAACGATGATATATGTCTCTAGGGGTCCTCAGACCCCTAGGGACATATTCGAATGGGTAATATGGGTCAAAGGGGGTCATAAGGTGACCTATGACCCTCTTTGACCCATTAAACGACGACAGATGTCCCTAAGGGTCCTAGGACCCCTAGGGACATATTCGAATGGGTAATATGGGTCAAATGGGGTCATAGGGTAACCTATGAACCTTTTTAACCCATTAAACGATGACATATGTCTTTAGGGGTCCTCGAACCTCTACGGACATATTCGAATCGTTCATATGAGTCAAAGGGGGTCATAGGGTGACCTATGACCCTCTTGACGCATTAAACGACGATATATGTCTCTAGATGTCCTAGGACCCCTAGGGACATATTCGAATGGGTAATATGGGGCAAAGGGGGTCATAGGGTGACCTATGACCCTCTTTGACCCATTAAACAGGGACATATGTCCCTAGGTGTCCTCGGTCCCCAAGGGACATATTCGAATGGGTAATATGGGTCAAATGGAGTCATAGAGTGACCTATGACCCTCTTTGACCCATTAAACGACAACATATGTCCATAGGGGTCATAGGACCCTAGGGACATATTCCAATCGTTCATATGGGTCAAAGGGGGTCATAGGGTGACCTATGACCCCCTTTGACCCATTAAACAACGACATATGTCCCTAGGGGTCCTAGGACCTCGAGGGACATATTCGAATGGGTAACATGGGTCAAATGGGGTCATTGGGTAACCTATGACCCTCTTTGCCCCATTAAATGATGACATATGTCCCTAGTGGTCCTCAGACCCCTAGGGACATTTTCGAATCGTTCATATGGGTCAAAGGGGGTCATAGGGTGACCTATGACCCTCTTTGACCCATTAAACGACGACATATGTCCCTAGGGGTCCTCGGACCCCTAGGGACATATTCGAATCGTTCATATGGGTCAAAGGGGGTCATAGGGTGACCTATGACCCCATTTGATCCATTAAACGACGACATATGTCTCTAGGGGTCCTAGGACCCCTAGGGACATATTCGAATGGGTATTTTGGGTCAAAGGGGGTCATAGGATGACCTATGACCCTCTTTGACCCATTAAACGATGACATATGTCCCTAGGGGTCCTTGGACCCTAAGAGACATATTCAAATGGGTAATATGGGTCAAAAGGGGTCATAGGGTGACCTATGACCGTCTTTGACCCATTAAATGACGACATATGTCCCTAGGGGTCCTAGGACCCTAGGGACATATTTGAATTGTTCATATGGGTCAAAGGGGGTCATAGGGTGACCTATGACCCCCTTTGTCCCATTAAACGACGACATATGTCCCTAGGTGTCCTAGGACCCCTAGGGACATATTCGAATCGTACATATGGGTCAAAGGGGGTCATAAGGGTACCTATGACCCCCTTTGACCCATTAAACGATGACATATGTCTCTAGGGGTCCTAGGACCCCTAGGGACATATTCGAATGGGTATTATGGGTGAGAGGTGGTCACAGGATGACTTATGACCCTCTTTGACCCATTAAACGATGACATATGTCCCTAGGGGTCCTTGGACCCCAAGAGACATATTCAAATAGGTAATATGGGTCAAAGGGGGTCATAGGGTGACCTATGGTCCTCGTTGACCTATTAAACGATGACATATGTCTTTAGGGGTCCTCGGACCCCAAGGGACATATTCGAATGGATAATATGGGTCAAATGGGATCATAGGGTGACCTATGACCCTCTTTGACCCATTAAACGATGACATATGTCCCTAGGGGTCCTAGGACCCTAGGGACATATTCCAATCGTTCATATGGGTCAAAGGGGGTCATAGGGTGACCTATGACCCCTTTTGACCCATTAAACGACAACATATGTCACTAGGGGTCCTAGGACCCCTATGGACATATTTGAATCATTCATATGAGTCAAAGGGGTTCATAGGGTGACCTATGACCCCCTTTGATGCATTAAATGATGACATATGTCCCTAGGTGTCCTAGGACCCCTTGGGACATATTCGAATGGGTAATATGGGTCAAATGGGGTCATAGGGTAACTGATGACCCTCTTTAACCCTTTAAATGACAACATATGTCTTTAGGGGTCCTAGGACCCCTAGGGACATATTCGAATCTTACATATGGGTCAAAGGGGGTCATAGGGTGACCTATGACCCTCTTTGACCCATTAAACGATGATATATGTCTCTAGGGGTCCTAGGACCCCTAGGGACATATTCGAATAGGTAATATGGGTCAAAGGGGGTCATATGGTGACCTATGACCCTCTCTGACCCATTAAACAATGAGATATGTCGCTAGGGATCCTAGGACCCCTAGGGACATATTCGAATGGGTAATATGGGTCAAAGGGGGTCATAGGGTGACCTATGACCCCCTTTGACCCATTAAACGATGACATATGTCTCTAGGGGTCCTAGGATCCCTAGGGACATATTTGAATGGGTATTATGGGTCAAAGGGGGTCATAGGGTGACCTATGACCCTCTTTGACCCATTAAATGATGACATATGTCCATAGGGATCCTCGGACCCTAAGAGACATATTCGAATGGGTAATATGGGTCAAATGGGGTCATAGGGTGAGCTTTGACCCTCTTTGACCCTTTAAATGATGACATATGTCCCTAGGGGTCCTAGGACCCTAGGGACATATTTGAATCGTTCATATGGGTCAAAGCGGGTCATAGGGTGACCTATGACCCCCTTTGACCCATTAAACGACAACATATGTCCCTAGGGGTCCTAGGACTCCTAGGGACATATTTGAATCGTTCATATGAGTCAAAGGGGGTCATAGGGTGACCTATGACCCCCTTTGATGCATTAAACGATGACATTTGTTCCTAGGAGTCCTAGGACCCCTAGGGACATATTCGAATGGGTAATATGGGTAAATGGGGTCATAGGGTAACCTATGACCCTCTTTGACCCTTTAAATGATGACATATGTCTCTAGGGGTCCTAGGACCCCTAGGGACATATTTGAATCGTACATATGGGTCAAAGGGGGTCATAGGGTGACCTATGACCCTCTTGACCCATTAAACGACGATATATGTGTCTAGGGGTCCTAGGACCTATAGGAACATATTCGAATGGGTAATATGGGTCAAAGGGGGTCATAGGTCACCCTATGACCCTCTTTGACCCATTAAATGATGACATATGTCCCTAGGGGTCCTAGGACCCCTAGGGACATATTTGAATCATTCATATGAGTCAAAGGGGGTCATAGGGTGACCTATGACCCCCTTTGGTCTATTGAACGACGACGTATGTCCCTAGGGGTCCTAGGACCCCTAGGGACATAGTCGAGTTGTTCATATAGGTCAAAGGTGGTCATAGGGTGACCTATCACCCCCTTTGACCCATTAAATGATGACCGTCTTTGTATTATATATTATTATATTAATATGTATAATAATATAATACATATATAACAACGTAATATTTTTATTAAATATAATATATATTATAAATATTATTATATTAATATATATGTTATTAATATATCTATATAATAACATAATATTTTAGTATATATAACGTAATATTTTAGGATATACTATTTATACTATTTTAGGATAATAATTATAATATAAATAAACACTAAATATTAATATTATTATATGTATAGTAATAATAATACTATTATAGCTATAATAATAATATATATTAATACTATATATTGTAGCTTAATATAAATAAACACTATATATTTACACTGTTATATCTATATTAATAATATTAATACTATTATAGGTATAATAATAATATTGATACTATAGGTATATTAATACTATTTTATATTAATATTATTGATATTTTATACTAATACTAATATACTATTAACTTTGTTATAAATTAAAGTCGTTTGCCTCCAAATATTTTCATAATATTAATATTATTGTGGAAAAGGAGGGAAACCTTAGCAAGTTTTCCCCCCAAAAGTCCTTTTCCTATATCGGATATCCGATCTATTATCGGATATCCGATTATACCGCCATCAATTTCAAATATTTGACTATCCCTACAGACCCGACAACATTACTTTTTTACCTCTTTTTTCATGAGATTTGTAAAAAGTCGTGTTTTGGGGCTCAACCAATCGAAAAGAATTCGAAAATATAACCTTAGGTGTTTGAATTTGTCATCTGAATGGGGAGTAGCAGTCGTCAAAAGAATAAACGTAAAAGGAAGATATCCAATGAAGACATTGCAGCATATAGGGATAAGGACAAAATGAAACACCAAAAAAAAAGACAAGGTATGCTAAATATCAATCAAGTTGACGATGAATTAATAGAAGGTGAAATCATAGAGTCAGATAATGAAAATGTACAGTTGGGGAATGAAAATGTACCTATTGAAAATGATAATGCGGAAATTGAAAATATAGAAATTGAAAATTTTGAAGAAGAAATGCCACCAAGTCATAATCCAAATTGCATAATTGACCATGTCGAAGATGACAATGCACAGGAACTTAATGCACAAGAACCTTACATATCTTCTAATTATAATCGACATGAAGGTTCTAAAACACCAAAATGGATAATTAAAATTGATGAAGCGATTATGACTAGTTTGGAAGGAAAAAAATCAGAAAGAACCATTTGGTTATGGGCTTCAAGACTATATCAGATGTTTTTCGGCAACAAGACAGTGGTAGAGCAATGTCAGCTTTTCATGCACTTATTAAAGATGCAAAAGATGAGACCTATGCTTTCCAAATTGAAAATTCGTGTCAATAAAAAGTTGGAAAGAAATGCCATTATTGTGAAGAATCTTTTCAGTGCTCTCAATAGCGTTGGGAAAAATAGCAGAGAGAAGGATAATAGAGCTGCTCGAAGGGTTATTACAACCTCTTTGTTAAGTCATCATTTGAGAAATGGTAGATATATGAGACAAACTTGAATTGATTTGAATCTAAATTGTACTACTTTGAGAAGAGCACTTAGTCAATGAGAGAAAATTGATGATCCTCTTCAAAATGAAACATGGGCATTTGGTGGGAGACTTCCACGTTTTGATAAGAAGCTATCCGACGATGTGAAGGAAGAAATTATATAATTTTGGCACTCTAACTCACGAGTATCACCCAATGCTAAAGATTTCTTAAAGTTGAGAATTGGCATTAGAGACCGCACGCCACATCCTAAACACTATTTGGAGGTAAGTCAAACTATGTTGTTCAAACAATTTAGAGAGAGTCATCCAAGTGTTCATATATCACAAAGGGCTTTTGAATCTTTGAAGCAATTTTATTGTGTGCCACTCAAAATTTGAAATACATGTTGTTGCAAATATCATGTTGAGTTTTCTATGCACCATGAACTATTATGCTCCATCTGTTCTACTTTGCATAGTAAAGAAATGTTGGAGGATTGTGGGGCTAGTGGGCTTCCAAAATCATCAAGAGACTTGTTAGATCAACTCTTATGTCGTAGAGTTGATGGTTGTTCCTTTTATAAAAATGCTTTCTTAAATGAGAAGTGTTCAGAATGTGGTGGCTTATCCAAGTTTGATACATGTTTCCATGAGGGGTGTGAACAAGATCTTGGAAAGACAATAGTGAAAAAAAGGGTCTATGAAATGGTGAAATACACATTGAAGAGTGGGAGTGAGAGCTCTAGATGTGAATTGGTTGGAAAAGATATCAATGTGGCTAATTTTGTTTCAGATTTCAAGGCAAATCTTTTTTACAAGTATGCAAGACATAGTCACAGGTCTCAGTGGTTGGATCAACAATTTAGAACGTGTAAGGAGACTTTTCCCATTGGCACTATTATATCACTTGTTGATTTTGCTGAGAACTACACATTGCAACCTCAAAATGAGACACAATCTCAGTATTACAACTCTATTCAGATTGCAATTTTTGTTCACATAACATATAGACATGTCCCTTATAGTGCGGAAGATAATCGAAAGATTATTAGAGAGTATCATTTTTATATGAGTGATGATAGATCTCACTCTCACGAGTTTGTGCAACATTGTTTCGAATTTTTTTTTTATTTCTTACATGAGCATGCAATTGCTATGGATAGACATATCATTTGGTCAGATAACTGTACAGGTCAATTCAAGAATGCTTGTATGTTTTATTGGTTGTGTAGGATGCACGTAGAGAGAGGGGTGCCTCATATTTGGAGTTTTTTTGAGTCCGGCCATGGAAAAGGGGAACATGATGGAGCAGGGGCATGTGTGAAGAGATCTCTAGTTAAGGAGCAACGTAAGATTTCAACAACAGAGCTTCTTGATGCTCGTAGCATTATTGATTGGTGTAGTTTAGCATTATCATAGGGGGGGACGCTTAATTCAGTGGTACGCAGGTTCTTTTGGTTGGTTGAGGAAGTGTCCATAGGTGATAGATCAGATTGTGCTACAGTGACAGACTCATCAAAAATGCATTCATTTCAGAGCTCTAATTCTAGTACATGGACCATTTGGACACGACAACTAGCTTGTTTTTGTCGTACTTGTTTTCAGTGTGATTGGGATCACTGTGAGTCAAGTGAGTGGGTGGACACATGGGCTCCACATTATCTTACTCCATTGTCTATCATACCCTCTATCAAAAATGATGACATGGAAAGTTCACTTGAGCATAATCATCTATCAGATCTACTTCAGCCAGGACATGTCTTTGCATTGGTTGCACCACAGGGGAATGATGAGAAATCTGATTATTGGTTAGCACGTTGTGTAAGAGGAAAACAAAAACTTGCACAACTGATCAAAGATGATGATGGATTTACGTATCCTACTGGTTCAGTGGTTGTTGCTGGAACATGGTTGCGCACATACATGCTTAGAAGGAACGAAATTCCTACATTCGAAGACTATCAGAAGCACAAAGTAATTCTCATATATTTGCATCTTATTATAGCAACAAATGTAAAGTTATTGAAGCATCAAGGAAGACCAAAAGTACAAGAACTTTTTACTATTGCTAATGCTGATCATGAAGCCTTGTTGGAGACCCTAAAACAGAGAGAGGACCCTATTGGAATACTTGACTAGGTATATATACTTCTTATGTTATTTTCTTCATAATGATTTAATGAATTGATGATTATCTTGTTTAATATAATAAGTTACTAATATTTGTATGATATTGGAATGTAGGTACATAATGAAGAGTTGGAGGGGGGTGGTATTGGGGAGAATTTCTAAAATTTATGATGTATTATGATGTAAAATGTGTAGATTTTTGTATATGGTTTTTGTATTTTGGTAGGTTCTTTGTAAGGAATTATAAGAGGAAGATATTGAACAAGTTCTTCCAAATCATATTTGCATGTGATACAAGGCTATAACGATAATTTTAAGAGCATTTATAACTATATGAAAGATAATTGGATGCGGATATCTTATTACAAATTTGGTTTTTTCCTTATTTGACATAAAGCTGACATTATGATTATTAAAACTATTTTTATCAAACTAATCAAATAAGAAAAATCCATAAAGTATGGATGAACAATTAGAATACTTGATTTCTTCCATTTTACAACCAATCATAGCATCTGAAAGCATAAAGAGTCATAATATTGTATAATGTTTTGAAAGACTTTCATATTGAAAAGTTTTATGAAGCACATTTGGGATAAGCCATAAAATCCATGAAAGAAGATAGCATGTAGGATAAGCAATTAAAGCCAATAAACAAGATAGCACATGCATACTGACATGATATGAAGTTGGATATGAAGGCTATGAGTGGATGAGTCATTAGAGGTATCAACAATCCCATCATAAATGAGATCTTGGATTTTATGTTTCAACACTATGGAATCTTTAGTTTTATGAAATTTTCTTCCATGGAGATTAATTTAAGAATGCCCCGTGTGTATGTAAAGGTCTTAAGGGAGATTAATTTAAGAATGCAATATTCTTCTCTAACCTTTTCTCAAGTTTAGAATTCATTTCTATCATGTGCTTAGAGAGATGAAGGTAAGAAAGATTATTTGTCTCTTCTAGCTCTTTGTATTGAACATATAGAAAGAGAGATGACAAGTGAACAAATTTAAGTGTAGTCAATAGATCAAGGAAACCATTTAGTGAAAGAAATTCTTAGTATGCATATCATAGACCATGAAGTTAGAAAATACCAATAGCTCTAAGACCAAAGAGCCATTTTAAGTATGTTCAAGCACTAGAGACATAGAAAATCAAAGTCAATTTATGAAACTCCCCTTAGCAAAAAATGCAAACAAATATTTGCATTTGACATTTTGACTTGGTTGAAAAAGTTTGACAATAATTGATAATATTGCAAGCTTGATGTTCAAAAGCAATTTTTTTTCCAAGAAAGATAGTGACACATGGAGTAGTCTTCAAACAATCATCCATCATTTGCGGCCACCCCGTACCGAGGAGTCTCCAAGGTGCTCTACGTGCATTTGGAGGTCAATCTTTCGAGGGTCATAACTCAGAGCTCGTGAGGGCTATTGATGAACTGTAAAATGTTACAAGATGATGATCCTGAGGCCTAAAATAACCTATCTCATTTTTGAGAGATCACATTTCGTTTGGATTCAGCACAGCGATCTCGCTTGATGCCAAAACTCGCAGTGTACCTCAGTTCATAGGTGCACCATAGCATAACTTTAAAACCGCTAATATTGGCATCAAATCATCAGTGCCATTAGCTCTGGATGGGCGGGTGAACCCTAGTCACACCATTTTCCTAGCCACGAAGACCATCCATCATTTGCAGCCACCCCGTACTGAGGAGTCTCCAAGGTGCTCTAAGTGCATTTTGAGGTCGATCTTTCGAGGGTCATAACTCAGAGCTTGTGGGGGCTATCGATGAACTGTCAAATGCTACAGGATGGTGATCCTAAGGCCTAAAATAACCTATCTCATTTTTGAGAGATCAAATTCTGTTTGGATTCAGCACAACGATCTCGCTCGATGCCAAAACTTGCAGTGTGCCTCAGTTCATAGGTGCACCATAGCGTAACTTTGAAACCGCTGATCTTGGCATCGAATCGTCAGTTCCATTAGCTCCAGATGGGTGGTTGAACCCTAGTTACACCCTTTTTCTGGCCACAAAGACCATCCATCATTTGTGGCCACCCCGTACCGAGGAGTCTTCAAGGTGCTCTAAGTGCATTTTGAGGTAGATCCTTCGAGGGTCATAACTCAGAGCTAGTGAGGGCTATCGAAGAAATGTCAAATGCTACAAGATGGTGATCTTGAGGCCTAAAATAACCTATCTCATTTTTGAGAGATCACATTCCGTTTGGATTCAGCACAACGATCTCGCTCGATGCCAAAACTCGCAGTGTGCCTCAGTTCATAGGTGCACCATATCGTAACTTTGAAACCGTTGATCTTGGCATCAAATCATGAGTCCCATTAGCTCTAGATGAGTGGGTGAACCCTAGTCACACCTTTGTTCTGGCCACAAAGACCATCCATCATTTGCGGCCACCCCGTACCGAGGAGTCTTCAAGGTGCTCTAAGTGCATTTTGAGGTCGATCCTTCGAGGGTCATAACTCAGAGCTCGTGAGGGCTATCGATGAACCGTTAAAGGAGACAAGTTCGTAAGGATGGAGTGGCTTAGTGTTTTTGCTAAAATAAGTTAGTGGGAAGGCTTTATTAGAGGGTCTTGGCCAAACTAGTGGGGTGTTTGCCAAAATTTCTTGTTTTATTTCTACTTGGTTTTGTTTTCTTGTTTTGTGCTTGAGTATTGTTATGGGATTGGGACTTACACTCACCCTTGTGGGAAGGGAAGAGAAGTCCAAGGTGAAGGGCTTAAGTTGGGTTCGAAAAATGTATTGAGAACCTTGGAGTATGGGCTCCATTGTATGCCATAACATTTCATATCTTGTTGGGGGTGATAAGGAAAGTATGGTGTAGAAAGGAAGTTTGAGGAGTTATAGCTGATGGTAGTGGGTTTGGAGGAGGAAATCTGGAGGCCCCGAGAGGGCATGAAATTTGGTGAATTATGATAGCCCCGAGAGGGCATGAAAATTGTTTATTGCAAATATGGTTTGGTATGGCAAGTCTCCATTTTAGAACACACCTTCACCCTATGTTTATGGTTCCATCTGTGAAGCCATTGTGAAATAGTCTTGGGGGGAAATTGTTCAAGTTTGAAATGTAATGTTTATGCATTGAAAGATTGTATGTGTATCCCAGTTTGAGCCTTGTTCCCTAGTACGGGGGTGGTCTCTTTGAGGCCTATGGTTGGGTGGAAAGCACCCATGGTCCTTGTTATTTTGTTGTGTTGCATATGCAGATTTGTGTTAAAGGGAGAAATGGAAATGGCTTGGAATGATCATTTTGCAGATTGATGTTGGATGAGAAAACTTGACATTGTACCCTCATTTGTGAAGGAGGATTCACCAGCTTGTTCATGTTCTCAACGATCATGTTGGACAATGTTCATGCTACTCATTGTCCATATCTTTCAATGTCCATGTTCCTTATGATTTTGAAAAGTCCCTTATGTTGCCCCATTGTGATGGAAGGGGATTGTATCATTGTTACCTAATGTACGTGTAGAAGAAAATATTGATAAGGCTGTATATGAATGTTTCATTTGGAGTTTATATTGTTATAAAAGCATTGGTACGAGTCACAGATTTGCTTTGACATCATTGTTATCATTTGAAAATGTGAAAGAAAGTTTTCTCCTTGTGGTATTGTAAATGACTAGTTGATAATAACAATCCATAGATGTTATGTGATACCATTGATTGTATAAGTTTAAAACTTAGTAGATTGCTTACAATCTTGTTGTGCACTCAATAATTTGGTGAGGAAGCAATGTTGATAGATAATGAGGATATAGTAATATACTAATTGTCACATTAATATATATTGTAATGATTAATGAATGTGTGTACATTGGTAATGAGGATAATAAGTAATTCTGATCCCCTTCCCTTACATGCTAGAATCACGACCTAGTCCATATGATACAACTGACAGACCCTAATAGAATATTAGTATCACAGGCTTGTTAGGATATGAATTACCTCACTAATTTATGAGTGTTGTATCTTGAACTTGCTCATTTGACTCGTGACACTAACTTGAACTAGACTATCATCCAATCTATTTGAAAACCACCTGTGACTAAAATGTTAAGACCTTCACACTATTCACATGAGCCTTGAACTCCTATTCAATGATAACCTTGTTTTACAATATGTAATTTCTTATCCGACTTCATAAGGTAAAAAAAAAAAATTTTTGTTGTGTTTTTACTAGTAAAATTTAGGGCATGACACATGATCCACGATAAATTGAACAATACTAGATACTAAATTAATATGTATATCATTGTGCACGTAAATGATAAAAATATATATCAAAATACATGTATCCATAGAAATTTTTTTACAAAAATATATATCAAAGATCATGTATCCATAGACAAAGTACTCAAATATATATATTTCAAAATACATAGATCCATTTACAAAATGTGGCTGATCCTGCCATCAGAATGTGTATAATATCAATGTTTCTATATACAATGTGGCATATGCCATCTCAAAATGTCTCATGATGCATCCTACGAAAACTATACTATCCTAGGTTGCTGGTGGATGATCAAAATGCAGCCTCTTCACTGCACTAGGTGGATCGGATGCCTCCTACATAAACAAAAAAGGAAAACCCAAAGTTAGACTACTAAATTTATATGATTCTACGTATCTAACATTGAATTACTCAAATGCATAATGATATTTTCTGTATTGGAGATTAATACTATCAAAATTTCATAATAAATACCTCTCTCGTCGACCTCCTACGCTGGTCAGGAGTCCTCTCGTATGCCCTTGGCAATGCTGGTACCTCTGTGATTGTGGGTTGTATATGTTCAAATACCTTTGTCAGATGAATCTAGAATTTAAACTATAACATTATAATTCATAGCATGCTAAATTTATAACATATTTAATCATGAATTCAAACTACAACTTACTATTGTAGGCTCCTCCTCAGGAGTGAGTGGCCGCGTCATCAAATTTGCATAACTGTCCCATCGAACCTCATGTGCACTAGGAGTCTCCTATGAGATACAAAATAGTAGTTGTTAATATCACAGAAATTAGTTTTGAATTTATTTATGAAGATAAGTGATGCAAGAGCATTGCATGCTCATCAGGGGAACATTGAAGATCCAAGGCATTAAAGAGGTCATGGAACATCTCTTGAAGTCAATTGGGCAATCCTTGCACCAATTATGGCTCATGGAAGCATACAAAGTTATAATGTTGGACTCATATGTGGAAGAAAGTTGTAATTGGGCATGAGATAGGATTTTAGGATTTCATATGGTAGATGTGTCATTTGATAGGTTCACGTAGGTTGTCATGATCATATCTTGTCATTAGACAAGTCAAAACATTCTAGAATTGAGTTTTGGGGTTTGAACAAGAAGGCCTTGGTTTCTAAGCCATTTTAAGAAGGGTTTTGAAGTTTGGGTGTTTAGGAGTGTGACCAAGACCTATAATCTTGAAAATCCTTAGTGTGTTGGTCCCTTTGTTGAAGCCTTGGTGTGTCTAATTCCTCCTTGTGTGTCCCAAAGTTGAAAGGTACATAAGTGGTGTCCAGAGATTTCTTGGTGAGGAAAGAAAGAGAATCAGTGAGTTGGCCCTTGGGAAGGAAGAAAAATTGTTGTGAAAATGCCTCCTAAAAATCAAATGGCTAGAGAACTTGAAGAATTGAGAGAAGAGTTGACAAAAGAGAAAAGAGAGAGGAGAGAACTTGAAGCATCTAGAGTGAGGGAAGAAAGACAGATGAGAAGAGAGAGGCTGAAGCTTATTGCAAGGATAGAATCCTTAGAAAAGGAAAGGCAAGAACCTAGAGGAGAAGAGGTTAGAGGAAGAAATCATGGAGAGAACCATGAAGAAGAAGAGGTTGGTAATGCAAGGCAAGAGCATGAGACAACAGATGATCCTGAAGAAAGGAGATTTATGAGAATCATTAAGGCAATACAAGGTAATGGTGGGAAGAACCATATTGATTTTCCAATATACCAGGATAAAATGGATAATGAAGAAGTGCTAGGGTGGATAGAGGCCCTTGAGAACTACTTTTATCTTTAAGACATAGAGGCAGATAAGAAGGTAAAAGTAGCAACAACAAGACTGAGAGGAACATCACTCACTTGGTGGACTAGTGTTCAGAATGAGAGAGAGGAAAGGTGGTGCAGGGCACCTAACCTATGTGGCAGGGGGGAACAAGTATCTCTATTGCCGGACACCTTGCCACTCCATGAAAGCGAGGATTCAAGTAGATTAGGAAGTTGGAATAAAGGTTTGGTCCATATTTTACAAGTTGGTCTATGTTTTGTAATAAAGGCACATGTAAGGCCCACAAGCATTTTGTTGTGGTTATAAACCAAGTGACTCCATGGGACCAAAAGGCCTTAGAATAGGGTATTTAGAGTCTAAACAGTATTAGCAAAAAGTGGTTGTTTGTTTGTTTTATGGTTGGGAATGCCTATATGGTTGTTCCAACGGTCATGTAGACCTTTATATATGTCATATGTGATCTCAATTGAAAGGGGGAGATCAGAGTGTACGGTGGTTTGGAGAAAAAATAATAAAAACTTCAATTTTCTGGAAATTTACTTAGTTGCATTTAATAAATCCATATGACCAATTTTGAGTCAATGGAATAGTTTAGAAAGTTAGGGAATTCATAAAAACTATAGTTTGAAATTTGAATTTCAAATTCAAATAGTCATATTAGTTTTGGAGGGAAAGTAGTAATTTGGTATTTGTTTGATTAAATAAACCTTTGTAACCAACTTGGTCGGTTGGACAGGTGCATATAAGCCTATTTAAGTTGTAATGAACATATGCAAGACATGAATAATTTTTGGTACGGAAAAAATCATAGAAATTCTATAGAACAACAATCATACTTTCCTCTGCATCAATTGAAAAAATAAAAAATAAATGATACTTATACATACAATGGGGCTCTCTGTGCGAATGAAAATCCTTGATGATCTAGGACGCTAAATCTGTATAGGCTCATCGCCAGTAGCCACAGCCTATATACAATCAATAATGTAATTAAATGAGATTACCACAAACATTTTACAAGAATGCATCAATATTTAATCAATTAGAAAACATCTAATTACCTTTCCTTTGTCAATACATGCTGGCTCACCCCCCGCACTTTGTCCCCCCGAGGCAGGTGGTATCTGCAAGATAAAAGAAAGATTAGCAACCATATATGCTACAATATCAAATAGAAAAAAAAATGCGAACACAACATAATGTACCGTAGATGTCTCAAGGCCAAATGAAATGGCCGAGAGTGTAGCATCATCTATCTGTCTGAGCTCCTCCTCGGTCATCGACTAAACATGAATGAAGATCATATACATGTAAAAGTCAGTATGGCTTAAAAATTAAAATTACTCTATTATAAAAATTAACTTTAAATCACATATGTCATAAAAAAAAAATGTATACAGGTACTAACACCGAAGGAGTCCATGCCTCTACATTCCCCTCCTCTCTCGCATCAGGGTCTGTAGCCTCTGCACGTGCGTCTGGTGTATCCTCGTCTAATACAAAATGATACTCAGGAAGATCACCTATGGGACCCAGGCAAATATTCTTGAATGTAATGCAAGTGTGAGGAACACAAACGTGTGATGAGCTTGCCGATGATGAACTGGCACCAACATCATCAACACGAGGAGGCAAGACTGACCTAGCCTGAGATATCATTAGGCTACTCAGCCTATGAATGGCTCTGATGGTCTGAGAGCTAACCTCTACCATAATATTTGGATACTACACTCGAGGAGGGGGGGAGATATCAGGGGGGGGGGGGGGACAAAAGTGCCAAGTTTCTTCCGCTGGGAAGAGGGTCTATCCTGAGGAGCTCCTAGTCCTAAGCCCATGTTGGGCTTCATGCTCCAATAGTTCACTTTAAGTTTCAACACAAATTCTACATATAATTTTTTAAGGAAATAAAATGGTATGTCTAAATTGCCATGTGGAGGGATATCAAAGACCATCCACCAACGGTCCCAAAAATTTGCATGTATGGCATCATTTGTGCACCATTTAATCGATAGTTTGGTTTTTTTTGGGTCAACTGGTATACCCATTTTTGGGTTAGCAAAAAGGCTTGCCAAATCGTCTTTGGTTATGTTGAGGGCCACGACCTCATCATAATCCAAACCATCATCAAACATCTGGTGCATTTCATCACGCCAACGAAGAGCGGCATTTTGTTGGTTTGTAAGAGTTTCAATGTTATCCACTATGGTGTTTAATGTGGATAACATAAGAGCCAGTGCAGGTACATTATTGTATGTTCTATGCAAACCTCTCAACTCAGTGAGATTTTCATTTATCAAATCCTCGATTTGAGGAGGGTTTTGAGGATGTAGAGGATCATTTGGTAGACAGTTTTGTGGGGATACTGGATCGTTTGGTGGTGGGTTGCGAGGAATATTATTCCCTGCCTCAGTGTCATCATTTTGATCAGCCATTCCTATTGAATTGTAAAACGTAATATATATTAAAAAAAAATCTAAATTTTAACCATTTTTGTCAAAAAAACCCTAGATTCAACTAAAACAAACAAAATCTTGTTAAAATCTATTAAATTTAGGTTAAAAATGAGTCAGGGGGGGGGGGGGGGGGGGGGAACATACTTGATATCTGATATCCGATTTGCTATCTGATATCCGATTTATTATCTGATATCCGATCTAACTAGCCCAAATTCGCGTGAAAATAAGGGCCGCGGGTCTATGATTTTGTGTTTAATCCATGCGCAGGTATTGGATATCCGATATTATATCGGATATCTGATATTATAATATATATAATATAACATATATATTACATTTTATATATTTTTATATTATATTTTATATTTATTATATTAATTTACTATATATCATAATATAAAATATTATTATTATACTATATTATTATAATTTATAATATATTATACTTTTTTATTATATATTATATTATAAGATATTACTTTTTATTATTATATTATATTATTATAATATAATATGTTATTATAATATTATTATTATAGTATAATATTATACGATTATAATATAATAATAATATTATTATTATACTATAGTATAATAATTATTATAATAATAATATTATTATATTATAGTATAATTATTATTATAATAATAATATTATTATATTATAGTATAATAATTATTATAATAATAATATTAAATAATATATCATACTATTATATGATTTTAATTATTAGTCGGATATTGGATTTAAAATTGGATATCCGATATGATATCGGATATCTGACAAGGCTCGGCTTAACCTTCCAGGTTTGGTTCCTGGATAGGTAAAAAAAAGTCAGAGCGGATTTTGAAGCGCTTTTAGGCATCTTCAAACTCTTTTTTTTTCACATCGCCACTTTTTGGCACACCATGATCCTGCACATACCCTTTTATATTTTTTCTTAAATTAATTTATATGTCATCAATCTACATTCAATTCTTTCGAAGTTTAAAAAAAAGAAAATTGAAAAAAGTGAAATTTTTATCAAATTATGGTGTCCGTGCATGAGAGGTTTTGAAAATTTCCTTTATAGCCAATTAAAAATTAATTTAAAAAAAAATATTCATTAAAAAATTGAAGAAAAATATTCTTATCAATCTTTGGTGTGTCAGGTAACTCCATTTAAAAGGATTCACAAAAATTCATTCATTTGTGTCAAATTATGGTGTCCATACACGAGTGTGGTATGGTCCTGAAACAGGCATTTTGAAAAAGTGGTTTTTAATGATCCATACCGAAAAAGTAATCTATCATATGGGTATACAAATAAATTACATATTCAAAAAGAAGGTTCCAAGAACTACAATTTTTATTTCTGAAGTTTTTTTATATTTAATCTCTAAATGGCTCAAATTTTGGCATCAATTGACAAAATATTTCAAAAATAGGAAAAACATTTCCACTTTTTGGCCAAAAATGAGACCCAACTTCTTACACTGACCCAAGAATAGAGTACAAGTAGAAGAGATCAAAAATCTCAAGATTGATCAAGAATCACAAGGCATGATGTTGTGTGAAGTGAGTGAACAAAATAAAAGAGCCATAGAGGATAAAGTCATAATTGAAGAAGACAAAAGAAACCTAGCAAATAGGCTGGAAGAGAAGTCAACTAAGCTTTCTAGAATATCCAAAATGCAATTGGATACCCTAAGCCAAATGATGAATTCTTATCATGAGTTGAATGTTAAAGACATCGAAATTACCACATTGAAGTTGCAGAATGAACAACTACAAAAGGATCTAAGAAGAGAAAGAGAGATTGCTGAAAGCTTTAACTAGCCCAATGAAGCCATCAAGTACTTTGAGTAACTACTGAAATCTCCAAGAGCCAACCATGAAACTGCAAGACTAGGCTACACAAGCACTGGACTAGGAGAATCATCTAGGATTACTGAAGAAAGAAATGACAAAGGTAAAAAATCCAAACCCACTTGTCATTTTTGTTGAAAGAAACAACATACTATTAATGTGCAGGACTAGGAATGAAAATCAACATGACAAACCTAAAAACATGGGACACTATCATAAGTGTAATAAGCAAGGCATCAAGAACATGAATGCAAGACTCAAACCATGCATACACCAAGATTTTAAGGTTACTATAACAACTATCATAAGTATGGACCTAGAGCCTTTGAGTGCAGATCAAAGCCTTTGTGGTCACCAAAGAAGTCAAAAAAAGAAAGATGTCATGGACACTTCTATAATTGGGACTACAATACTAGGCAAAGCTATCACTATTGTAAAGAGTATGGACACATCCCTGAGGATTGCATAAGAACACACATTAGTTGTAACAACAACAAATGGTTGAGTCAAACTAAATGCTTTAGCTATTTGAAGATTGGTCATATCAGCAAGCATTGCCCAACAAGGTGAAAGGAACCTCATTTTGAGTTCAACAAAGGAAAGGCAAGGTAGATGTTGAACACACTAGAGGAGAGATGAACAAAATGTGGAAGAAAAGAGAACATTGTAGCACATCAAATGAAGCGACCACATCACCTAATAGGTCAAGTGGTCACACTTCATCCAACTAAGAAAAAGAGTTATGTGGGACTAATATTTTAAATGCTTTATCATACATTAGTTCCAAGATAAGTTAGTGTTGAAAAGGGTAGATAAGCATGAATAAAGATGCAAGCTAATGAAGAAAATCCAAGGTCAAATCTAAAAAAATTTCACATTACTGTCGAGTGTGAAAAGTCCTCAGATGCTAAGTAAAAATATTAGTAAGTGTCGAGTTGTCAGCTAGAGCCAGTTGAAGCCAAGTTAGTAGTAGCTACTGAGTAAGGCAATACCAATAGCTGTCGAGTGATGGTAAAATCTCTATGGATGCCAAGTAAAATATAAATTTTATTAAAGCCAAGTTTATAGTTGTATAAGCACCAAGCAATAAATGTGATGTTTTGGAAGGTATAAGGCCGATTTTTTCCCATTTTTCATTATTATGAATTTAGAGAAAGAATGAGAAGAGAAAAGAAATGAATCAAAAGCTAATGTGAAGCATTTGCAAGGATTCCAACTAAGATCAAGCACTAGTTCATTGATTTCAAAGGTATTCTTCACATGTTGAGTTACACAGTTTTAATTTATTAAACACTAGTTTGCAAAATGGCCTCTAGTTCAAAGAATGTAAAGGAGAAAGAGACTTTTGAAGTCCAACTAGTGAGAAATGAGGTTAAACAAACCAATTTCAAAGCTATACCAAAGATTTCTTATAAAAAAGACCCAGTAGGTGTGCTATCTATGATTTTGCCTAAGGCTGTAATGGTCCAAGATGTAAGAAAGTGCTATAATTGTAAGGTAGGAGGCATTGGAGACATGGAAATAAGATAAGAATATGAGAAGTTGTGTGATAATACTATATTGAAGGAGGAATTCATGATTGTAGAGAGAAAGAGTTTAACTCATGCCCTAGAATTTCCCACCATATTCAAAACCAAGTGGATCTAAATAGTTCTAAGCATAATTCATGATGGATGCTTATGGTTAGAAGGTGGACACATTAAAATCACAAAAAGAATTATCAATAGGTTTACTGGTTATCCAACCATAGATCGGCCCAAGACATTGAGAAGTGACTCCAAAGAGGTTGAGGAAAATATAGAAGCTAAGTGGAATAAGTGAGGAATGATCATTAACACTATCAAAGATCCACTTCTTGACTTTTCCATTAGGACCATTTCGCATAAATTCTATTAGTCAAGTAGATTGAACATTGTTCCATGAATAGAAGTAGATGTTGGCTACAATATTGTCAAGAAAGATCACACTTATGACCTTGCAGAACTTCAAATGCAGCATATAACAAAGAATCTAAGAGCAATCAGAAAGTCAAAAAGTGCTCAATGCAAGTTTGGATCATTATTGGTGTGCATATTTTTCTATGTGCAAAATGAGTTCCCATGTTTTGTCAAAATTAGATGGAAGACCAACAGATCTATAGCTATACAAATCAATGAATATATTGAGCAAATGGGGGAGAATTTTTAGTCAGTCATGACAAGCTATTTTGAAGACTTTAAGAAGTCTATGAAGCAAAGGTTGAGAAATCTTGTTTCCTTAGTTGAGAAACACTACAATGACATTTGTTTCCTTGTAGACATTGACTATACTTACATCCAAGCTGTTGTACCTAGAGTTAGATGGTTATGGCCTCTCGGATATGAAATTAATTTTGATGAAGCCTCAACTATTATCATTGCACTCCTTGTAGAAGAAATTGACAAAAGTGCCAAGATTTTTGGTAATTATGATGTTGTGAAGTCAAAAGTTGAAATGGAACTAAAGACAACATCTACATTAAAAAGGAAAGATAAAATGGTAAGAAAACTGTAAGCAAGATTTGGAGACGGTGCTAGAGATGATGAAGAAGAAGATGATGAACATAATGACAATGAAGAAGAAGAGGCACAAGCACAAGAACCTCTAGCATTGACACAAGGCATTGGTGAAGATCAAGAATAAGAAGTTGCCAAGGAAGAAGAAGTTGAGGAAGCACCAGCAAAGCTTGAACCATAGAAAAGGAAAGCTAAGGCATAGCCTATAGCCAAACTAAAAGAAAATAGGGCTACCAACCCAAGCACAACAAAGCCTACAACTCTAATTACAAGAGCCAGTACAAGGGCTACTACTCAAAAGGCTAGAGAGAAAGAAAAGAAAAAGGCTACTGAATAGGAGGGCCTAGTGTAGAAGAAACTAAGAAGAAAATACATAGCACAACTTGACATAGATGATAAAAAGATAGAGTTTGAGGATACAAGTCACTTTAGACTGGTAAGTCCTACTCCTAAATCTAATCTTGAAAACATTTCTGATAATGTTAGTGATAATGCATATCTGATAGGATTGAAAGACATTAAATTTGGCAAACTTGGTAGAGAAGACCAAAACATGATAGAAGAATCACTATATGCCATGATGTCTAAGTTCAAGAATACTCCACTTGAATTAGATAACACAATGCCAAAGGAATTATATACAATTATTGAGAACAAGTGGCATTATTGTTTGAACCTTGAGAAACAAATAAGGGAATCAACATTAGCCCAAGTGATGCCATAACTAACAAGAGAGAAAATTACCAAGGAAAACAAGAAATATGGTAATCATTTTGCACCCAAATATAAGCCATTTAGTATTTTACAGAATAAAATTGAGGTTGTTGTCAAGAAATCCACTCAAATATGGAAGTTAATATGGATTGACAACTATCAAAGCAAGAGAAGAGGATCCCTTTGAGGGAAGAAATAAGGAAGAAGAAAGGGAAGACGAGGAAGAGGAAATAGAAAAAGAAAAAGAGGATACTATTGTCCAAGGGACTAAAGAGAAAATAATAGAAATGGTTACAACTGATGAGTAGGAAACAAAATAGAGTGTGTAAGACACACAAATGCCAGACATGAGCTCTCCACATGCCACAAATAGGCCTATAGAAACTATAAAAGTGAAGGATGTTCTTGATAGCATAGCTTAGAACATCAACCAATTAATTGCATAGGACATTAAGAAGATCCTTGACCAATCCACACTGCAAGCAAGATTGTGCGAGAATCCTGTATTGGTCAGTGTTAATGAAATTTAGAAGGCAGTCACTGATATTACTAGGGATAATGTGAACACACAAGAATCACCATCTACCATCCCTTCATCTACTAGTGCTCAACCTTTAGTGCAAATATCAAATGAAACATCTACAAAGGTTGACACTATTGTGAAAGTTGATATAGTTGAACAAACTCAGACTGTAAAAGAAAAAGAGCCTACAAATGAACAAGTAGGAAAGATAGATGTTTCTATACCTAATACACAAACACAAGGTGTACCACAAATAATTGTAATTGACCAAGTTAGGTATAATGAAGAAAAGGACATGCCAAAGGAGAAGGAGCAAAAAGCTATACAAACATTGGTAAATCTACCAACATTTGGCACTTCAACTAAAGTCCTTTAGAAACTAAGCACTGATGCAATCCCACTATAGATTTCAGCACCAGGTCAAGCTCATCCAAGGTTTCCAAGGTATTTCATTGCAGAGATGAAATTTTAGATGAAGAAATAGTCATACCTAAATATGATTATGCAACCATAACACTAGAGCAGATATACTTGATGCAAGAAGCCTTAGAAAGTAAGAAACAAGAAGAAGTTCTCAAAAAGGAGTACAAACAAAGGCAAGCACTACAGGAGATCAAAGACATATTTTTAGATGCTTTTACCTTACAAAAACCTGATCAATCAAAGCCTATACTAGAACAACTATCATAAATTGTTGAATAGGTGAATAATGAAGACCAAGAAACAAATGTTAACCTTATGGAATGGTCAAAAAAAAAATTTCAATGGAAAGTCAATGAAAAAATATTTGGTGATATAGCACTAGCACAAGTTGAATTGGCCACTAAAATCGAGAAAGTGAAGAGGATACTTGAGAACATATTCTTATTGTATACAAAATTCTATGATCCCACACTCTTCACATAGGAAACAAGCCAAAGGATTCTAAGTCTAGAGAGAAACTTAAAGGTATCAGTTATGCAATTACCTCAAAACCTAGCTCAGAGTGAGAAGCATTTTAATTTAGTGCTTCACACACAAACTGAACTAGCTATATTAACAATAGATGAGGCTAATATAAGAGCCATGTTGACCAATATTCAAGCTTTCCTAACCCCTCATATGGGGATACTCCAAAAGGAACTAGCTTATGCAGAAATAGTGTTGAAGAAATATCCTAATCTTTTAGCATTACATGGATTAGTTCACCTTGCAATAGAGACAACCATCCAAATAAAGTCCTTAGATGTTGCATTAAACAACTAGGATGCTGCTCTAAAGATTATAATGCAAGTCCACAAGAGTTTTTGAACAAATATACCCTTAGTATATACACAATTTGGCATAAGTATCAAAAAGGGGGAGATAAAAGCAAAAAGGGGGGAGATAAATGCAATGACCATAAATCCAAGGAGCAAGGGGGAGATAAATAAAATGGGGGGAGATAACTCAAAGGGGGAGAGCACAAAAAGGGGAGTAGATAAAATAAAGAAAAAAAATGAGTATATATCAAATAAAGAGTATCAGTATTCCTTGAAGACAAAGAGAATCAGCAAGAGGAAAATCTACTTAGAGAATAGAAGATATTTTGGATATAGAAAAGGCACATTAACTTAGGGGGAGTTACAAAATTGAGTGTCAAAACACTTAAGTTATTTACTAAGTTCATGCTGAGCTAGTAATAAATGCCGAGTTGCAATGAGTGTTGAGAAAATAGACTACGCCACATAATTCAAGTGTTGAGCATATAGTTGATGACGAGTAAGTTCAGGTGCCTAGCCAGAC
The DNA here is from genome assembly GCA_028749045.1 of Cupressus sempervirens. Classification (NCBI taxonomy): domain Eukaryota; kingdom Viridiplantae; phylum Streptophyta; class Pinopsida; order Cupressales; family Cupressaceae; genus Cupressus; species Cupressus sempervirens. The sequence continues at coordinate 351,182,747 of CM053786.1, forward strand.
AAAATTACTATAATTGTTGAGCATCAGTATTATCAAGTGTCGAGTAACACAGATTGGATATAGATCTTTGTAATGGCACAAAGAACTATGTAAACCATTTTTATGCCAAATTATGGATAGATCTCAAAGGTTTGAAGATAAGAATTAATCTATTTTAATTCTCTATGCAATCAACATGTAACCAATCAGAATATTTGAAAGGTTAAGTGGTAACATCCATGAATCTTAGCAATAGATTCATACCTAACCCTAAGCCACCAAAGTCTTTATAAGGAAGAAAAATGCCTATAATTAAATAAGCATGTGAGTGAAGAAAAAAAGGAAGAAAAGGAGTGAATTGATCAGAAACCATTCAAGGTGACTTAGAAGAGTGAAAGAATTACAGAATTAGTTTGTAGAACATAGGATAAAAAAACAACATTGTTATATTAGATCAAGAGGATCAAGGTGAACAAAATTAAGATATGAAATTAGCAAGAACAAAGTTGTAAGTTGTCAAATCAAACATTCTACTATTACTTTCTAACAATTGTATCAGTAGGGCAAAATCATTTGGACTAAGGTTGACTTAATAGTCATTGTAAAATCATTTAATAGGGTGACATTCCAAGTGAATGTTTAGAAATACTTTAACCAAGTACACATCTAGCAAGGTGTGAAATCCTCTAATAGGGTGGCACTTAACAATCTCTTGTAAGCCTTTAACAAGGTAGGCCTTTCACAGGGCAGATCATGAAAGTGGTCAAAATTTTGTAATCTTAACAGGTGATACTTTATTGTTGCAATAGTGAAGAATTGTAGGTGTCATCCCCACCCTAGTTTTACCTTATCATTTGGAGGGTTTTTGGGTAATCAATACATTAATGCATGTATTGTTTGAAATTAAAAGTTTTATTAGTTGAAGATTAGTACATCTGATTCATCCCCCCTCCTAGAAGTATATGTTTCCCATTTGTAATTCCAACATTTTGACATTGAAATCAATATTTTTGAATGATAAAAGCACATACCTATGTCACCTTTTTGTAAAGGAAAAGGCTAACAAAAGTATAAATTTTCACCTTCAATGGCATAAAACTAGTATTATTATTTAGAATTTGAAAATGAAGTAAACTAATGAAATGTGTAGAAATGGGTTAAATTTAGGATTATAATTTTTAATAATTATTTTGAATAAGAAATTCTATATTTTCCTCATTTTTAAAGATATTTTTTTAGTTGCTGAAAAACACTGAAAATTAATGGTTTAGTTCCAACCACAACTCTATGGAAATAAATTTATTTCCAATTGAACTAAGACTATGTTATAGATAACACATATACCTAGAACATTAAAAAAAAAATTGACTTTAGATCTATATTTTCTCTTTTATACTGATTCCATTTTCAACTCAAGCAAAATTGATAGTTTTCATCTCCCACCACATTTTTCAAAATAAATCTATTCTAACTAGAAGAAACATTATACATTCTAAAAGAGGACTCTCTCATCTAGACCATCATATAATTTTAAAATATTTTTGATATGATTTAATATTTTTTTCTTTCTCAAAATTGACATTTTTTCGAGTGTTAAAATGCATGCTTGTAGAATTTTTTGATTCCAATATACTATATTGAGTTAAATTACTATAAAATCTATATCAAAATATTCTTGACTTTGATCTCTATAAAATGATATTTTTATTTTACTAAAAAATATCATAAAAAATTGTAAGAGTTATTCAAACATTAGTTCTCTAAAATAATATTTTTTTATTTTAGTAATTGGATACAAACTAGTATAAAACATGCATTTAATAAAAAATTTCAATTGGAAAAGTGTGAGACTATATATAACTTAGCTAGAATAAATTTATCTAGATCATATGTTTAATAAATAATAATTTTTGGATAGAAATACTCAAATTCAATCATTCTGATAAGTCATCCTGAAAGGTGACACAACTTTGTACTTTTACCTAAAACAAACCTCACATTCAAGTGACTATATCTCTAAAACTATGAGTAATTTGAAGATGACATAAACTAGTGATTTCTAGTACTCTATTCCTACTTTGTAACTATATTTTTTAATTTTAAAAAAAATGATTTAAGTCAAATTTTTGTTCTCCTCCAAAAAGTGATAAAAATGAAAAATTAATACTTTTAAAGAATGATAGTCCACTTGACATTCATAACTTTTTTTTAGAAAAGATAATGAGCTTATTCTTTCGGAATTGGATTCTTAATATTAATATCTAGAGGATGCATTTAGTTTGATACAATTTTGTTGAATATTGTATAGTTTATGAAGTTTTGAAGTGACATCAATCATAATTTAGAAATATGTTCATTTTGACATAGATAAATTGAACTCAATTGATCATAAATCTAATTTTCTTTTTTTAATAGAAAGCTCTCTCAATAACCCATTTCCTAGATATATTTTTAAAAAAAAATTGACCTAATTTACAAATTTTCTCAAAGTGACAAAGTCAATTGATGTTCAATCATTAATGAATCTATAATGAGTTAAACTCATATTTGATTGTCTTAGTGAATACAATATGTATTACAATTATAGTCATTGGAAAGCTTGCTCAAAGTAGCACAAATTGAAATTTTCTTTTTATATAGTAGGAGATCATTAAATCACAATTTTGGGGGTCAAAACTACTAAATTTTTTTTAAAAAAATAATACCAAAATTTTATAAATTAATGTGCTCGTGTGAACATATTTTATATGTTTGCCTAAACATATGTTCATGCGAATGTACAAACATAAATAATCTCGCCATTAGAAATTTAATTTAATGTATTCACATGAACATGTAAAATATTTTGTGTTCACATGAACATTTGAAAAAAAGAAAATGTTGACATCACCTACAGTGAGGACAAAAGTTTGATAGTGAAGCCGAGTATTATAAAATTACTATGAAAATTTTATAAAGTTACGATGATTTTATTAAGGCAAGGGAAATTTTTTTATTTTTATGATTTTTTATGGGAAACAGGAAAGGAAGACAAAGAAAAAATGCAAGAAAGAGATCTCATGAAGCAGAACAAATAAATCTTTAGAAGATTTTGGCACGTTATCATCAAATTAAACAATGTTTGTAATTATATATGTATGTATTTATGTATGTATATGTGTATATGTGTACATATATATATATATATATATATATATATATGTATATGTATATGTATATGTATATGTATATGTATATGTATATGTATATGTATATGTATATGTATATGTATATGTATATGTATATGCATATGTATAGATATACATATACATACATACATACATACGTACATACATACATACATACATACATACATACATACATATTTTATGGTCTTGAATTTAATTATATATCAATTTTATTTTTATCTAGTTTGATTTATTTATAATTTTTTTGCAGACAATCAACAAGGTCAAGGTGAAGAAAATGTTGAAGGAGGCTCAATAGAAGTATAAGAAGTCCATATGAGAGAAGGGTCACAAACACTCCCTATAGAATCTCAAATAATGAATATTTAAGAAGGTTCAAGATCAATCCCTATAGAGGTTTTAATAAGAGAAGTTAGACAAGGGTTAGAATCTTTCCATGTAGAATCTCAAAAAATGAATGTTGGAGAAGGCTCAAGATTGCTCCCTATAGAAATTCCAGTAATAGAAGTAAGAGAAAGGTCAAGATCAAGTACAGGAACTAGTATGGACAAACTCATAAATATTTCCCAATTTGTAAAGAATGAAATTTATCATAAAAATTTAGATCATTTACCTAAAATGGATGTGGATAAATTGAGAACACTTGCGACTACTATTCAACCCTTAAGTTTGTTTAAGAAAAGGTCAATGAATAAGAAGATATGAGAAATAATGACTAAATTTGATAACATTGAAATTCTTGAACAAGATCAGTTGATTTCACTTTTGCTTACACAAAAGAAGTGGCAAGAGGCATTGAAATTGTTAGGTGTAGACACAACATCAAATAAGAGAAGATTTTCTAACATGCAAAGTGATGTGATTGAAAATGTCAAACATTGTTTGAGAAACATAGGAAAGAAGTCTCGAACTAAAGATAAATGCATGACAAGAAAAGTAATGTTGATGTTTATTGTAAATTAGAATATGACCCAAAATATACAAATATCTTCAATTTCATCTGAAATGGGTTTTAGAAATAAAACAATTGGAGAATATGTTAAGAGAACAATAATTCTAGATAATAGTACTATGGAAAGAAATTGGGAAAACATGTGTAGAGCACCTCATTCTAATAGGATTGATGAGGGATTAAAAAATTTAGTCATATCATTTTGGATTGATAACACTTATCCTTCATCAAATAGTAGAGATGTTATCAGGCATATGATTACATCTGGTCAATATGAACATCATACAAAACATTGGTTGGATACAAAAAAGCATGAGTTATATGTATCATTTTGTAGTGAACATCCTAATGTAAAAATTGGGTAAACATTGTTTGAAAAATTGAAGCCATACTTTGTGAGGTCAAACAATGTGTTTGAAACATGTTGTTGTCATCATCATATTGAGTTTGATCTCCACTATCAACTATTTTGAAAGTTTGTAGAAGAAACAAATGGTTTTCATGCTACTCCTTCTAGTAGGAGAAGTGAGTTTATATCATCCATTCTATGTGACATAATAGATGATCCAGCTGATAAAATAAATTGTATCAAAGGATTATGTGAAATATGTGGTGAATTGGATCTATTTCCTTTTGAAATTGAAATATTGGTGTAACAAAAAAAATAAATTTCAAAAGTTACAAGTATGTAAAGAATGAAACGAAGTTGGGGAAAGAGACAAAAAGGTTGGAATATGTTGAAGAGGAGTTACCTATTGTAACATTTATGGATAGAATTAAGAATTTGATTCAATGTTATATTCATAATACATTTTCCACAAACTGAAAAGAAGAACAGTTTCAAACTTTGAGAGATAATTTCCTGCTTGGAATGATTGTATCAGTCATTGATTTTATAGAAAACTATTCCTTCCTTCATCATAAAACAACTCAATTAGAATATTTCTTTTCTAAGAAGGTTACTATTATGGTACATGTTGGTTATAGGGTAAAACCACAAACCTATGTCACCCTTTTTAAAAGGAAAAGGCTAACAAAATTATAACCATTCATTTTAAATGACATAAAACTGGTATTACTATTTAGAATTTGAAAATAAAGTAAACTAATGAAATGTATAGAAATGGTTGATGTTTAAGATTATAATTTGAAATAATTATTTGGAATAAGAAATGATATATTTTCCTATTTTTTATATATAATATTTTAGTTGCTCAAAAATGTTGAAAGTTAGGGTTTTAGTTCCCACCACAAAACTATATGAAAATAAAATTATTTCCATTTGAACTCAGACTATGTTATAGATAACACATATAGCTAGAAAAATCAAACATAAAACTTGACTTTAGACCTATATTTTTTCTTTTATAGTGATTAAAATTTCAACTTACCTAAAATCGATAGTTTCATCTCCCACACAGTTTTTTAAAAACAAATCTTTTCTAACTAGAAGAAAACTTATACATTGTGAAAGAGGACTCTCTCCTCTAGAGAGTCATATAATTTTTAAATCTTTTTTATATCATTTAATTTATTTTCTTTCTCAAAATTGATATCTTTCTGAGTGTTAAAATACATGCTTGTAGAATTTTTTAATTATAATATACTATATCTAATCAAAAAACTAAAAAATCTATATGAGAAAATTCTTAACTTTGAGTTGTATAAAATGACATTTATATTCTACTAAACTAATATAATAAAAAATAGTAAGAGTAATTGAAATGCTAGGTTTTTGAAATAATTTTATTTCTTTTGTAATTGGATACAAACTAGTATAAAACATACATTTAATAGACACTTCCAATTGGAAAAGTGTGAGACCATATATAACTTAACTAGAATAAATTTATGTAGATCATATGTTTGAGAAAAATTGACTTTTGGATAGAAATACTAAAATTTAGTTGTGCTAATATGTTAGCTTGAAAGGTGACACAACTTTGTAGTTTTACCCTATAGACATGCACAACTAGATTTGGATGGTGTTTAGAGTATAGTTAAAGCATGAGTCATTAAAAAGGAATATCATTTTTATATAAGTGGTGATAAATAACATTACATTCACTATGTAGAACATTGCTTCAATATGTTATTTTCATTTTTGAAAGAAAGAGACATAAATGTTGATAAACATTATGTTTGGTTTGATGGATGTGCCTCATAATTAAAATAATCTAGACCATTTTATGCATTATGTAGATATCATCATAATGAGAATATTAAAAACATATGGAATTTCTTTGAGAGTGGGCATGGAAAAGGTGAATATGTTGGTGCTAAAGCTTGCATAAAATGTACTCTATGAAAGTACCAAATGAATTATAAGGGAGCTCATATAAATGATGCACATGATGTTATTGAATGGTGTAAGACACATTTTTCATCAGACAAGGTCGGGACATCATCAGCAACGAGCTGACAGATACCATATAGAGTCTTTTGGGAGATAAAAAGTATGGATGTGCACATTTATTTAAATTTTATGCAATTTAATTAGTTTTAAAATTTTATTTTTAAGTTTTATCTTTCAATTCGTTCAAGTTCAAATTTACTTTGTCCATATTTTCAATGTAATAAAATTTTAGGTGTTAATAGAAAAAACATGCATGGTTGTAGGAGGATAGAAAAGATGCATTCTTTACATTCAGTCATGAGTACAAATAATCACAATTGGACATTCAATATGAGAATACCCATATTTTTTTGATAGTTGCATTGATAAAGACTATCAAGAATGCATCAATCAAACATGTGGATATACAGGTGCATGGATTTTTGGTACTACTAGATGTTATCGATACATTTGATAAAGATGATGATAATTTTTAAGACATTCTATTGATTTCTAAGGATTATGATCAAATCTCTAGATTGGTAAAAGTAGGTAAGTATCATAAAAATTAATCACAACTTGTCAATTAATCTCAAATTGCTATTTAATTATCAACGAACTATCTTATATATACTGTACACATGTATGTATACTTGTTCTGCAGGAGATATGCTTGCAGTGACTGTTGATCCTGTTATAAATGCTTTAGAATAACTAAGAGGGGAGTTGAATCAATTATTCAAGGTCCAGATGTCCTAATAAAAAAATTTCACTAATACTAGTGAGCCCACCCAAACTAACCATGCATCCAAGCTACTTAGTTATTTTAGCAAGTTACTAAAAAATCAACATGCAAGAATGAAACATGAAAGATCAACACATAACATAGTGACTTACATAGAAACCCAATTTGGAAAAAACCACTAGTAACATTCTACTCCTTTCTCACTCTTCTAACGTGATGCCCTATGAAAGACATGCCCTATTAAAGGCTACAAAACACACTATTAAATATGACCCTGTTAAAGGGTTTCTATCACTGTGTTAGAAGTGGGCTTGGTTAAAGGACTTTAGGATATTCACTCGGAATGTCACCCTATTAAAGGATTTACAATATGGATGTTAAGCCAACCTAAGTCCATAGGATTTTTTCTAACTGATACAATTGCTAGAGAGTAACAATAAGGACTTGTGATCTAATACAACTCACAACATAACTTGCAGATTTTAGATCTCAATTTAGCTTACAAATTTGCTTGGTCTTCAGTCTCTCCACCTCTAAAAACTGATCCTCCTTTCATTCTTTGTCTCCTCAAGTCTCCATGCTCATTGTGCCAATGAAATCACCTTTTTGTTCACCTATCAAAGTAGAGTCTCTATACTTTTTTCCTCCCTCTCAATGCCTTCTCCTTGACACCACACACTCTTTCCAACCACTCTTGCTTCTTGACCTATAACTCCTTAAATAGAAGTCTAGAATACTTTTCCTACTCTTATTTTTGGTTTTCATGGATTAGGTAAAAACATCATGTAGAATCTACATGTATTCGCCCAAAAATGGTTTACCTAAAATTCTATGCCACTAGCTCAACATTCTTATCTTCTATCTGGTTCAAAAAATTCAAGGTAACAAATATGTCTTCTCAAATCTAGTGAATCTTTAACTTTTCAAATAATGCAATAGCTCAACCCTATTGAATTTTTGATGCTCGACACACACAATGTTACTCTGCATGAACTAGCTTTCTCAACACCCACTGATGAATTTAGTCAATCTTTGTAGACAACTTTGTTACAACTTATTCTTCTAGAGTTTCTAAGTGTAGCCAACCTCTATATCGTCAAGTGCATTATCAATACATCATTTTACCATTGTCTTAAATGATCCTTGTACTTCATTACAAAACCATAACTCAACCTTTCCCTTAGGTGCTTTTGTTACATCTTATTGATTAAATACTCCTCATCAACCAACTAAGTGATAGTACTTGGATCTTATAAACAATTGTCAATCTAGCAAATAGTAGGTTTGACATCAGTAACAACATAATGATTGAAAACATTATTTACCAACAATCTCCCTTCTTTTCAATAATCTCTCTTCTTTAATAGTGATCTTTTCAATTAGATTTGAACAATCTCCCTCTCTGGCATTAATGGCAAACCAAACTGATCAACCAAGTTACCAAAATACTAACTAGTTTAAAATATAAAGTCAAATGCCAAAAGGAAAACATGGCTCCCTCTAAATTTTGAATTATGTGAGAAAATCCCTCTTTCAAATTATTAGGGATATCTCTTTTTCTAATGTATAGTCTCCTCCTTTTTGTTCTACTCCCTCTCTAATCTATTATTTTGACTGATTCCTATGTTTCTACTTCTCCCTCTTAGCTGTTGTTTCCTTTCTCCTTCCTTTCTACTATTTCTCCCTCTTTGACAACAATGCCAAGACATATTGTTTCAACATCTTATCATGGAAGTGTAACATTTGTAGAAACTCCAGTTTCTCCCTCCATCACCTTGCCTATGACTGATTTGAAATTTTAGTACTTTAATTACTTCAGGAAAAATCTAAAGTAAGTATCCTCTATATAAATTTATAACATTTTAGCAATCAACTCATTTGATGTAGGATAGTCTTGTTGTTACTTAAAAGGCCTTGGATAAGGGTATCACCCCTAACATACCTCCAAGATACTCAAATGCATCTTTAGGTAATGGTTTTGTGAAGATGTCAGTAATTTGTTCCTTTGAGTTGACATATTCCATCTTCACTTGTTTGTCTTCCACCAGTTCTCTTACATAGTGATACTTAATTGCAATGTGCTTGGTTTGGGCATGCATAACATGATTCTTTGATATGTTGATGGCACTTGTGTTATCACAGTCGAGTATCAAGGGTTCAATTATTTCTTAATTCATAGCTTTCAATAAATGCTTGATCTATACAATATTGGTGTAGTTGATATTAGCATCAACATACTTAGCTTTAGCTATGGACTGTGAGGTGCAACTTTTCTTTTTACCAGTCGAAGTGACTAATCTTCTACCTAAGAAGAATGCTCCTCCACTGGTACTTTTTTTGTCATCAATATTACCTCACCAATCTGCATCAGGGTAAGAATGTAACTTAAACTTTTCACTCCTCTTGTAGTATAAGCCAAAGTCATCTATTCCTTTTAGGTACCTCATTATTCTTTTTACTACCATAAGATGATTTTCTCTTGGGTTTGTAGAAAATCTTGCCATTATTCCAATAGATAATGCAATGTTTGGTCTACTATGTACAACATACTACAACTTTCCAATCATTAATCTATACATTGTATGATTTGCTTCAGCTAACTCATTATTCTTAGATAACTTATGTCCTATTACCATTGGTGTACTGACTAGTTTTGAATCCTCTAAGCCAAATGTTTTGAGTATCTCCTTGATATATTTTGATTGAGTCAAAAATGTGCCATGTTTTAGTTGATGTACTTGCAATCCAACGAAGAATTTGATTTCCCCAAACATTGACATCTCAAACTCATGTTTCGTCCAATTAGAAAAATCTTTGCATAGTGCATCTTTTCCTCCAAACATTATATCATCAACAAAGATTTCAGATATCAAAATGTCTTTACCTTTTTCTACCTTGATATACAAGTTGTTGTTATCATCTATTTTCTCAAATCCTATCTTCACTAGATACTTGTGTAGTCTCTCATACCATGCACTAGGCACTTGTTTCAAACCATAAAGTACTTTATGCAATTTGCAAACCATATCCTTGTTTTTGTCATCAAAAAATTCCTTTGGTTGTTCTATGTAGACTTCCTCTTCCAGTATACCATTCAGAAAAGCAGAATTTACATCCATTTGGTATACTTTAAAACCTTTGTAAGTAGCATATACAAGTAGAGTTCTTACTCCTTCCACCCTTGCATTAGAAGCAAATGTTTACCCATAGTCTAGTCCTTCTTCTTGTGCATAACCTTTACAGAGTAGTCCTACCTTGTTTCTTGTGATTTCACCATTCACATCTAGCTTGTTCTTGAACACCCACTTTGTACCAATCACATTCTTATCAATTGATCTTGGAACTAAAGTCTAGGTTTTTTTCTTCTATATCTACTCAATTTCTTCTTCCAAATCTTTACACCAATCACCATCTTGTAGTGCATCTTTTAGTATTTTGGGTTCAATCTTGCTTAGTAGACATGATTCATTGCTTAGTCTATTCCTTGTCATTGGTCTGGCTTCCTTATCACCAATTATTTGTTTAGTAGGGTGATGTCTTCTGACATACTTCAATAGCTTTAGTTATGTCCTTGTTTCCATGTTTGGTCTTTTAGTTTTAGAGTCATTGTGCACATCTCTTTTAGGTAGCTCAGCATCTCTTTCATTTTACTGATTTTAGAATTAGAATGTACATTTTTTCCATTTTGCAACTCAACTTCTGAATGCAACTTGACATTCACTAGTTGTGACATAGTTGATACTGAAACTTTTTGTTGATTCCTAACTGGATTGGCAAATTCTTCTTCAGTAGGTATTCCTTCATAGAAGTATACAAAGGATCTATTCTCTTCTAGTTTCTTGATGGATTCATCAATTTGAAATTCTATATGCTCATCAAGGTTTAAATTTGCACTCTCCACAATTTTAATAGTGTTAGAATTTAAACCGTTATATGCTTTACTTCTAGTGGAGTATCCAAGGAATATGCCTTCAGCACTTTTTGCATCAAACTTGCCATTTCTAGAATCTTTAAGAATATAACATCTTCAACCAAGCACTTTGAAATATTTTTAATTGGGTGAGTGACCATACCATAATTCAAAAGGTCTTGCACTTGTACCTTTCTTAATTTGTACTCAATTCAGGGTGTAGATAGTTGTACTTACAACTTCTCTCCAGTACTTTAGAGCAACATTCTTGTGCATCATTAATGTTTTGGCATAGTTAATAACTGATCTATTCTTTCTCTTTGCAATTCCATTTTGTAGGGGAGTTCTTGTTGTTGATGTTTGTCTCTTAATTCCTTTATCATTGCAAAATGTCTCAAATTATTTTGATGTGAACTCTCCTCCTCTGTCTGATCTCAAGCACTTCAGACTCTTCCCTATTTCCTTCTCAACCCTGGCCAAGTACCACTTAAACATTTGAAATGCATCAAATTTTTTCTTTAAAAACATGACAGTCATCATCCTAGAGTAGTCATCAACAAACAACATTATATATATGTCTCCTTTGTAACTTTGCACTTCTATTGGGCTACATAAATAAAGATAGACTAACTCTAGTACTTATTTGGAAGTGTAGGTTTTTCTTTTGAAACTTGACTTTGTCATCTTTCCTAGCTGATACTATTTGCACATTGTATTATCAGGCTTCTTTAGTTTGGGCAAACCTCTGACTTTCTTCATTTTTTTGATGTTAATCAGATTATCAAAGTTGACATTACAGAGCCTTTTATGCCATAGCCACACATTGTCAAATCTTACAATAAGATAGGTTCAATCCTCCATATCTATGTAAAATAGACTACTCCTAGTTTGGTCTCCTTTACTTATCAGATTTCTATTAGTGTCATAGATTTTGGCAGTTTTGTTTCCAAATTCTACTTTGCATCCTACATTGCTTAGTTGTGACACACTTAGCAGATTGTAATTCAATTCTTTAACATAATATGCATTATCACATGAAAATTTCTCTATAAGCTTAATGAAATCTTTTCCTTTGATTAGACATGGAGAATCATTTTCAAATCTAACACTATTTCCATCATATTGAGTTAAGGTAACAAACTTACTTTTGTTTCCTATCATGTGATCTGAGCATTCACTATCTGTGATCTACCTATCATTTATGTTTACACAGGTTACCATTGTTTTTTCCTCATCTTCATTTGACTCATCCTTCATGGCTACATGGATTACCTCATCATTATTTTCATCAAAATATTCTTCTTCAACAATGTAGCACTTTTTGCCTTTGTCTTTGTAATCTCTATTATCATCTTCTCTTTTGTTCTTGTGCTTGTTTCTTTCTCTGTAGTTCTTTTTCTATGTGCACCTTGCAGAAATATGTCCTACTTCATTGCAATTAAAAAAAAAATAGGAAACTTACCTTTGAATTTACCTTTGCCTATGTGAAATATTCTAGCCAACAATGCTTCTAGTTGGTCCACATCTTGTTCATCTGTACTGCTATCACTGGATGCATATTTTATCTCTCTTCCCTTCTTCTTTGTTTTCACTTCTTTAGTATCTTTCAACAGTAGCTTTTCCTTGAAAGTAGATTCAATATTCTTGGGTCTATAGTTATCAAAGCTGGATAAATCAAATGCAGTAAGTCTTCCCACTATACCTTCAAGAGTTTGCTTGTTTCCTGGTATGCATCTTAACTCTTGGATGGCTAATACTCTAATAGTATAGATGAGGAGCAAGGATTTTAAGAATTTTCTATTGATATCATCATCATCTAAATGACCACCCAAACTTCTTATTGCACTTACTACTTCCTTTATTCTAGAGGCATACTAAGCAATGTTCTCACTTCTTCCATTCTCATGTCATCAAACTTTCCTCTTAAGCTTTCTCTTTTTTCTCTTTGAAAATTTTGATCTCCTCCATAAATATCTATCAAGGCTTTCCACATCTTGAATGTGGTGTCACATCACTTGATGTCATCAAATTCAACATAGTTGAGGGTAGAGGCAATCTCCAACATTGCCTGATTGTGCATCTTTTTATTCAAATCTTTTGCAATAGGGACTCCAGATGGATCAACATGTTCCACTAAAATTGAGGCTTGTGCATGATCACCTATTGATCCAAGTTGCAACTTCATTAGAATTTTCCATGAAGTGAGGTTATCTTTGTTAATCTTGGGAACTTCTCTCTTGGACATCTTGATCTTTCTACTTCTAGTACCTTTAAGCCAATTCATTAGATCGCTCTGATACAAATTGTTACAAATTTTTTAGAATAACTGAGTGGGGGGGGGGGGGGGGGTGTGGCGGGGGGGTATGAATCAGTTATTCAAGGTCCAAATGTCCTAAAATTTTTTTTCACTAATAATAGTGAGCCCATCCAAACTAACCATGCATCCAAGTTAGTTATTTTAGCAAGTTACTAAAAATTCAACATGCAAGAATAAGACATGAAAGATCAACACATAACATAGTGATTTATGTGGAAACATAATTTGGAAAAAACCACCAGTAACATGCTACTCCTTTGTCACTCTTTTGAAGTGATGCCCTATGAAAAGCCTACCTTGTTAAAGGCTACAAAACACACTGTTAAATGTGACCCTATTAAATGATTTCAACCACCCTATTAGAAGTGGGCCTGGTTAAATGACATTAGAACATTCACTTGGAATGTCACCTTGTTAAAGGATTTATAATATGGCTGTTAAACCAACCTAAGTACATAGGATTTTTCCTAACTAATACACTTTGCTAGAGAGTAACAATAAGGGCTTTTGATCTGATACAACTCACAACATAACTGTAGATTTTAGATCTCAATTTAGCTCATGAATTTACTTAGCCTTTAGTCTTTGTAGCTCTGATAGCCTATCCTCCTTTCAAGCTTTGTCTCCTTGAGTCTCTATGCTTGTTGTGCCAATGCAATCACCTCTGTGGTCACCTATTGAAGTAGAGTCTCTATACTATGTTCCTGCCTATTGATGCCTTCTCCTTGACACCACACACTCTTTCCAACCACTCTTGCTTCTTCACCTATAACTCCTTAAATAGAATTTTTAAATACTTTTCCCACTCTTATTTTTGGTTCAAATGGATTAGGTAAGATTCAATTAATCTACCCCTTATCTTGTTTCTTCTAAAAACATCATGTAGAATCTACCTATTTTTGCCCAAAAAAAGTTTACCTAAAATTCTGTGCCACCATCTCAACATTTTTATCTTCCATCTAGTTTAGAAAATTCAAGGTAACAAACTTGTCAGCTTAGATCTAGCAAATCTTTGACTTTTCAAATAATGCAGTAGCTTGGCACTATTGAATTTTCGATGCTCGACACATACTATGTTATTGGCATCAACTAAGTTTTTTTGATACTCGACACCTACTATGGATTCACTCAATGTCAACTAAATTTTTTTGATGGTTGGCACCTATTATTAGCTCAAAACGTAAAATTTCTCGATACCTTTTGTCTCACTCGGCACACATTAGATTTTACATTTGCTCAATACTTACTGATAATCTGCTCAGCATGAACTAACTTGCTTGGCACCCACTAATGAATTTAGTCAAGCTTTGTAGACAGCTTTGTTACAACTTATTCTTCTAGAATTTCTAAGAGTAGCCAACCTCTATATCTTCAAGTGCATTATCAATACATCATTTTACCATTGTCTTAACTAATCCTTGTACTTCATTACAAAATATAACTCAACCTTTTCCTTAGGTGCTTTCCTTACATCTTATTGATTAAATCATCCTCATCAATCAACTATTTGATAGTACTTGGATCTTATAAGCAACTGTCATTCCAGAAAATAGCAAGTTTGACATCAGTGACAAAATAATGATTGAAAATCTTCTTTACCAAAAATATCTCTTGTTCTCTACAATCTCCCTTCTTTAATATTGATCTTTTCAATTAGATTTCAATAGATCCTAGCAATCATGAAGGTGTCAATTATTATTTATTGTGATGTAGTGTAGAGAGGACAAAGTTATATGATCCTAAAGAAAGTGATGAAATATTGTTCCCCATAGGTATTATACATACATGTGCACACACACACACACACACACACACACACACACACACACACACACACATATATATATATGATTTAATTTATATCTAGGTTAATTTATATCAATCAAATTTTAAAATATTTAAATTTGTGGTGTAGGTTCTGTTTTGATAGAGGGAACATATTTGGAGGAAGAAAAAATAGTCCAACATGGAATACACTTTGTTGATTATTAATCTAACAACAAGGTTTTATAATATAGCCACCTAGTCATTGCTACCAAGCTTTGTCTACATCCAGTTAAATTTAAGTGTGTATGTCACAAGTCAAGACTAGATAGTGAAGATCATGAGAAGATATTACATGTTATAAGTTTACATCATGGTTTAACTGACATTTGATATGGTAGATAATTTAATTTAAATCAAATTTTAAGACCTTTAAATGTAGACAATTAGAAGGGATGAATGCTATATTAATTTAATAATATTATCTTAAAGTTTCTAGATATTACTTCTTCTTAAGATTTATTTTATAATAATTTGAATTGTTTTAAAGAACTATTTTCCTTGATATATCAAATTTGATGAGCTTGTAGACAATTAGAAGGGATGAACGTTATATTAATTTAATAATATTATCTTAACTATATATTACTTCTTCTTAAGATTTATTTTATAATATTTTGAATTAATTTATAGTTGTTTACCTTAATATATAATGAGATGAAATTACCATAATAATGAGATTATGTTCTCATTAGTTTATTAAACATAATCTTTAGACTTTAGTATGATATCTTATTAGTTCCTACCATGCAATATATTAATTGGAATTAAAAACACATAATATGATGGAATTGCCTTCTTAGGATTCATTAGTATGGAACTAATGAATAATTGGAATTTATAAATGTGTCATTTTAATAATATTAATTAACATCCTAAACTAAAGATTATGTTATCATTAGTTTATTAAAAAAACTATATAATAATGTTAGTTTAATGTAAAATAATAACAACTTGATCTAAATAGGCAATACAAATTAGTTGCAACTTACACAATCATTGGATAGATATGTATCAAAGATAATTTAATATGTTAGAATTCTTCTATAAACTTCTTTTCAAACTATTGAATTTCATCTTATTGTGTGTTTTTAATTGTACAATCATACTCTTAATTATCATTAGTTTATTAAAAACTATATATTAATGTTAGTTTATTGTAGGATCATACTCTTAGTTTATTAGTTAATTAATGTGTTTTTAAATGTACAGATTTTAATAATACTAATTACCATGTATGAAGGTTGTTAAGAATATTGTATTTTATGAACATTTTTTCAAATAATGTATTTTCTTACCTAGTTAGTTTATTTTTATCTGCATAACGCAAATATTATCTTTAGCCCTACTAACTGATTTAACAAATATGCATCTTTAGTCCTACTAATTGATTTAACAAATATGTATCTTTAGTCCTACTAATTGATTTACCAAATATGTATCTTTAGTCCTACTAATTGATTATTTTATAACGATTACAAATAAATATAATGTTTTAAATTTGTACAATCTAAACCATTTTAGTTAATTTAGTAGTTTTAAGCACCTATATTAATTCAATTCAATCACCCTATAATATATTATTTTTCAAAATTATAAATTAGGTTCATAGATCAATTTGGAACTTCTTCGTATTTAAATATTGAAGTAGGTAAAGAGAAGTTAGTTTGATTATTTTATAATGATCACAAAAAAATTCTAAAGTTTAAAATCTATAATCTAATTCATGAAGAATGTTCTACTAAAATACAAAAATACACACATACATGTATGTCTCAAGAATAAACATCTACATTTAAAATCTCTATTGAAATGCATACATATGCAACTTTTGAGTCTCGAATAAACATGTATTTAGTAAAATATAAATAGTCAAATACATGTTATCGAGGTATTGAAATACACATGTATATACATAAGTCTATAGAATATACAAAGTCTCCAATATATAAATGCATCAAAATATATATAAATATACTACTACTGGATGGACCCCTCAAGATGCATACAAACAAAATGACCCTCTAATTGAGTCTCCTATACATCATGTGGCTGAGGCGCAACAACCGAGCCTTGCAAATATATGTACATTAGAACTATGTAAACATATATATATATATATATATATATATATATATATATACACACACACACACACACACACATGTGTGTGTGTGTGTGTGTCTATATATATATATATATATATATATATATATAGACACACACACACACACACACACACACACACACACATGTGTACATGAATACAAGTGCATATATTTTGAAACATAAATAACTTTACAAACTATTTAAAATTTGTACCTGAGCACTACTAGGTATCTCAATAGAATCCTCTCTTTGATGTACTTACCCTGACCAACAGTAGATGAAATCATGTGCTCAATGATTTGTGCCTACATGATTTATCATAACTTTAAAATATCTTTCTAGACTAAAACTTTAAATTTCATATATTTAAATTTAAAAATATTAAATATATGTAGGTCTAGGTCTCAGGAGGTGGAAGATGGTCATTAGACTCCATTGTATCACCTATAGATGCACCTCTAGTGTCAACATCTCATCCTAATACACCAGTATCATCTCCTGAAACTCCAACACCTACTGAACCACCCTTAGTGCCACAATCTCCAATTCTTAGTAATGATGAGTGAAGTGGCATGTGTAACTGACTAGGTAATGGTGTAGAATAAGTTTTGGGTCAGAATACCATGTCCATGTATGATGAAAATCCCATGCTCAAACTAGAATCAATCTCAAATAGCCCTCATAAATTCTCAAAAAAATCATTAAATCCCCCCTTAGCTATGATCCTAACACCTCCAACTTTTATGGTTGAGTCATCTATAGAGTGTCATGAGCTTGGTACAGAATGTTGTGAGCTATGGTGTGTGGCGACTATCACTAGTGTCGTCTATACCTATGGACCTATGGGGTTTTGATGCTGTCTAATGACATCCATCACCAAGTGAACTAGTATCCCCTATGTATCAAAAATATAACTAATACTTTGAAATAGATCCTCCAAAAAATAGAATGCTAATATTATATGTGTGTGTGTTGTCCAGAAAGAGAATGAACATTTCCTAGTACTGTTAGTCAAACAACTCTATATGCCTCATTGGGAGATGTGCCTAAAGTGATACTCAATGCCGCTAAAGATGGTTGACTTGGATATCTTCATTGAGTGTGAATATAGTGACCAAGAGAGTCAGATGTGATACTAGCAACCGCAAATGCAATGTGTCCAATACTATCCATTTCTCACTTCTGGGAAGCAATGACAACTCTATCTATAATATGTGTTTATTCTAGAGTCATTGGAGGAAGTATCTATCCAACAAACTATGTCACATATGGAGGTGGCAGACATTGTACATAGTGATACTGGTCACGATCTACGATCTGACCACCCCTTGTATGCATTAATCTGGAATATCTAAGTAGCTGATGTTGAACCCCATGGGAACTCAACATATAACTATTGTGCAAAATAAAGAGGTATCTAATCATTATTAGTATAAGGACCATGTGTAGATAAAAAATGACGATAGATCATATTGCCAATAACAAGGTCTCTACACCATGTCACTCATTAGCCTCTTACCCTACCTTATGTACCCTCATATGATGGAAATAAATCTTTCTTGATGAGTTCTTTGGGGGCCACCCTCTTGACATCATCAAAAGATACATTTCCTAAAATCTCAGCTCTAAGCTCCCTAGATATTTTCACTAAAAGAGGGGTAAATTTTTTATTGAATACCAAAGAGAGTAGATCAACACAAGAAACAAAGAGAACTACAAAGCTTTATCTTGGTCTACACGTTGGACTAGCATCTAAGATAAATCAAGGGGAAGCATCCTATGATCAATAATTTTCCAAGCCAACCCTTACTCAAAGGCCCATTTAGCCAAACAATCAGCCACATCGTTTCACTCACAAGGGATATGCATAAAAGACACAAAATCCAAAGAATTGCATAACTGAATGATCTACTGAATAACTAGAGCCAAATGCCAATCCACATGCACAAGGTTCCTTCTATTTAATAAATTCATAACCACCTATGAGTGAGTCTCATAGATAATTCTTTTCCAGCCATGTTGATATCACTGTTCCACAGCAACCAAGATAGCCAGGACTTCCATGAGGTTATTAGTATGGTAACCCTTGTATATAGAAAATAGAAATTGAATATTAGTAGTACTATCATGCCCAACTCCCACAATACCAGCCAGACCAAGATTTCCCTAAGAAGAACCACCAATGTTGATTTTAAGAATCCCCGCCTTAGGAGAAGACCAATACCCCTCACAATTAACACACAAAGAGTGTTTCCTAGCTTTATTCCCAAACTAGTTGTAGGAAACCGAGGGAGTGCAACCTTGAAGAGGAAAGGAAAGGCATGAGTAAATACCAACATCTCTAGGATCCAAACCTCCACCAATGTCACATTTAGCTATGAGTGTTTCAAAGGAAAGGTGTGAGTAAAGACAAACATCTCTAGGATCCAAACCTCCACCAATGGGGGTGAACCCACAATAATGGGTTCCACTTTAGTGGGACGAACAAAAATGAAAAAAATTGCAAAATGAGAAATTGAGTTTACCATATGTTCGTACAAACATGATTTGCATGTTCGCGTGAACATGGTAAACGTGTTCGCACGAATGCCAAGTTCACACGAACATGCAAAATCACAAAAAATTTAACCTTTTTTCATTTTTTTTTCTTTTTTGACTACCATAATTGCAGGAGAATGATCGCTTGCTATAAAATAAAAAATGTCAAAATGTGCTGCTCGGAGCAAGCTTTCCAACGACTATAATTTTATTACATAATTTAATCTTTAAGACTTTCAAATATGAGTTTAAATCATTATAGGTTCATTACCGAACTAACATCAACCGACTTTAACACCTCGGGAAAATAGTAAATTAGGTCAATTTTTTTTTGAAAAATATGGAGGCACTGGCTTCTTGGGATACCTTTCTATTCAAAAAAAATAAAAATGGTTTATGATAAATTGATTTCAAATTATCTATGTCAAACAGAATGTATGTCTGAATTACGGTTCATGTCACTTCAAAACTTCATAAACTATACAATATTCAACCAAAATAAATCAAACCAAATGCATCCTCTGGATATTGATGTTACAAATCTAACATCGAAAGAATTACTTCATTATCATTTCTAGAAAAAAATATTGAATTTTATTATGTACCACTTTTTGGAGGAGATAAAAAAATTGACATAAATAATTTTTTTTTTAAAATTAAAAAATATGGTTACAAAGTAGGAACAAAGTACTCAAAATCACTAGTTTATGTCATCTTGAAATTATCTATAGTTTTGGAGATATCGTCACTTGAACGTGACGTTTGTTGTAAAAATATTGATTTCAATGTCAAAATTGGTCAAAAAGTGGAACCCATTATTGTGGGATCACTAGGAGTGTTTCATGAAGATAATTAATAACTTTCCCCCACAGGTTCTTGATCTCAAACTACACATGATGAAATATTCTCCTATTCCTCTCAAGCCAAACATGCCATAAAATAAGGGAAGGGCTTATAGTCCAAGCAACCTAAAGAAAAGAAGTCTTGGAAGGGGGATGGCCCAAACGGTCCCAAAATTCAGACAAGGAGGAAACATGCCAGCACGTGCATCCCCACACACTCCACTAGAAGTGCCAAATTTGTTTGGGAAAGGGGCACTAGAAAGAAAGGTAAGAAATAGTGTCTTCACTATTGTGGCATAAAACACAGATGGAAGGCCCCTAGAAACCTCACTTGTAGAGATTCTCCCAAGTAAGACAAAAATTGTAGATCAAAATCTAGAGGAAAAAGTTACACTTAGGCCGTGAAAAACTATTCCAAACTTTCTTCCACCAAGAGACCTCCACCTCACCAAAAAATTGTTTTGTTAGTGCAAGGTACCTTGAAGAAACAAAATATTTGCCAAAAGAAGCACCTCCCTAAGCCAAAATATCAGGTTCCTACAGAGAGCTACACTCCCTAGAAGCCAATATCTGAGATAGTTCCCACTGATTCCCTAGAGAGCCACCCAATGGCCAATGAAAAGAATTCTTCCATCTATAACCCACAACTGGGCCCAAGTTATAAGCCTCCATATAATGAGCCACCTTATTCCATCCAATGTAAAGGAAAAAATCACAAAGAGACTACAAGTATAGATAAGAAGATAAGAGAGGAGGATGCCCATTCCAAGAATCACTCCAAAATAGAGCCTCAGTGCCTCTATTATAGATCCAAAATAAACTTCTCCTCACTAGGTGAGCACCAATCTTGAGGGAATTCCACACCATAGAATCTCTTCCCTCAAGAGAAAACCTGGAAATATCTGAAGGTTCAACACTAGGTAAATACTTGTGTGAGCTCCCTAGATATTGTAGCTAATACATCAGAGGTAAATGAATGATGAGCTCTAAATCTAGTAATGAGATCCTATAAAATTATACATATGATAACGTATATCTATCTATATAAACCATTATTGGAGGGAAATATAGACTACTCTAATCTAATAACCTCTTGTTCTATAAATAAAAACAATGCGTTGATATCAATGCATGGAGGTGGTGTAGTAGGAGCCACAATAGGACCTTTAGTAGGAGCAACACTAGGACCTACATCACGAGCCACACTAGGAGCCACACCAGTAAGCTACAACATGAGACCCACCACAAGCCACTATACACAACCGATGATGAGTGTCACCATGAGCAACACCACGAACTACACCATGAGACACAATAGGAGCTATAGTAGGAACTACAATAGGAGCTATAATAGGATCTGCAATAGGAACTACAATAGGAGGAGTCACAACAAGAGCCTCATCACCCTCAGTATGATGATCACGATGATCGTGTGAAGTCATATCAATAATGATGGAGCTAATATATATTGTAAATACACATATACATATACATGTAGTCTAGTACACAAATTTTTATTCAAAAGATATGTAATAATACATCATCTAATCTACAAATCAATATATCATGTACATGAGAGTTAGAGATAGAGTTAGGGTTTGAGTTTTTAGTTAGGATTAGATTAGGGTTTGAGTTAGATTATGGTTTGATTAGTGTTTCATTTAGATTAGGGTTTGAATTTTTAGTTAGGATTACAGTGTTAGAGTTAGAGTTAGATTAGGGTTAGGGTTAGGTAAGAGTTATCTAGTAAGATTAGGGTTATAGTTAGATTAGGGTTTGACTTAGATTAGGTTTTGATTAGGGTTTGATTTAGATTAGTGTTTGAGTTAGATTGGGTTTGGTTAGGATTTGATTTCTAGGGTTACGATTAGATTAGGGTTTGATTTCTAGGGTTATGATTAGATTAGGGTTTGAGTTTTTAGTTAGGATTAGATTAGGGTTTGAATCAGGGTTTGGTTAGGGTTTGATTTTTAGGTTTATAGTTAGATTAGGGTTTTATTAGGTTTTCATTTAGGTTAGGGTTTGAGTTAGATTATGGTTTGAGTTTTCAGTTAGGATTAGATTAGGGTTTTAGTTAGATTATGGTTTGAGCATTCGGTAAGGATTAGATTAGGATTTCAGTTAGGGCTTGAGATAATTTAGTGTTTCAATTTGAGATAGGGTTAGATTAGGGTTTGAATTCTAGGGTTATGGTTGGATTAGGGTTTCAGTTAGGGTTAGATTAGGGTTAGGGTTAGATTCTAGGGAACTAGGGTTAGGGTTAGATATTAGGGAACTACAGTTTTCAAGTTAGGGTTAAATTAGTGTATGAGTTAGGGTTAGGTTTAAACATTAGGGTTTGAATTCCAAGCTTATGCTTAGATTAGGGTATTAGTTAGGGATAGATTAGGGTTAGGGTTAGATTCTAAGGAAAGTTAGAGTTTTCAAGCGAGGATTAGATTATAGTTACAGTTCTAGGGTTAGATTAGGGTAACTTTAGTTAGGGTGAGTGTTAAATTACGGTTTGAGTTTGAGTTAGGCTTAGATTAGGGTTTGAGTTCTAGGGTTAGATTAGGGTTTTAGTTATGTAGCTAAGGTTAGGGTTAGGGTTATTTTTCTAATATTCTAGATTAACATTTTTAAAATATTTTTAGTAATGTTTTCTAATATTCTATAGTACTATTTTTTTAATATTTTGTAATTTTTTCTAATATTTTCTAATATTTTCTAATTCTTTTTCTAATATTTTCTAATGTTTTTTCTAATATTTTCTCATATTTTTCTAATATTTTCTAAACTAATATTTTAAATATATTTTCTAATGTTTTTTAAATATTTAAATGTGATTTTTTTACAAAAATTTTCCTAATAAAACTAATATTTTTCTAAATTTGTTTCCTAATGTTATACTAATATTTTCTTATTATTGTAGATTAACATTTTAAAAATGTTTTCTAATGTTTTTCTAATACTCTAAACTAATGTTTTTTAAATAATTTGTAATGTTTTTCTAATATAAATGTAATATTTTTCCTAATACTTTGTGATATTTTTCTAATATTTTCTATACTAATATTTTTGAAAATATTTTCTAATGATTTTGTAATATAAATGTAATGTTTTTTCTCATGTTTTTCTAATAAAACTAATATTTTTCTAAATTTTTTTCCTAATGTTACACTATTTTTAAAAATATTTTGTAATGTTTTTGTAATATATTGTAATATTTTTCTAATATTTTCTAGGCTAATATTTTTAAAAATATTTTTTAATGTTTTTCTAATATAAATGAAATATTTTTATAATATTTTCTAATAAAACTAATATTTTATGAATTTTTTTCGTAATTTTATAATAATATTTTTCTAATATTCTAGACTATTGTCTTTCTAATCTTTATCTGATTTAACACTATTTTTTTTCTAAATTTGTTTCCTAATGCTAAATTAATATTTTTCTAATATTTAACAACAATGTTTTTAAATAATTTCTAATGTATTTTCTAATAATACTCATATATAACTAAAAAATGCAAAAAAATAATAAACAATAAATTAATACAATTAACTAACATAAATAAACAATAAAAATATTAAATTAACATGACAATATTCTTTGAAACATAAAAAGCATTCAAACAATAACATATAAACATACCCAAAATAGTGCAATGACAAAAATGTAGAGGGGAATGATGCAAAGTGATGTAACTTGCTTATCAATTAGGTATGTTCACTCCAATGTCCAAATCAAAGTTCACCTCACCATAAAAATTAATAGGAAAAATGGAAAATGGGAGTTTTAATCTCAAAATTTCTATAGTTATATATTTTTGTGAACAATTAATTAGGGTTGTTCGCGGGAAGATACCCTATTTGAACCTAATATGTTTGCATGAACATAAAAAAAAAAAAAAAAAGGTTCGCATGACATGTTGAATATGTTCGCACAAACATATGGAAAATGGAATTTGGAAAATTTCCATCATTTTGT
Organism: Cupressus sempervirens; assembly: GCA_028749045.1. Classification (NCBI taxonomy): domain Eukaryota; kingdom Viridiplantae; phylum Streptophyta; class Pinopsida; order Cupressales; family Cupressaceae; genus Cupressus; species Cupressus sempervirens. The sequence continues at coordinate 351,207,458 of CM053786.1, forward strand.
GATTTTCTTTATGCCACAAAAGTGGAAGCCCATATGATTTAAGATATATGCACATGGGATATTGAAGTATACCCTTTGAAGAAAGGATCTAGGCATGAAGGACCTCAAAACCCTCAAGTTCTCTAAGATGTTGTGTATACATATATATCTATATATATACATACATATCTATGTATACATATGTATAAATACATATATTTATATATATGTATACATATATATGTATGTATATTAGATACATACATACATACATACATACATACATACATATATATATATATATATCCAAAACTCAAAGCATTCTCTTCCTTTATAAGTTAGGAAACTTAGTTGCTAAGTAATCAGTTTCCTGCTTTAAGACTTTATCGCAAGGTTATGAAGGGGACAGAAAAATAAGATTGTTTAACAATAATAAAATTTGACCCACTAACATTCCTGACCTGCTCAAGCTACTAGAAGCTCATAAATAGTTAATAACTTGCTTCAAAAGGTTTTAAATGGATCTGGATAAATATAATTGAATATGTTGGTCTCAAAAATGCATCCCTAATTTGAGTACCATTTTAAGGTTTAGAGTAAAATTGAACCATATAAGCGCATTTAATGCATGTTTATCTGACTCTCCTTTCAAGGCCTAAGAGGTGTTTTATGTTTCTAACACTTTGCGTTTAGTATATCCATGCATGCAATGAAGATAATTTTCCATTTCAAGTCATTCTGTGAAGTTCCATTCTAAGAAATGTTTAAATCTATAGCTTTACCTAAGCATTAACCAATGATAGGAGGACTAGTTTGCAATTGAATATCTTGCACTTTGTTATGTTTCATGATTCATCACATTAGGAGTTTTTAGTAAGCATATTAGAAAAGCTATGTTTCAGTTTTCAAGTAATTTTGATATATTTTGACTAGGTTTTAAATCCCTCAAAGTCAATTGCTTACTCTTATCATGTTGATGCTAATTGATCAAAATTCTAGGAGGCCTTGTCTGACTAGTTGTAGCTTTAACCCTATTCATCAAAATGAGAAAATTCGTTTTGCATTGCATTTTAGAGGTTAGACACTTTCTATGTTTTAGATTCTTTGTCGAATGTGCCTTGTTATTCACCATAAGCCCAAATCCTAAATTTATACATGCCTCATGATAATGAACTGATGCCCTAGTTTTTGTACCCACAAGTGTCAATTAAACCTATTTTCGAAGCCAAATCCAAATGCATTTTATGTTTTTTTAACCTATTTGTTTGTAGGTAGTTTTAACTAAGCAACTTTGACGGTCAATTTCTTTTGACCCCAAAGTTGTCAAGACACAAAATTTGACAGAGTGAGAATATGTGGAACACAAAGTCAACATATCAGTTATCATGGTCTGGTTGTTTGTTTTACTCAATTGTTCAAGCCAACCTATAGACTGTTCTGTCATAAATCTTAGTTTGCCGATAAGTGTTAAAATGAGTTTTAGATGATGATTCAGTGGGAAAATTTGATATTAATCACTATCAAGTGTTTAATGGATTAGTTTGAAATGTTTTTTGTTTGAAAACAATTTTTTTTTTAGCTTGACCCACTTTGGGGTTTGACTAATTCCATCAAACCGATAAAATCTATGAAAATTAAAGATTTTGAAAGGAATATTGTAATGATTCTAATTGTTACAATATCTCACCATGTTCATATCATCATTTGAGTTCAAATAAGTGTGTAGGATTATACACACTATGAATGATAAAAGGATTCAAATATGTGGAAGGGACCATTTTCTTTGACTATGTAGGTCAAAAATGTGCATGAAAGAATTTTGAGCTATGGTGGATAAATGGTTGTTTAAAACAATATTGGCAATGAATGGAGTGCATTGGTTATCTTCTATTTACAAGAAACATTTTAATGAAAGACAAACTAAATATGGATAAAGCCTACTTTGATTTAAATCAAAAGTCAAGGATGTTATAAGAACTTGCATTTTTGAGATAAGAACCCATCAAATCAATGGTAGCTCCTAGGTGATAAGAAACAAAGATCTTGCTAGGGAAGTTTGAACTCTTAAAGAGTATGTGAGAATACCAACCACAATGGGGACTCTTATGCTTGATTAAAATTTGATATGTATGCTAAGTATATAAATACATAGGTTACATGTAGATTGTCTAACCAAATGTCATGGTAGGTGTATGCAAGATGAAAGAATCAAAAGTATGAAAGTATTAATGAACTCATTGAGGAGCTATCCAATATCCTGATATATATATTTTTAATGTGAAAAGTATATTACACTCATAAACACTATAAGAGATCCTTGGTAGATGATGGAAGCGTGAAAACATTGCAGTCAATGTTAAATGAGGAGAAGAAAGAGACATGATGGAATGCTCAATGAAATTAAAGCCATTTTGACCATAGTAATGCAAAGTCTTGTGTTCAATAACACATTTTGTACCCAAATGAGTGAAGAACAAACATCTGAATGATATGTGGGATATCACCTCTTCTTGCAGTCTTTCCATTCCTCTAGAGGAACATCATTTATCTTTTCTTCCTCCATTTACAACTCAAAAATTACTTTCCTCAAAACAAGCATGCCCTCACCCACCATTTTCCCCCACCTTGCATTACCCATGAAGCCAAAAACTTATTTAACTCTAATGCTTTTGAAATATATGAATGATTTGTGTCAAAGTATGGAAGAAAAAGTTGTTCATCGTCCTTCTCTTTTAGGAAATGGTGATGCATCTGATAGTAATGAGGATGAAGAGTTCAGAGGTTTGTAGCCTATGGAGTGGAAGACACACAAGCATGTAGATAAATCCATGGTTAAGGCATGCAGTCTATGTTTTTATTGTTTTTTTATTTTTTTGGAGTTTTTAGATAATAATGCATCATCACCACTCATGTATATGTCATCACACTTAATGCATGGTGTTACCAAAGGACAAAGCATCCAAAATTTGATATCAAAATGGTAAATGTTGGCATGCTACTCCATGAGAAATCTAGTGTCATCTTCATCTTAGTGTGGAGAACTACCACCAATAGTAGTGTGAAATCAAGCATAGGGTTGAAAAGTGAAAGGAGGCTTTTCTTGTATATTGAAAAATGAACGAATCATTCAGCAAGTAGGAAAATCAGTTGAAATTCTAAACCTTAGGATTTTTTTGCAAATTGGTAGGAAGAGAATTCCATGGATGGTTTTTTGTGTGAGTCTTGGGAGAAATCAAAACCATATTTTTTCCCTTTGAGATTGGATGCGTTCACCAAATGTGGTTTCTAGTTTGTGAAATATTAGTTTTCTCCTTTGTAAGGGGAGTTTTTCTCTTGAGGTCGTCATGTGTTTTTGGAGTCTGTTGGGAGTATCTGGCCGCAGAAAGAAAGAAAAAATGACGTTACTTTCTCCCACATTAGCTATATGGTGAGTACTTTAGTGTTTTAAATATAATGGAAAACTCAATGCAAAATTCTAAAGCACTTTTCTTTATGAAAAATGAGCCACATTGCATGCGTGGGGCCTAGCCCAGTTCAACACCTAAGGAAATTTAGATGTGGGCCACAAACTAAGGATGATGATGTGGCATACAACTGATAGTTGTCTAGAAAAATAAAAGCATACCATGTGGCATGAAGGTGGAATAATCAAAAGGATATAGCTATCACAGATTTTAAGAAGGTGTGATGTGGCAGGTCCAAGATCAGAGGCACCAGATCATGATACGTGTTAGATTGGGTGGTCTATGCTTCCCCATATTTCAAAGATGAAAGGTTATTAACGAAAGCAAGGAAGTACAATTTTGACACCTGTCTGTGCACTTTGGTAGTTGAAGATGTGACACAGAGAAAATCTAACTAAATAGACAACACCATGTGGCGATGATGTGGCAAGGCACCTAGTAGATTGATGATGTGGTAGTGACTATATAGGGAGAGACCCAATCAAAGCTCTCCATATGGTGATGTGTCAGGTGACAAGTGATAGATTGGTGGAGTAATCAAAGTGTGTCAAACGGAACCCAGGTGGCATTAATAGAGTATAGGTTCAATGAATCACAAGCAGCCACATATCAGGTTAGTCAACCCATGTTTGAGCCAGATTGGAAAATAGAGGAAAAATTCAAAGTGCAAAAAAAGTAATTTTTAATTATTTTGTTTATGAAAGCACATACATGTATTTTTTAAGAAAAAAAGGATTATATACTAAAGTTTGATTTTAAAGGAAGAATTAAATGTTGGCAAAAAATACTATCCTAAGAGCCATGCCTAAATCTGATGTTCAAATGGATGTCTTAGGCATTTTTGATGAACAAATATAGGATTATCATATACCCACGGAAAGCTCTATGAATTTTTTTTCAAGATTTGAAGTTGATTTTTGCACAAGAATCAGTGTGTTTGAGTTATTTAGGGTTTTGTCCCAGGTAACAAATTTTCAACCACATTTTATTAGGGCAGTTCATACTTGGTTTTTGGTAGAATGGTGAACTAGGTGTGCACCAAAGTTGGTAAGAATGTAGTTAGTGATGTCTTTTTAGCTCCAATTTAGTTTAATGAAGGTTTTATCAGCATTTTAGATGCATATTTGATTTTTTTTGTTAGAATAAGGTTTCTCATCAGTTGGAGAAGATATTTTGATTTTGCTAAAGCTTAATGATGAGATTCCTTTCAGATTTTGGTTATAGAGAGAAGAGAAATTCTTTGTATTAGTATGGGATGGATATTCAAGTGGACATGTGTTACTTCTAGATTAGATCTAGTTTCTTTGTCATTTTCTATATCTTTCTCTTTTTCTCTCATTGTAAGGGTTTGTTCCCAAGTTCTTTGAGTAAGCTCAGCTAGGTTTCCACCATTCTTTATCAATTTTTCTCTTGAATGAACAATAGTAAAACTAATATAGATAGTTCTAGTCAATTTACTAGTTTTACTAATTATTTACATGCATCTTGAATGTATACTTTCAAAGAAATCAATACAATGAACAAAAACCTTCTTAGTTTCATGTTGATTCTCATCTCCTACCTCTGTAATTTGTAATTTTTTGTATTTTATGGATAAATAACTTAAACCCTTTTGCAACCACTTAAGGTTGTATGTCTTATGTGTTTTGTTATTGGAACAAAGAGCTAAGTAAATTCTTGATATATTGGACATGGTTGTTGGTTACATGAGAAGGATATTTCATGAGTATGAGGTCTTTATGAACACTGATGTTTGATTCACAAATTGATAGGATAATTTAGATATCTTGATGTATGGAATATTTCATTGGTATCATGGATGTACGTGTGTGATTTATGGAACTTCTAAATAGATAAGACACTGACCAGCTATAGGATCAATATGTACTTACTGTTGCATATTTTTGATTTGCTGAAATCAAACTTAAATCAATTATCCATTTCCCTTTCTATTTAGGAGTTGAAAGGATTCCCTCACTCATCTTGTGGATTTCATAGGTTCTTTTCAATTTGCTACTGCATACCTTTTTTATTGCATGAGTATAGGAGAAATAAGGGATTTATCTGCATTGTCTAGATTTCGTTGTATGCTTTAAAGCTAGTACCATATAAAGAATATGAGGTCCAACCACCTATGCCTTGTAGAGCTTGAAGTAGAAGAAGGAGAGTATAGCCTTATAGTTATCACCAGTGTCTAAATATGTATGTTGCATATTAAAATTAGCTACTTGTAGATTTTTTTGTTCCTATCACTCGATTGTTGAAAAGCTACTAATTCAGGAGCCAAAAAAATAAATCAAAAAATTCCAACACTGCTCCTTTATCCTAGACCATAAAAAATAAATAGAAAAATAGATCATGCTTGAGCCAAAACAACAATGCCTAAATCCTTTCTTAATCACTAAAAATTTCTAATGCTTAAAGGCTTGGTGAAGATGTCTTCTAGTTGGTGTTGAGAACTACAAAAATCCATATGTATTTCACCATTTCCAACATGTTCATGAATTAAATAAATTGATTTCTATATGTTTACTTCTACAATGAAATACAATATTTTTTTTTAAGTTAGTGGAATAAATAGTATCACAAAATATGGTGGTTATTTCCACTTGTTCTTCCTTTAAGTCAACTAAGATCCTTCTCATCCAAACCACTTGACACACTATTGCATTTGCTACAACATACTTGGCCTTAGTTCTAGATTGGGAAACTATGGGCTGCTTCTTGGAAGACCAAGAATTGACTCCAAAAACCATGTGAAAAACATAACGAAAGTACTCTTTATATCATCTAGACTTCCTTCCCAATCACTATCTATATAACAAACTAGCCTAAAATCACTTTCAGCAATATATTAAAAACCATATCTTTTGGTTCCTTTCACATATCTCCTGATTCTCTTACCTGCTTGCTAAGGAATTTCCTTTGGTGTTTCCATAAACTTGGAAATCAAACTCACTCCATGCATAATGTTAGATCTAGTTTCTATTAAGTACATCAAACTTCTAACTAGATTCTTAAAAATAGATAGACCAACATTTCTGCTACAATATCCCTTACTCAACTTAAGGCCTACCATTATTGGTATTGGGGCTTCCTTGTTGTTCAACATTATAAACCTTTCTAAAATCAGATATGCATAATTCTCTTGGCAAATGAAAATTCCATCATCCATTTTCTTAACTTCTATTCCTATAAAGTATCTCAACATTCCTAAATTCATCCTTTATAGCTTCTTTGAAATCAGCAATAAGGCAATCATTATCCCTAGTAAAAATTAGATCATCAACATATAAGACAAAAATAAAATCTTACCATCTATTTCCTTAATATAAAGAGTAGGTTGACCTTCATTTTTGCTAAAACCATTGCTCAAAAAATATGAGTCAACCAGGCTATACCGCACTCTTGGTACTTTGTTCAATCCATATAGAGCTCTCTTTAGCTTATACACTTTACCTTCTTCACCAAGAACTTCATAACTAGGTGGCTGATCCACATAGACTTCTTCTTTAAAAATATCATTAAGGAAGGTAGATTTCACATCCATTTGGAATACCTTCCACTTTTGTTGGGCTATAATTTTTATGAAAATACACACAATTTGCATCCTTGCAAAAAGTGTGTATGTCTCATCATCATCTCTACAAAACTTTTGTTTGTATCCCTTGACCACTAAACGTGCTTTATGCTTATCTATTTTTTCATCAGCATTAAACTTGGTTTTATACACCCATTTCACACCAATAATTTATTTTTTGGATGGAAATTAGTTAGTTCCCAAGTTTCATTTCTTTCTATTGCATCTATCTCCTCATCCATGGCCTCACACCATTTTTCTTCTTTCACAACATCTTCAAATTAACTGGATCCCTATGAGAATATAATGCAAAATTTCTATTCTTATTAAAATCATTATACCTTTTATCTTGGCATATCTCCTTAAGAGTTCTAGTATTTCTAGGTAGAAGGGAGGTGAGAGTAGGATTTGAACTCTCACTACTACTATTGTGTTGTGTAGGCTAAATCTAGAGCTGTCTAGAAATGTTAAAAATTCTTTGTCCGTTATTCTGAAGCTATCTAGACCTCTAAAACTAACTATCTCATTGTCTCTGGTAGCTTTCCTTTCATCTTATTTTTGCCAAGAGCAATTCAAACCAAAGCCTTCTTTTTCTATTGTTGCTTCATCTTGCTGATCATCCATCCAATTATCTTCATCAATAATAGGCATTTTACTTGAAGTGCTAGATGATGCATCTACCGATCCATCTCATGACTCATTCTCTAAAAACTCAAAATCTCTTAAAATAATAAGCTTCTTGATAAGAGGGTTTTATAATCTATATGCTTTTGACTCTAAACTATAACCTATAAAATTACACTTCTCACCTTTAGAACATGTGCATATGCTACACACTTGAATACTCTCGAGTGTTCAACTATTCATCCATACTGACCATGGCTCAAGAGGTATCTTATCACTAAATTATTTTGTAGGACTTCTATTAATCAAGTAAATTGATGATGCTATAGCCTCTCCCCAATATTTTGTTGGAAGACCTTTTTCCTTCAACATACATCTTGCTATCTCAATGATAGTTCTATTCTTTTTTTTAGCCACTCGATTTTTTTGTGGAGTATAACTTGCTATTAGATATTTCCTTATACTATTTTACTTGCAAAAATTCACAAAAATATTAAAGTTACATTCTCTTCCTCTATTCTATGTTACAACTTTGATGCAATGTCCACTTTCATTTTCAGCCTTGACTTTAAACTCTAAAAACTTATTAAAATATTTAGAGTTATTTTTCAAAAAATACACCAATGTTCTATGGTTGAAATCATCAATAAATGTCATGAAATAAGTATTCCCTCCTGTGGAAGTAACTTAAATAAGGCCTAACAAATCAATATGCACCAACTCCAATGGTGCTCTAGCCATTGTGCATTTATGAGATTTCAAGGGCTGTCTATGTTGCTTACCCAAAATGAGGGCCTCAAACTTTCTACTGGACTCTCCAACACTTGACAAATAATCCACCATTCTTTTCTTGGATAAAATAATTAAACCAGCATATCCAAGATGTCCATACCTTAGATGCCATAGTTTAGGGGGGTCCTTAATCACACTTTTAAAATATGATTTCTTTTATACTGCTATATAAATTTTCTTGGGAGGTGCAACAAAATATTGAGAGTTGAAACTTGTCTCAATATTTAGTGGAAACATTTAGTTCTTCATCATTTTGATTCTCACAAAAACTTTCTTTCTCCCATCTTTCTCATGAGTGACACATTGGTTATTTTCTAACAACACTTTGTATCCATTCTATATGAGTTGTCCAACACTCTTGAGATTGTAGTTTATACTGGGTGAAAAATAAACATTCCAAATTTCCTTAGATTCTCACCTTGCTTTGTGTGGATCATAAAAAACCCTTTGCCCAAAACAAGAGCAATTCCATTATTCCCCATCTTGATTTCAGATTTATAGTTCTTATCAATGAAAGAAAACATACTTGCATTACCACTCATGTGGTTACTACAACCAATATCCAAGTACCAAGCATTAGAGCTTCCTTCTTCACAAGGATGTATTGTTCTTTCCTTCTCCAACTTTTTCATCAGAAACATTGACATTTTTTTGTGGTTGGTCACTCTATTTATTCTAACATTCATTTTCATAATGTCCAAACTTATGGCGAGAATAGCATTCAACATTGCTCTTATTACAATTTCTATTTTTTTCCCTCCTTGGGAGATATTCTAAGTGTTGGAAATATAGATAGAGTAACTGAGGGAGGGGCGAGGGGGTGGGGGAGGGAGGGGGGTGTGGTGAATCAATTATCCCAAAAACATTTCTTAGATCTCTTAGATGTCTAATAAAACTATTTACTTGTGTCACTTGATAAACATACTTAAAATGTTGTAACTTGGTAAATGCAGTGTATGCTATACTTTAACACATCATAAAAATTCCCAATGATTAACATGCAAGCATAAAAGAAATAACATGAACACATGAGACACTATATTTAACATGGATACCCAATATGGGATAAACCACCAGGTAACTAGCTACTAATTTTCACTCTTTTTAAGTGAGCCCTATTAGTAGCCAACCTAGTTAAAGGTTACAAAACACACTATTAGGTGTGACCTTGTAAAAGGATTTAATCACCCTATTAGGAGTGCCCTTGGAAGAGGTCTTAAAAAAATTCAATGGAATTGTCACCTTGTTAGAGGATTTACAATTGGTTGTTAAACCAACTCTGCTAAGAGATTTTGGAATCACTACTACAATGGTAAGAAAGTAACAATGAAATGACTTGAATGAGATGCAACTGAATTTCTGATTATAGATCTTTATTTTACTTCACACTAGATCCTTCTTGATCGAATATAACTTTTTTTCTCCTCCAGGATATGTGACCATCCTTCAAATTCGCTCACACTTTCCTCTCCAAAAAATCAATACACTTGCATATTCACTCATACACTTAGAATCTCAACTTGATCTTATATTTATATCATTCAAATTATCAAGTCGGCTCATTTACAACTTATAATGACCAATAATTATTACCTCAATTGGCTAGAAACAATACTTGAAATAATTAAACTTCATATCCCAAATTAACAAAATCCTTCATTGGCTGACCTTGTTCGGTAAACACTGATCCTGAAATGATTTCCTATGTTAACCAACAGATGCTTGGTTAACACTATGAACTTGCAAAAATCCATTGGAAATCGAGTGAACTCTGTGAACACTAGCTTTGACCACTTTTCTTCATTAACCATGATAACTTGGTTAACACTACTTTCTACCATATTTTCCTTCGACGCCTAAGTGAGCTTAGTAGACATTGCCTATGTAGCGTAATATCCAAGAATGCTTGATAGACAAGAAAAATCAACTTGCTGATCAAGTGAGCTTAGTAAGCACTGTCTACCAACTGATATGACATTTGTGTAACATCAAAGACAACACACAATTAAATAATTGTATCCTACAATCTCCCTCTTTAGAATTGATGGCAACACAACATCTCATAGCACAATGAAATTTGAAAACAAGTCTTTCTCTAATAGAAATTTTTCTCCCTCTTAGATTTTATACCACAGACTTCTCTAATGTAGTAATCTCCCTCTATGAAGGAATTACATAGCTTCTTTTCCAAATAGATTTGAAAAAGATTAAACTCTCCTTCAAACAAATTTCAGAAATATATGACAGTAAACTCTCCCTCTTTGAAAACACATGCCAAAGACAACACATACCAAATGAGTATCAATGTACCTTGAGTATTGATTCATATGCAATGTTTCCTTGACTATGCTGCATCAACTGATAGATCTTCAACTTGGTTCCTATTGATGCATCACTAAAACTTTATTTTAGTGAGCTTCAGATAGGGGAATGACCCCTAACTTAGCTCTTAGATACAAGAATTCATCCTTAGGTAATGGCTTGTAAAATATGTCTGGAATCTATTCTTTTGTATGGATTTATTCTAATCTAATTTCTTTGTCCTTCACCAATTCTCTGATAAAGTGGTATTTTATATCAATTTACCTAGTTTTGGAATGCATCACTAGATTATTTGATATGTTAATTGAACTTGTATTATCACAAAACATAACAACTAGTTCTTTGATCTCAACCTTCGTGCCTTCCAAAAATTGTTTAAACCAAACAATATTAGAATAGTTCACTACTGCTGCAACATATTCTGCTGCTGCTGTAGATTGGGATGTGCAATTTTGCTTTTTGCTTGTCCAAGATACCAACCTTTTTCCAAGAAAGAATGCTCCACCACTTGTACTCTTTCTATCATCAATATTTCCTACCCAATCAACATCTATTAGTTTATATCATAATCCATAATCTTTAGTACCTTTCAAGTATCTCAAGATTCTTTTGATTTCCATCATATGATTTTCTTTGGGTTTTGTCAAGAATCTTGCCACTATACCAACTACAAGAGCAATATTAGGCCTTGTATGAACTACATACTATAATTTACCAATCGTTGATCTGTATAAGGTTTGATCTACCTCTTTTGAGTCATCATCTTTGGTAAGCTTTAGTCTAGTACACATGGGGGTTCCAACTAGTTTTGAATCTTCCATACCAAACTTCTTGAGTATCTCCTTGATATATTTAGATTGAGTAATGTAGATACCATTCTTTCTTTTCTATATCTAAAGACCAAAAAAGAACTTAATCTCATCAAACATAGACATTTCAAATTTTTTATTCATTTGCTCTAAAAATTATTTGCATAGATCATTATTCCCTATAAACAAAGTATCATCCACAAATATTTTTACCAAAACAATCTTGTTATCTAGTCCTTCCTTGATGTACAAACTACTGTTATCATTAGTTCTCTAGAAACCAATCTGAATAAGGTAGTTATATAATCTCTCATGCCATGATCTAGGAGCTTGTTTCAGACCATACAATGCTTTGTGTAATTTGCAGACCATGTCCCTTTTTTCTGGATCAACAAAACCTTCAGGTTGTTCAATGTAGACTTCTTCATCAAGAATACCATTGAGAAATGTAGATTTAACATCCATCTGATATACCTTAAATCCTTTATGTGCTACATATGCAAGTAAGGTCCCAACACTTTCTAATCTTGCAATAGGAGCAAAAGTTTCACCATAATCAATGCCTTCTTCTCAAGAATACCCTTTACACACCAATCTAGCTTTTTTTCTTGATACTTTACCATCTTCATTCAACTTATTCTTGAATACCCATTTTGTTCCAATCAATTTTTTATCTTTAAGCCTAGGTACAAGAGTCTAGGTTTTGTTCTTTTCTATTTTTTCTATTTCTTCATTCATAGCCTCAATCCAACTTTCATTTTCCAATGCATCTTTGACATTTCTAGGTTCAAAATCAACAAGTACCTTTTAGCTTACTTCTTGTCATAGTACCTTCTAATTTATCTCCAATAATCTGATCTGGTGCATGATTCCTCCTAAAGTACTTGGCCAATTCAAGTTCCTTGCCTTTTGAATGAATTGCATTGTCATCTTCTTGAACTTCAACTTCAAGTTCTGGCTACTTAGACTTGGCAGGCATTTGCTTTGTAGCTTCAAAATTTGGCTCGGGTCCTTATGAGTTAGTTTGAACATCTTGCAACTTGGTGACTGAGGAAGACTCGGGAGTAGTAGTCTCCTAATTGACATATGTGTTTGGCACTGTATCAAGTTCAATGTAAAAAAATCTCCTGTAATTCTCTAGTTTGTTTCTGCTTTCTTCTTCAGTCCTTTCTGCAAACTCATCAATTCTCACATGTCCACTTTCTATGATTTTATGAGTAGACAAATTCAAACATCTATATGCCTTACTGTTACAAGAATACTCTAAAAATATACCTTCATCACCTTTCACATCAAATTTTCCTTTTCTGGATTCTTTCAAGATATAACATTTACATCCAAATACTTTCAAGTAACTTATATTGGGTTTATAGCCATACCATAACTCATAGGGAGTTTTATATGAGTCCTTATTTAACTATATTTGGTTTAAGGTATGAACTGTAGTACTAATAGCTTCCTTCTAGTATTTGATAGAAATGTTCTCTTCAATCATTAGAGTCCTTGCACAATCCATGATAGATCTGTTCCTCCTTTCAACTATTCCCATTTTCTCAGGAGTTCCATGGGCTAATACCTATCTTTTGATTCCTCTTTCAATGCAAAAGTTATTGAATTCACTGGAGATGAATTCACCACCTCTATCTTATCTTAAGCATTTCAATCTTTTCCTATTTCTTTCTCTACTTTTGTCAAATACCATTTAAATTTCTCAAATGCTTCTGACTTTTCTCTAAGATACATAACAATCATCATTCTTGAATAGTCATTAACAAAAAGAATAAAGAATTTTTCTCCACTATAGCTCTCAATTGCAATAGGCCCACACAAATTAGTATGCATAATTTCCAAAATATCTTCAGATTGATAGCTTTTGCTTTTAAAACTAGTCTTTCCCATTTTACAAATCTGACAATTCTTGCATAGACCAATATCAGGTTTCTTCAAGCTAGGAATGACCCTTACTTTCTTAAATTTGCTTATCTTTACCATGTTATCAAAATTTACATGATATAACCTTTTGTGCCATAACCAACTTTCTTCAACTTGAGCAATAAAACATGAACACTCACCAAAATGTAGATAAAATAAGTTACCTTTTGTTTGTTTGCTTGATCCAATTAGTTTTTCTTTATCATCCAGTAGCCTTTCTTTTCCATGCATGAATTACACCTTGAATCTAATGTTGATTAGTTATGCCACACTTAACAAATTATATTTTAGTCCTTCAACCCAATAGGCATTATCACGTACAAGTTCTTTGGTTAATGAGATTCATCCTCTCCCTTTTTTGTAACAAGGTTCATTATTTCCAAACGTTACACTACCACCATCATAGTCTTCAAAGTGTTCAAACTTTGTTTTGTCACCAATCATATGATGTGAACATCCACTATATATGATCCATGTATTATTTTTTCTCACATGAGAGATAAGTACCATCTTATCTTCTTCATCATTATCGGATTCATCTTTCACAGCAATGTAAACTATTTCATCTTGATTATTATCAAAATCCTTAGCCATTAAACATGTTTTCTTACCTTTTTCCTTTAATGATTTGAAATTCTTATTGCCATTGCACTTGTGACCTTTCTTCTCATTCTTGCTTCCTTTGTTTGGGCACCTGGCTACAATATGACCAATTTCTTCACATGAAAAATAGATTAGGGAAACTTTACCTTTGTATTTTCCTCTACCTCTAGAATATTTCCTTGCAAGTAGAGCTTCAAAAACTTCAAGATCACTTTCAGAACTTTCCACTAATTCTTCTTCACTTTCTGATGCAATAACTTCAAACACCTAATAAATACAAATGCCTACACTCACTTGTATTAAGGGTTCTATATCTCTAATATAATTTTTAGATTTTAGAAGGAAAGTGTAATAGCATATATCAAAATAGTGCTTCCAAAATCAAATTATTTTCACCCAAACTAGGTAGAGTGGAGTGACACAGAGATGACTTCTTTTATTCCAACTACAAAACATTATAAATCAAACCAATAGTGAGAAAGTAGAAGTGTTGGAGTAACAGATGCAATCTACTAAATAACTGATCCAAAGAAAAGTGTAATTGATAAAAATCTACAACCAATATATCTTAGTATTGTATACGAAAGAAAAACATATAAAACACTTGAGGGCTATAATAAAAAGTTTTATATGCTTGGAGAAATGACTACCCTATAGAGCATTTACAACCTCAAACTTACAGCTAAACATCTATGCTTAAATATAGTATAGGATACCATTATTTGCTACTGCAAAAATAACTGATGTATATCCTCTATCAAATTCTATGTTACAAGCTCTAGTTAATTTCTCATATGCACCATTCTTTTCCTATTTATATCCAAAATTGAAACATTCTCTTCCTTTTATAAATTAGGAAAATTTGTTGGCATGTAACTAGTGTCCTACATGGAGACTTCATTATAAAGTTATGAATGGGATAGAAGAATATGATTGTTGAACAATCATAAAGTTTTACCTATTAACATATTCAAGTTTCTCAAGTTGCTAAAAGCTCCTAAATAGTTAATAAGATTCTTGCAAAGGTGTTTTATGGATATGGACAAATCTAATTGAATAAATAAGAATACTCCAATATCTTGCAATATGTGTCATTCTTGGGATTTTGATTTCTTCATTGTTTTTATAGACCATAGATCTTATCCTCTTAGTCTTTCTCTAAGGAGGTTTTGGTAGATGAAAATCATATCAATTGAGGTCCATCCACTGGTACGATATCTATTAGTGATCAACTTATTGTACCCTGGTTTCTTTTGTGTCACTAGAATTGGTAAATAAATTTTCTCTTTCTTTGCATTTGACATGCTTTTCAATAGTGTGAACTACTTCAATTTATTAGAAGTATTTGTATAATAATTTCCTCTAGAATCAATATCTAGATTCATCTAGTCATGAATATTTCTTTTTGATCAGATACTAACAAAAAAAAAAAAAGTGGAAATAAATAGAACTAGAAGCATATTATGGGCTTCTTAATATATACTCATTTATATCATCCATGGCCTTGTTCAAACTTGATTTGAGTCCATAAACTACAAAATGCAACATATCAACAAAAATAAGTTTTTATAGTGAATTCAAACATCTAATATTTGATGTTACCAAATGATAATTGAACTTGTCTATCGTTAAGTTCATATAAACTTAAGTGATGAATAATAAATAACTTACATCTTTCATTCATCATAACATAAAAAATTATATTCATGTAAATGATTAACAAGTTGTCACTATATGATAACATTCTTGCAAATAGTGCTCCACAACTTTTTGTTTCTTGTTTGATTAAAATTTTCAATTTGGATGAGTGTAGATGCCTCTGAGGAGCTAGGCTTAGTCTTGGATCCCTACCTAGACTTGCATCTTGTTTTGACTACGATTGGGGTTACCCAAGGGAATGTTGACGTTGTTCATCATGTGGTGGGAGTGCCAGTGGAGTCAACTACACTACTTGTGAGCTAAGAGAGCTATACTAGGTCTACATTGTTGGGGCAAGAGACTCAAATCAGTCATACAAGGGCTCTAGGTTGGAAGGAAGTGGTTCTTGGAGTGAAGATAGATAATATCCTATTGTAAGCTCCCAGAGTGATTAGCAGTGAGGAGGGGGTGAAAATAGTGGTACCAGACAATTGGTTGACAATGTGTCAGCTAATCTAAAGCTCTACCTCGTAGGTAGATTTGTGTCTTTCACCCATTGATTGAGATGGTCAGGAAGTGGGTTAGTCAGAGACGGAAGTTGAAGGGAGTGTGATGGTCTTAACTATGTCAGGAGAGCTATTTTGCTTTAAATTTAAAGCTACTAAGATATGGCAATGGTAATGGTTGGTTTTTGGTCATACAAAAATCATAGCCTAGTGGTGGTTAAGTGGCATTTTACGTTGGATCCGACAAAAGAACTAAAAAGGATGGCTCAAGTCTAGGTAAGGTTACTAGGCCTTCCACTTGAGTTTTGGGATGAGAGGATCCTAAAATCCATTGGTGATTCCTTTAGGCACTTTGTGGCTATGGATATGATTACCTAACATATATCCTAGCTAGTCTTTATGAGGTTTAGTGTTAATGTGGAGGTGTCAACTTCCTTACCTAAGTTTATCACACTAAGATTGAAGTGGGGTAAGAAGAGCCAACCTATCATTTATGAGAATGTAGGTTTTTTTTGCTAGAAATGCTCATCATTTGGGCATTTGATTATCAATTGTAAGAAGCTGAACAAGTTTGTTGAGGAGAAAGGTGAGGCTTCTCCTAAGGAATCCATGGTGGAGGGAAAGGTGTCTCTTGAGAGAGGCAAGGTGGTGACTCCCCTACCTAGGAAGAAGGTAGTTATTGAGAATTCTCAAGAAGACTTGAAAAAGGGGTTGAATTCCCCTCCTTAGGATGGAATTTTTGGAGGGGAAGTCTTGTTCATTTGGAGACTTGGAAGAGATTTGAACACAAGAAGGGGAGATGGGGGGATCGGAGGAAGGGGAAATAGATTCCTTCCCCTTTTTGCAAGGCATTGAAAAGCTCCTTAGTACCCCTTCGAGGAACCTAGTGATTGAGGAGGTTTTCAAAGGGGACATTGATAAGGTTGTAGAGGAAGGTAAGGTGAATGACTGGAAGGAGGGAGAGGTCACTAGAGATGCAAGGGAGGTGGCAAGTGGTAGACAATCCACTTTGGAATACCAAACAAAGGTTGGAAAATGATTACTCTATCATGGAACATGAGGGGGATAAACAAGCCTCATGAGAAGTTTTCCCTCAAGCAGTAGTTGTTAAACAAAAAAATTGATAGCCTACTTATCCATGAGGTAAAAATGACTATGATTTATTTGAAGAGAATTACAAGTTATGTTTGGCCAGGGATGAAATTTTTTTACAGTGAAGCAAATGGTGTGTCTGGAGGAGTGGCTACCTTCTGGAACCTAGATGCTGGTAATGGTAGTCTAATCTATAGTTCTAAATTCTATCTTATAACTGAAAATAGGGTGAGTGATAAGATATGGAATATTGTTAATGTGTATGTCCCTAATACTAGAACTAGCAGACATAGCTTATAGGTGGAGCTATTGGTTTTTCTCTCTCAAAATAAGAACACATTTTTCATGGGAGATTTTAACTTGCCTCTCTACCCTTTGGAGAAAATTGGAGCGATGATTGATTTTAATAATAGTATGCAGGATCTGGTTGATTTTATAAATAATAATGATTTATTGGATATAGAGATGCATGGAGTGAAGTTTAAATGGTCGAATAATAAGAAGGGTGTTGACCTTATTCAAGTCAAATTGGATAGACTCTTGGTCCTAGCTAGGTAGAAAGGATTAACTTACTCCTCTATTATGGGATTACCCAAGATAGTTTCAGATCACACTGCTATCCTTTTTAAATGGAAGGAAGATTCCATGGGGGGACAAAGACCTTTTAGATATGAAATAATGTGGTAATCCCACCTTGACTTCACTTCTAGGGTGGCTGAGTGGTGGGGAATCAGGATTGAAGGGACGATGATGTATAGACTCTCTGTCAAGCTGGAGAATGTTAGAAGAAATGTTTTGCTTTCGAAGAAAAAATATTTTGGTAATATCTTCAAGACTAAGGTTGAGATGGAAGGGAAGTTAGTTGAACTTTAGAAAGATATGGGGGAAGGCATACCCATGGATAACATTATTTAGGAGGAGGATAAATATAGAAAAAAGTGGAAGGAAATGATGATTAGAGAGGATACTTACTAAAAGCATAGATCAAGGGTGTTCTGGCTAAAAGAGGGTGATAGGAATACAAAATTTTTTCATTGATCTAGCTTAATAAATAAATGGAGAAATACTATTGATAACATCAAAGATGATAATAATGTGAAACCAAATAAACCTAAAGAGATAGAGAATTGGGTGATGACTTACATTAGAAACTCCTATCTAGAAGAGCGAAGAGACTTTAGAGAGGAAGATAGGCAATGGTTGATTGAGTCTATACCTATGGTGATATCATCTAAATAGAATGAGGAGTTCATACAAAAGGTGATTGAGGAGGAAGTTCATAGAGTTGTGTTTTCTATGAAAGCCTATAAATCCCTAGGAGCTGGTGGTTTTCTGTTGGCATTCTTTCAGCATTTTTGGGAACTAATCAAGTTGGATCTCATTCAAGAAATACATGATTTTTTTAGAATTGGGAAAATTCTTAAACAACTAAATATAACCTTCATAGCTTTGAACCCTAAGGTGAAATACCCAGAAGTCCTTTCTGACTTCAAGCCAATCAGCCTATGCAACACCACATCCAATATTTTCTCAAAAATTTTGGTGAATAGGTTGAAGCCGTTGTTGCATAAGTTCATAGGGAAAACCCAAAGTGGATTTGTCTTAGGGAAAAAAATCCTAGATGCTGCTATAATGACACATGGAGTCTTGCACTCTATGGAGAAAAGTTGAAGTCTTGGTATAGCCTTGAAACTTGACATCTCTAAAGCTTATGATAGGATTAATTAGAATTTCTTGTATAAAGTTATGAGGGCCTTAGTCATAACATAATTCGAATGCTGAAGTTGATGGTTGAATCTATTAGCTACTCTATGATTGTTAATGGGTCATCTTGGGGTAATTTTGGTGGGGAGAGAGGGCCTTCATTTGGGTGATCCTATCTCTCCCTACATGTTTATTATGGTAGCTGAAGTCTTAGGAAGAACATGTATGAGAAATTTGGAGGGGATGATAATCAAAGGTATTAAACCTACATCCAATCTACCTCTTGAAGTGATTCAGCAATTTGTGGATGACACCTTTCTCAATGGGGAGTCCTTGGTGGGTGAAGCCAGAGCTTGGAAGTCGGTGCTGGAGATGTATGTTGTGAATAGGGGCCAAAAGATCAATTTTAATAAAATTAAAGTGTTCTTCTTTAACACCCCCCTAACCTAAAGTAAAGGATTGTTAATATTCTAGCTTGTAATATTGCTGAATTACCAGATACTCACTTAGGTATTCCATTAAACATGAAAGATGTAAGTAACAACTTCTAGAATGTAATTTTGGAAAGAATGGAGAAAAAGCCAATTGGATGGAAGGGTAAAACTATGAGTCATATAGGCAAGATGAAACTATTGATCTCCTCCCTCCAAGGATTACCAATGTACTTCCTATCCTTATTTAAAATCACTCAATGTATGGCTAATAAATTGGAGAAAATACAACATAGCTTTCTTTGCTTTAGAGGAAGCAAGAAGATTAGAATAAATTTGGTTAGTTGGGAAATGGTCTATAAACCTAAGGACAAAGGAGGTCTGGGAGTACAGAAGATAACTGATTTGAACAATGTGCTTCTCATTAAGATGGAGTGGAACCTAATGAAGGGAGAATCTAAGTGGTGTAATTTAATGAGTGCTAAGTACCTTGGAAATCTGATGTTTTTTCATTGTAGCTAGAGACAAGATCTTCCTATGGGCTCCAAAATTTGGGGAAATATTGTGAAAATAGAACATTTCTTAAGGAGGAAGTAAGGTCTCTTATGGGGAATGGTAATTAGATTAATTTCTAGGACCCATGGCTTATAGATAAACCTTTATCAAAAACTAGGTATGGGTTTCTCTTATATTACCTACAAGACCAAGGGGTGATATGGTAGCTGATTTTATTTGCCTGGGAAGGAAATGGAAAAAGGTGAAGCTCCTATAGAATGTTATGATTGGACAAGAGCTGATAGAAGAGCTTAATTCTTTGTCGGATGAGTATAGGATCCTAGGAAGGGACAAGAATGATGCATTTATTTGGAAGGTTACCTTGGTGGGAGAGTATTCAGTTAAATCTACCTACAAATTAATGTTTGATAAAACTCCTAAACCTAATGACTGGTGGAATGTTTGGTTTAATTACTTAATCTTGAAGATTAATATTTTTTGGTGGACGATAATTCATGGGAAAATTCTCACAACTGACAAATTCATGAAATGGGGATTTCAAATTCCAAATAGATGCTATATGTGTAAGATGGAGGAAGAAAGCATTAACCACTTATTCCTACATTGTCATTTTTCTTCTAAGGTGTGGGGGAGAATTCTTGAAAAGTTGGAGGTGAATTGGGTGTTCAATGTTGACATGGGGCATTTGGTGAACTAGTAGGGGCCCTTCACCCACCCCTTCCTTATCTATTTGTGGAAGTTCATTTCACTCCATGTTTGTTGGGGTATTTGGAAAGAGTGAAATAATAGGGTGTTCAGGAATGAGGAGAGGGAGCTGAATGTCATGTTGGAAAGGATCTACAAAGGGATAGTCGAGAATATCAGATGCATCAAATGGAAAAAAAATTGGCATTCCCCCCTTCCACACTCGAGGTCAAAGTGGCCAAGTGTTGTTTTTTAGGGGAAGAGATTATGGAGATTGATAAGTCTAATCTTATGGCTAGAAGAAGAACCCAATGGAAACCCCACTAGTTAATTGGGTCAACTCAGTTTTGATGGAGCAACGAGAAAGGAGGGTTCGGTGGGTGGAGGGATTGTCAAGGATAGGAAGAGAGATATGTTGTTGGCATATGCTGGCCCATTAGGGAAAGTTTCTAACAATACCATGGAGATAATGGCTTTGTACTAGAGCTTAAAATTGGCTATAAGTGTGGGATAGAGGGATATGCAAATTGAAGGTGATTGTAAAATAATTATTGAGATTGTCAAAGGAAATATGAGGGAGGGATGAGACATCAAAAGGGTGATTGATGGTATCAAGTACCTATTACCCGTCCTTAATAAGTTCGATTTGAATCACATTTTTTGGGAGAGAAATAGTGCGGCCGATGGAATGGGAGTGATTGGCATAAAGATGAAGGGGCTTAGATGTTGGCAAAATTTTAACGCATTGCCAAAGTTGGTAAGGGAGCTAGTGTGCCATGAAGTAAAAATTGATGAGTCCTAGCTAGTTATTTTTCATAATGCTATTGAGGTGGCAAGGAAGGCCTATCCCTAAAGTACAAGTGGCTAGGAGTAAAAGATCAGGTATGGGTAACAATAATTACTCATGGCTTGAAAATTAGAAGTTTGAAATGGTAGATTTTTTATTTATTTCCCTATATGTATCATCATATGTTGGGTAGAGAAAATAATTATTTTTTATACGTGTGATGTGTGTTGGGGATGATGGAAACAATTAGGGGATAGATCATGGTGGCTGACATGTGATCTTTCTTACTAATTTGATAGGCTTCATAATTATAATTAATTATGATTATCATCTCCACTTTTTGGTTTTTATGCCTAAGTGTGGGGTCCTTTTTAGAAATTGTGCCTGGGTTCTTAGGAATAAGAGAGTAGAGGAAAAAATTGCAAAGATGGGTAGATATTTGATGTGAATTGAATCGACTATGATAGATGATAATATGAGGAGGCCCTTAGTGTGGTACTTACTGGAGGAGGGAAGATTTGTTTTGTTAATGAAGGCTCTTAATGGGCATGATGGGAATTTCTCTATCCAGTTTGTTAACTCTTGGGAGAATTGCATAGTGACAATAAATTTTATTTCATTCCATATTTCGGAGGAGGAGATTGCCATGGTGATAGGCTTGGCTATGAAGGGTAGGAAATGGTAGAAGGTGAAAAGGGTGATAGATGAAGCGAGGTTACAATATTTTTTTGTGGACCGTGAGGAACCAATTTGGCATAGAGGTTGTTTCATGTGGGAGAAGCTTCTTGACTTGTGGAATATGGTTTATTTTGTGTTGATGAAATATCTTACCCTTAGAGGAAGGTATGGAGTTTTCTACTACTATCATTTTCCCCTCGTTAATCACTTTCATCACTAGGATTTTATTTCACTTCCTTTTTTCTCACTGCATGATATGGAAGACATTTTTGTCGATGTGAAAGATAAAATGAAAAGGGGGTTAATTTTCAGACTGTATCAATTCTACCTTTCCCTAGTCCCCCCAAGGATTGTGGAAATTGACATTCCACCTCACCCAAACCCTGGCACCAAATGGTTCCCCTTAGTATCATGGGGCCTAGAGCCCCCACCCCATAGCTCTCACCTAGTGGGTCCTTAGAAAATCCCTCCCTCAAGGGGACAAAAGGGAAATAGGATAAAGGTAAGGAGAAAGTGTTGGTGGAGTTAGAGGATAAGGGAAAAGGGGGTAGGAGGAGGTCAAGGAGATTATCAAAATCTAATGCTAAGAGGATGTTAAAGGAGGGAGCCTTGTAGGAGGAGGAGTCAGACTCTGAGGATTCAGGATGCCCCAAAGAAAGAATGAAAGAAAAAAAAATTAACTTTGGGTTGGGGGGTATGGAGGAGGTGGAAGAGGAGATTTCAGACTCCTCAAGGTCAGACTTGGATTAGTTTCTTGACATAGTGGATAGGATGCCTTTCCCCACTATGATCTCCTCCCTGGTTAAGGTTGTTTCCATAAATGCTACTAACACTATGATTGTGCAAGATACTACTAAGGTAGGTAGTGATGGCCATCCGGACAAGTTACAAAGGACTAGAAATGACGTGAGAAAAAGAATCCAAGCGTTGGAGCAGAGAATGCACCTACTGACCAAGTTCACAGTCAAAGTTACTTATGCAGTTGCTACCACTTTGTACCTTCTTAAGGATGCTAATGGGGACCTGTCTAAGGAAGACTCTAAGATACTATTTGACTTCTTGGTAGAAGATTGGGAAAACATCCTATTGGGGAGGAAGGAAGCTAAGAAATCTTAAGGGTTCCCCCCCTTTTCTCCTTTTTATGTTGTTAATCTGCTGGTTTTCAAACTCTTTAGGTTGGAAGGATGTCATGCCTTTGTTAATATCTTTCTATAGTTTAATGACAAGCATTTTTTTTAAGCCTGCTGATAGTTTAAGTTTGGTGAAAGGCATTTTGTTTAAGCCTACTGATACTTTTTTAATTACTGTTGTGAACATTGTTTCTATTTTAAGTAGTGATAAGGATTAGTTATGTTTTGATGGTTATCCACCGGTAGTTGACTGGTTTCTCTGTATTGGGCTAGTCCCCTAATTTTGGCTTCTTTTAATTCAAAAACATAAAAAATTATGCAAGTAATCAAATTTCTCCATGTTACTATTTTTAGCAAAAGGCAAGACTCCAGGTCTATTATAGCTCTTATTAATTAAGTTGTACAATCTGAGTTGGCTTAGTGGTTATTCATTGTACTCTTGAAAGGGAGGTTACAAGTTCAAATCCTGCTAGGTGTAGGGTATGTATGCCTTATTTGTAGTGCAATTAGGTAACTCCTGCAAGGAGGACAAGGTAGTCCCATACACTGTCACCATATGTTAACTCATACAGCTATGGCTAGTGTCGTGGACTATAAAACAAACTTTCCTTTTTTTGGATTAAATTTGAGAATTCGATATATATTTCTTCTTTTTTTTTTTGTTAAAATTATCAATGTGTGAGAGACTTGCATTTTAAAATTTAAGGATTTATCAATGAATTCTATAGAAATTTAGTCTTTTCTCCTATTTTTGTTATTAATATATTATGGAGTGTGATCTATAATTTTAATGCAAAAAATCTCTACAGAATACATTGTGTTGGTATATTTGGGCACTTTAAAGCATAAGGTCTTCATCTATGTTCAATTTTTCCCCCTTTAGAATTATATTATTTATACTTTTATTACATTGTAAATCATGCATATAAAGAGCCTTAATAAATGCTAGTTAAAGTTTTTGCAACTCAATTCAAGGTATCCACACACACAAAGATAATTCTTCACCATGAGTAGAAGAACATCTTTAATACATTTCCTAGAATAAATTTTATTCTCGATAGAAAGAAATTTGTATCCCCATTCTCATTAAGGAACTATAAATAAAATGAAGCATTAGGTGTATCATAGGTTGTCTTATTTTTAAAAATCTTCTAGTATACCTTCTTATTAGCACACCTATTGCACCTTGTTGAGGTGCAATTTGTATTGATAATATGAGCAATTCAATCAAATTATGTCCATAAATTCATGATTATGTTTTGATTAATTTTTATATTAAGAGTAGTCTTTAAATATTTCTAATTATAATAAGTCATTTGATTTAGACAATATTATAATCAACTCGTTAAATATGTGAATATTTTTATTTAATTTTTTTTACAAGTTAAATCGATGTTTGCTAGCTTATTTTAGTAGACTTCTACAAGCATATCTAAGATATAGAAGTAGAGTGGAATATCTATATTCATTGGGGAAAATGTGAAGATATTTGATGGTGTGCTTGTTGATAGGTAATGTTACTAAATGAAATATATATAATAAATCTTTTTTTTTAAATTATGTGATATATTTAAATAGTCCAAATCATAATATTCTAAATATAATATTAGCTAATAGTTAATATATAGACAATTTTATTTTCTTTATAAATTATACATTTTTAGGTAATCAATGCAGACAGGACATGATATTTCCTTATTGCTTTTTTTGGGCCAAACAACAACATAACTACAAATCTAAAATTTAGATAATACAATGGAACCCAAAAAAGTATTCAATACAAATAATTTTTTTTTAATTATAATAATAATAAAATAAAATGAGATAATAAGAATTTTTAAAATACAAAAGTCACGCCAAATTTACTTTGTCAAGGCATAACATGTAGAAAGCATGAAACGTCCTAAATGAACTAAATGCTGTGCATTGAATCTATGTTTTCACAATGAATATAAGCCATATGTTCCCCATAGCACTAAACATACCAAACTTATTACGTTGTTATGATAGAGCATGTAGAAAGGATGACACATGTCGTTTTACAATATAAAGAATAGACAAAGCTTTGTTACTTACTTAGCATGCAACACTAGGAATTATTTAAGAGGCACATAGAATGAAAAGGAGGCTTAGTTGAAATTGGATGTCATGGAATATAAATTTAAAGGTATAGGTTGTATTGGAAAAAATGACGAAGGTTACTTAAACGAGTAGCCATGAACGTTAGCTTTCTCTATCTGTTGCCAAAAGCAGCACAAATAATTTACGCAGTGATGCTGGCAAGTTGATATTAGTGAGCTTGGTAACAGTGCTATCTTGTTCCAAATACTCCCTAACTAAGTTGTTAAAAGAAGTGATAATATTTAATTTTAAATGCAAGAGTTATTGAATCCATTTGACTTAGCGCTTTCTCTAAATGGTTGAATCCGAAACCTTGTGTAATTTGGGATCGAAAGATGTTTTTGAACATTCTTTGTTGTATTCTGTGTAACAAGAAATGAATAAAATATAATTTTTACATTACTTTTGGTCCTCATTTATTTTAAATTTTGTTGGTCAAAGATTTTGTTATGAGAATTATACAATTTTTAAGGCGGCTCCATGCTTTTGATACCTGCAACACCAATATTTAATCCTTGCAAAATTATGAAATGGTGAGAAAGAAAAGTAAAGGATATCTTGTCAAGATTAATGCATTGACGAAAAAATATGGCATGCTAGCCAGGGGATTACTATCAAACTATTAGGTGAAGTTTAAAACTTAAGGTTTGTGATCAATTTTTAAAGTATGAAATCAGGTGAAAGGATGTATCTTTAATATTTTATTAATAGGAAAGATCTTTTCATCAAAAAATGTCACCCACGTTTTTTTCATTAAGTTGAAACTCCTTGAATTTAAAGATTATTAGCTAAGATGGTGTGCAACTTATGAGGAGCTTCTCTCAAGTTGTATTTCCTAACTACCAAAAGAATACAATGAAAATGTAGAACACATCATGCTGTTAAGTTTAGTAAGGACACATAGAATATCAATATCAAAAAGAAATATTTCATTATGTTCCTTGAAAATATGAGAGATATTGAACATTTTAACTAATAAAAATCAACAAATATTATTTTAAAAAACAACATATTTTACGATTCATTTATGTTTATTTTTTATTTTTATTCTTTATATAAACTTGAAAATTAATAATTCGTGTTTACTATATATAATGTCTATTCTATTATATGCTTTAAAATGACATAAAAATTACAAATTTTTAAATGAAAATTAATTCAATGTCATACATATGTGCATATCAAAATTTAATTTTATTAATGTTTCAAAATTCATACAAATATTTTATATATTTATAATTTAAAATACAAGAGTTAAAATTTTTATTTTTCTATCAAATATTTTATTATTGTGAACAACTTTACAATAAGATAGCAAGATTCTTATAGACTTGAAATTAAAATAATTCTTATTTCAAAAGTATAATAATTCTTTTTTAGAAAATATAATAATTGTTTTTCTATCACTTGAAAAACTACTTTCTAGTGTCCACAAAAGCATGGACTCCAACTGAATCAAAGCTCTACTTGATACAATACTAGCATATAATCATCAAAAGAAAAGGATGGTATTGAGAGACGTTGATCACCTTCAAAGTAAAAAAATATATATATTAATTGATATTATTTAAATAACATATTATAAAATAATTATTATATAAGATATAATTGACAACCTTGAGAGGAAATTGCTAACATCACCACTTGAGATTTGTATTGACAAACTTGAAATCATTCCTTTGCATCAAGTTGTGTGTTCCTCTATGTTTTGCAAGTTTGATTTATCTTCCCTTTTTTATTGTTCCCTTTCTTGAGTTTATTTTGTGCCTTTTTGTTTTCTCTTTCTTCCACATGTATAAACACTTCTAGTTCTTATAGAATTTGACTCTTTGAGACTATTTTATTTTCATGTATAATTGTTCAATTAAATTTGATGAGTAAATGAAAATTTTTTACCAAATGAGGTTGAAAATGATATTTGGGGAAATGAAGATTTGGGAAATATAGTTTTATCTGACTCTATTTCTCAACCATTACATTTCAAAGGGAATGAGAAAGAGCCTACAAAGTAGTATTCATAGAGGATTTTGTGGTTTCATGCACACATCTATTGAATTTTATGGATTTTTCATCATCACCATAGTGGAACAAGGAATATTATTGGGGGCCTGCTCCAATGGAGGTGAAAATTGTATTGGAATCAAACCTACAAACACAAGAAACATTAAATTCAATAAGTTCACTTCTAATACCTACAAGAATTTGGCCCTTTCCCCAAATAAGGATATGAGAATGATTATTAAAATTGAATAGGAGTGCTTAAATAATGTGACTATTTTTAATGCTTCCATGAATTTGGATTTATTGCTGTCAAGAGAAACTTTGATGATTGCTTGTCAAATGATTGGGGTAACAATTAGGGATTTATGAAAATATTTTCCGAAGGTGAATCAAGATATGCAACACTTATATCTTTTGATAAAGTTTTAATTTATTCACTATATTTACCATCTCAAATCTAATGCATGCATAACATAACTTGTAAAATCAAGTTATAGTATGTAGATCTAATCTATCAGTCACATGCATGAAATGTTAGCACATAACATAAAGATTTGGTTACTTAGAAGCCCTCCAAGGTGATGGTAAAACTGGGGTGGGGATGACACCCACAAATATTCACTAGTGAACTAATAAAGTTAAAGTGATAGCATTACAATGTTGATCATAGATGATGACCTGCCCTATGAGGTGTCTTCCATGTTAAAGGAGTTTGAGATTGCTAGGTCTCACCTTGTGAGAGGATTCTACACTTACAATAAAGCAAGGACCGGGTTCAAATATTTAGAAAGGTCTGTTAAAGGGTAAAAACAAAAACCTATGTCACCCTTTTGTAAAGGCAAAGGCTAGCAAAAGTATATTTTCTCACCCTTAATCACATAAAATTGGTATTATTATTTAGTATTTGAAAATTGAGTAAACTAAAGAAATGTGTAGAAATTCTTGAAGTTTAGGATTATAACTTTTAATAATTTTTTGTAATAAGAAATGATATATCTCCTAATTTTTATAGATAATTTTTTAGTAATTGAAAAATGCTTGAAACTAGGGGTTTAGTTCCCACCACATAACTATATGGAAATAAACTTATTTCCATTTGAACTCAGACTATGTTATAGATAACACATACATCTTGAATAATAAAAAATAAAAAATGACTTTAGACCTATATTTTCTCTGTTATAGTGATTCAAATTTCAACTCATCTGAAATTGATAGTTTTCATCTCCCACCACATTGTTCAAAACAAATCTATTCTAACGAGAAGAAAAATTATACATTGTAAAAGAGGACTCTCTCCTCTATAACATCATATAATTTCAAATTTTTATTATATGATTTATTATTCTTTACTTTCTCAAAATTGAAATCCTTTTTAGTGTTAAAATATGTGCTTGTAGAATTTTTTAACTGCAATATACTATATGTAATTAAAACACTATAAACTCTAAATGAGAATATTCTTGACTTTGATGCCTATAAAATAGTGTTTTTATTAAATACTAAAAAAATATCATAAAAAATAGTGCGAGTTATTGAAATGGGAGTTTTCTAAAATATTTATTTATTTAGTAATTGGATATAAACTATTATAAAACATGCATTTAATAGACATTTCCAATTGGAAAAGTGTGAGATGATATATAACTTAGCTAGAATGAATTTATCTAGATCATATGTTTGAGAAAAATTCATTTTTGGATAGAAATACTCAAATTCAGTCCTTTTGATAAGTCATCCTAAAAGGTGACACAACTTCATACTGTTGCCCTAGACCACCCTATTAAGGGATTATCCATAACTCAATTTTTCAAACTTGATTTATTACCTTATCCTCAATCTGCTCTAAAAAGATAGCTTTGGATATCCTCTCTTTAGTTTGATATGATCTTTGATCTGATATGTCTTTACTATCCTTCATTATTTGATAAGGTCACTTCCTTTGTTCTACTATAATGTTGGCACTATCACACTTGATCTCCTTCGTGATCATATGAATTTTCTTACTGTCAACTTCTCATCATCATATCTCAAATAGGTTTTCCTTTTGCCTCTTCATCTAATTTGTTGAAATATTATCATAGGGATATATGATCTACATCATAAAATGTGTAATAGCCTCTACAACAACCTATTAAAATATTAAATATCTTGTCCATGTTGGCCCAAAATGGTTTAACCCAAAGTTTGCATGATTGCTGACTTGAATGTCAATTCTAAGTTGCTCGACACTTACTTTCTTTGATATTCAACACTCATTATTCTTGTTGTTATTCTTCGGTCTCTATTGTCCTCAACACCTTCTGTGTAACTTAGCATCAATATGCTCAAACACTTCGAAAATAATTAGTCTTGTCTTATATTGAAAATACTCAGTGACCAAAAAATTTCTTCGCTCCTATGGGGCTTGGCATATACATGTTTATCTACAAGTCTATCAAAAGACTTGGCGTATATAGATTAACATAGTTACAGTGATGAATGTCTAACTATGCCTAGTATATGACTAAGTGATTGACATTAATAGATAAGAATAGATAGTGATACCAACACTCACAAACATCATTAATCATAAAATAAGAGGAAACTATACATATTTTATAAGCAATAAGATATAATTTTTTGTAGTCAATATAAATTGGCAAAGAAGGACAATCTCTACTTTTATATTATTGACGTAATCCTTTAACATATCGTATTTTGGGTTTTCTATTTTTTTTTGGAACCCAAATGATCTTTTTAAGATCTATTTTTCTTCTTTTAGGCTCTTCATTATTGTCTTTTACTACACAAGAAGGCAACCCCAAGGAAGTGGTCTATATTTTCAATAGTAGAGAACCTTATTTTTTTGACTTTGATCTATTATCAATTTATGGATAGATTGTTTAATAATATTTACTTCTATGAATGTCTAATAATCCAATTTACTAGTATTCTTAATAACATCCAATATCTAAGAATACATACCATTCAACTATTAGGGAGGTGGGATAATCTCTCATAAAATTATTTAATATTCAACCTTTTTTATTATTTATGGTAGGGGAAAAATATTTTTTCATCATATTCACTCATGTGTAAAAGGGGGATTTTCAATCTTCCAATATAATTTTTGTTGAAAATTTTTGTTGAACAAGGGATTTCCACTTCATCAACATGATTTATAGTGTTCACTAAAGTTCTCATAAGGGGCTTCATTTACTGTAAAATGTTACTATGAGAAGATATCAACCATCCCAAGAAGTTATCCCTCCAACAATTCCATGCAAAGTGAATTCTAAATTTCCCCTTTGTTCTTAGATACCTGGGTATGTGTAGGATCATGGTGTGCCAAAATCTAGTGATTTGAAAAATATGTAGTTTTGAAATACCTCAAAGCATTCCAAAATCTATTATGAACTTTTTCTCACCCATCTTTATACCAAACTAAAATATTAATACCTCTATAAGGCCTAGTATTTCTTTGGATACCAATCCCACATGGTCAACTTTAAAAATGTCCTAAAAACATGGTTTTGGTATGTTCTTGTGTTATATTGACTTCAAACATGTATCTCATTACTATTTTTCACCCATATTTGATTAAACAAAAAGAGTTTCTTAATAATGATCTCATCTTTCCAAAAATGTCATGTCTGTCAAATTATGAGTTTAGTAAGAAATTATTATGGCATTACCCAATTTAGAGAATTTTAACATTTACATGAAAACTAGAATCTTTTGAATATCCTTCACCACCTCAAACCCTTTCTTATACCTACACATTTGTAGACTACATTTTCTGAGGGAGAGAGAGAGAGAGAGAGAGAGAGATGATCTTGACCATGTCTTTCCTCTCTAGTAAATTTAAGATACATTATTATTTTAGACCTAATCACCACTTAACTATACATAAGAAATAATATTTATAAGATATTATGACTATAGGCCTATCACGATAAGAAAACTTAATAATAATAGGTCCTATAATAATAATAATAAGTAATCTTGAATTAGTTTACATTGGTCACCTATAGGTCCTATAAGGCCTTGTATAGAAGAAGGAATTTAATATACATTATTATTTTTAGTTTAATATTATTCCCTAAAGTTATTTTAGTTAATTTGTGACTACTTTGCACACGAATATGCAAAATTTTGTTAAATTGAGGAAAATTTGTGAAAGTAATAGCTTTACAAAAATATGAAACACTATTTTAATAGAAGTTTAAAAGTCATTATTTAATGTGCATAGGTTACATTTTGATTGATTTTTCATTAGATAAGCCTTTTTGGGATAATTAAATATAGGTGTTTCT
Source organism: Cupressus sempervirens (assembly GCA_028749045.1). Classification (NCBI taxonomy): domain Eukaryota; kingdom Viridiplantae; phylum Streptophyta; class Pinopsida; order Cupressales; family Cupressaceae; genus Cupressus; species Cupressus sempervirens. Next base: position 351,239,149 of record CM053786.1, read on the forward strand.
TAAAGATTTTTTGAAACTTTTTGTAATGACCTACCATGAAATCCTTGGAAAAAGGATAAACAAAGCCCTATATAAATATATATATATATATATATATATATATATATATATATATATATATATATATATATATATATATATATATATGTATATATATATATATATATATATATATATGTATATATATATATATATACATATATATATATAGATATACATATATGTATATATATATACATATATGTATATATATATATGTATATATATATAAATGTATATATATATATATATGTATGTATATATATATATATATATATATATATATATATATACACATATATATATGTATGTATATATATATACATATATATATATGTATATATATATACATATATATGTATATATATATATGTATGTATGTATGTATATATGTATATATGTATATATGTATGTATGTATATATATGTGTGTGTATTGTTGTCACTTAGCTTTGCACCCTTGTCCAAGGCCTATGCATGAGGACAACCTAGTGAAACATGGAAACAACCTCCAAGCTGTGGGCCTTGAACTGCGAGATTGAGTCTCCGGAGAAGGCCGACTTCCTCTTACTATCAGGGTGCACCTAACTACTCTTGGAGAGGAAAAGGGAGAAGGAGAGCACAAAAGATAATCTACCTAGTCTAATCTAAGGAGGTGATGCACCAAAATAGAGTGTTTAGACTTCATTTCTACCCATATATGCACTACAAGACCAAGATAACATTCAAAAGACATACACACCCAGACTTATGTCAATCAATAACTACATACAGATTAGGAACCAAACTGAATAACACAAGGAAAATGATTTCACTTATATATTATCCAATAGGCGTAAAATAGACACAGTATGCAAGCTACAGATCTCAACAATACACCAATGAGAGGCAAGATGGATGCACATACACATCGATGGCTAAAGGAGATGATACAAAATGTTATACAGCTCAGAGACAAAGGGGATTTTACACTGCAAACCTACGAGCAGTAGCAAAGAAATTAGAAAAGGAGTCCTCCTTACAAAAAGTACAAAAACTGCCTTTATTGTTCAGGCATAACTGAGATCTTTTCCTACTGAAGTGACCCTGCAGCTACCTTCCATTAAGTCCTGTGAAGGACAATCATGGAAATCTGAGGAAAATCTGATCTTTGTTGCAAAAAGTGCCCTAAGAGGACTAAAAATGGTGCCATTGATGTTCTCACTAGGTAGATGGATCGACTAAGATGGTGGAGTGTTCCTCCTCACTCCGCATTCATTTCAAGTAGGTCAAGATCGATCATGAAGACTAGATCGCACAACATAACCCTGAGTTTTCCCTTTTTGGTGCATGAATCAGCAGAGCCAGCAAGTCAATGTATCCTTGGCACCAGAATGAGCTGCATGGACCAATAGCTTTTTATCCTTTTGCCACCCTACTAAGTCTTTCTGTGTTGACCACCCTTTATTAAACTAACCGCGCCACCCTCGAATTGTTATCATTAACTGCGGTGATTACAAACCTGACCGCAACACTAACTGCCAGCCGCTAACCGCCAACCTTGGCTAAGCCAGTGAGACACGTGTCAGCAAGATGCTATGTCGCTATGGTAAAGATCGCACAACTTCACCATAGCGAGACAGTGCCTTCCATTGATCGGAACTGATCTGACGGTGAGCAAGATAGATCATTCCACTCAGTGCATCAATGAATAGGAACTGGCCACATACCAACTGTCTGATGGGTCCTCTCTGACATCTGACGGAGCACATAGGCTCACTGGACATGTGGCAAGAGGGCATTATGTCACCATCATATTTGTCGTACAACTTTTGAAAAGTGACATAGCGCTGACCATTGATCTAAACTGATCCTATGACCACGAAAGACTTGCCCTGATCCTACTGATCACATTAGAACTCTGGTCCCATAACACACATGGCGACCCGACACTGGTCCGTGTAGCATCATCCTAGCAACCTGTACCGCCTTGACCCATTGAGTAGCCCTTTCTCACAGATGTGGCATGTTCTGATTTGTTAGCGTGGATTGAGGACCCTTCCAACTAGGCAAACAAAGTACAAAATGGGACCCAACTCGTTTGCCTGAAGTTCTTTTCTGCAGTGAATTTTTTTTAGGCGTTATGTCGCTATCAAAAAACTTGTGAGTTTTTCAATGGTGACATAGCGCCTCACCGGTATTTCTCATCTCGAGCCCGTGAACTGACTGCCTATTGTGAAACCTTTTTCGTCGGGCGCTATGTCGCTATGAAGATTTTTTAGCCAACACACGATAGCGACATAGCACACACGGTGTCGTGGAACCTTTTTGACCTGCCAAAACATGTCTGCCCGACAAACTGGACCCACCAGACATGTGTCCTCTGGGTGCCATGTCGCTAACGTATTAACCGTGGAACTTCCAATGGCAAGAGAGTGCCAACTGTAGATCTTCTCGGATCTAATGAAGGAGAACTTGTGGGCTGCAAAAAATAGGTTATAAGGTTTAGGCATAAAAATAATATTAACTTTGGGAATTAGCTATTGGACGGGCCGAACATTTGAAATTTGAATCTTGGCGGGTGAAAAAATGATAACATTTCTAGTGACTCACAGGGGACACAAGCCTGCTATGTGTATGACCAGTGGCTTCATGTATCCATTGGGCTATGGAGTCAAAAAATGGGTCTGTGCATACTGTGAAACCCTAACCCTTCTTGAGGAGATCAAAACATTGAAAACCCTAGCTCTACTTCTGCAACCTCAAAACTGTCAAAACTTCAAAAGCTGGCAACTCAAAGAGAGAAAACTATGCACACGTACTTCTTGAAAAGTAGGAAACAACAGAAAAGAAACTAAACTACTTATGTACATGGATTCCCAATTTTTTAGAAACAAGGCTTTAGATAGATCCCATTGACTAGAATGGGCAAAATCTCTCCATTGGGCTGGCTTAGCTGGAATGTATAAGCCTATTTGTAACTGGCAATCAGATAGGGGCCACTCCATAGTGCATCAAATTTAGAATGTCTTCCTAGTTTTTCCCTATTTGCATCCCACTTTAGAACTAAATCTCCTTCTTTGAAGGTCCTAACCCTAGCCTTCTTATCAAAACTCCTTTTCATCTACTACTAATGCATCTCTAGGGTCTGCATAGCTTTATTTCTTTTCTCTTCTAACTCAATTAGCTCTACCATTCTTACTGACATGGCACTATCTTCAATCAATTCAAGCTGATGAGCCAACTCCAAGGATGGGAATTCTAATGAGATTGGGAGTCTGGCTTCCCTACCATATACCAGCACAAAAGGTGAATTCCCAACAGATCTCTTGGGTGTTATCCTATTAGCCCATAGAGCAGTTCTTAATTTCTTATGCCAGACCCTCTGATTGTCTTCTATTCTCCTCTTCATGATTCTGATCAGATTCTTGTTGGAAGACTCAGCTAAACCATTACCCTAAGGATAGTAATTTGATGATGTGGTCAAGTAGATATTGTGATTCATTGCCCATGCACAAATCTGGGTTCCAACAAAAGACTTAGCATTGTCTGAGATGATAGTAGAAGGAGCACCAAACCTAGATACATCAAGGAATTCAACAATTGATGGTTATGTGGCATCCTTCAAGGCAACTACCTCTGTCCATCTAGTGAAATAATCAATAGCAACCAAAATCCATTTATGACCTGCACTAGATGGACGATTAATGGGGCCTATAAAATCCAACCCCCAATGAGTAAAGGGTTTATCCACCTGAATAGGATGAAGCGGGAGAGCTGCAAGCCTCTGTTTGCCCAAAAAGAAAGCACACTTCTCACATCTTCTTACATATCCATAACAATCATGGAACATTGATGGCCAATAATAACCAACCCTCATGATCTTCATGGCAGTTGTTCTTGCAGAGAAATGGCCACCATCAGGGCCATCATGAAGTTCTTTAATCATCCTCTCAGCCTGATCCTCTTCAATGCATCTCAACAGGGTCCCATTAAAATCCCTCCTGAATAGGATATCATCAATTACAACATAGGGAATGGACTATAGTCTATATTGTCTTCTTTTAGCTCTATCCAATCCTTGAGGGTATCCATTCCCTGATAAGAAACTCTTCATATCATTTATCCAGCTCCTTGGACCATTAACATTTCCTTCCTCCTGCTGCTCTGTTAATACCATAGTAGCCTCTTCATCTGAATCTTGGCCTGATAACATTTCCTTGCACAATCCTCTCCCTCTTACCAGCTTGGTGATGTGAATATCAACATCATAATCCATTACCTTAGTGATCCATCCAGCTCTCTTTTCACTGATATCCTTGCTTAACAAGAAATCCTTTACGCTGGCATGGGGCACCAACAAATGGATCCTATTGTGGGATAAGAGGTGCTTGAATTTCTTCAAGGATCTGATGACCGCAAGGGCCTGCTTCTCAACAAAGCTATACTTATCTTCATATTCCTTAAGCCCTTCAGTAAAGAAGGCTATGATCTGCTCCTCATCCTTGTCATTTGTTTGAGTCAAGACAACAGAGATACTTGACTCACCACCTAGAGTGTAGAGGATGAAATCTTTCTCAAAATTTGGGTTCATGAGAGTAGGGGCTGAGGCTATGGCTGTCTTGATCTCTTCAAAACTCTCCTTCCCTTCCTTGGTCCATGAGAAGACCATACTTTTCTTAAGCATAGCTGTAAGAGGTTTCACCATGGTAGCAAGATTAGGAATAAACCTTCTTACAAAATTTATTCTACCAAGGAAACTTTGTAGCCAATTCTTGTGTTTAGGAAGAGGAAGGGAAAGTATTGCCTTTGTTCTTTCTAGATCAATGGTCAACCCATCCTTAGATACAATGTGTCCCAATAATTTTCCTTGGCTTGTAGCAAAGGCACACTTGGCTGGGTTAAGGGAAACCCCAAACTCTCTACATCTTAGAAATACCTGCCTTAGATGATCAAAATGATCTTCTACATTTTTTGAATATATAGTTATACCATCAAGGTATACTAAGACAAACTTGTCAATTAATTTTTTGAAGGCCATCTCCATTGCCTTCTGAAATGTGGCACCTGCATTTGTTAGTCCAAATGGCATCTTGCAATAAGCATAGGTGCCCCATTTAGTAGTAAATGATGTCTTATGTTTGTCAGATTCTTTAACTAGCACTTGATTATAACTAGAGAATCCATCAAGAAAAGAGAATCTCCTTGAACCACTGACCTTGTTCAGAATCTGCTCCATGGAAAGGAGAGGATGGTGATCTTTAAGAGAAGCCTAATTAAGATCCCTAAAGTCCACACACAGTCTGATTTCTCCATTCTTCTTCCTTACAAGGACAAGGTTAGCTACCCATGATGAGTGTTTTATAGGAAATATTATATTGGCCTCTATCAACTTGGATAGTTCTTTTCTCATTACGGGCTCAATCTTAGGGTTCAATGGCCTCTATTTTTTCCTTACTAGTTTGGCCTTATCAACAAATTCTATGGGATGCTGAAACAAACTAGGGTCAAACCCTTTTAAGTCATCATATGTCCAAGCAAATACATCATTAAATTCTTGACATAAATGAATGAAGTTTTCTTGCTCAGATTTAGAACATACCTTCCCCATATTCAGAGATTTCCCATCAACAATTGTAACTGGGGCATAATCATCCTTTTCTGTAGCTAGATTCATTCCTTTGCCTCTTGTTTGATTTTCAGGATTAAAGAAACTCTCCAAGGTAATGAGACCCTTGGGAAACATGTTAGAACTAAGATGAATGATCTGATCACCATATTGATCTTGCAGTCTTGACTGGTTTCTATCTGAGAATTCTGCCTCATTCTACAAGAAACTCACAATTTGCTCATCAGAATCAAACACCTACCAATGAGTGTTGTTTTCAGGGATGGCAGGCCTTACTACCACCCTTATTTGTTGCTTCTTCTTCTCCTCAAGATTCCCTAGTACATCATAAGATGCACCTATTTCTGCAAGTCTATCACCATGTTTATTTCCTTTCCTAGGAATGCTCTGAATATTAAATGCGTTGAAGCCCTCAAGCAAATCCCAGAATCTGTGTTTGTAAGACTTGAGTAGGCCATTTTTGGTGATATTCTAGTTTCTCACTTGGTTAACTACCAACTCACTATCCCCATATACTCTCAAGGCTTGAATTCCTCTCTTTTGGGCAAGTAAGAGACCTTGAATCAAAGATTCATACTCAGCCACAGTATTGCTGCAACTAAATTGGAGGCTAAAGGAGAAGTAGTATCTTATTTTTGTAGGAGAGATCAACATAACCCTGACCCCTGATCCATTTCTATTCCTTGAGCCATCAAATAACATACTCCATGTTCCATTTATATCATCATTAGTCCCGATTAGATCAAGAACTTGGGCATCTTTCTCTATTATGCAATATGTACTAAGGCCTGTCTCAAGAGTCTCTGACATAGGCTCAAACTGATATGCATTTGCCCACTCATCCAAGAAGAAATTAGGAATCTCTGCTATGGAAGTGGCAGGCTCATTTACTATGTCATTTTCATCCATCTCTAGAATAGGGCAATTCATGTTGATGAAGTTGGAGGTGTAAGATTCAGTGTGATGAAGGGCTTGAGGTTCTGCTCTAATTGAGGCATTGGCTACATATCTGGTCCTAAATGACATATATGACCAATCAGTAGATATGAATCCACCAATTTGAGTACTGAAGTCTCTTGAAAGATAGATAGCAAAATAGGGCTTGACTTCAGCAACAGATATGTCTTGAATCATAGTGCAACTAGGGCATGCATGTAGGGCCATCTCCACATTCCTAAGGATACCTACAGTTTTGATAGTACTACCATCTAATTGTAACACATCCCTAACAATGGGCTCATATTTCATTCCTAAAGCATCAGCAACACACCTAGGCATTAGTGAGCTACTAGCCCTTGAATCTATCATGCAGTTGTGGACTAATTTGCCCCCTATAATCAAAGAAACATAGAATGGAGGAGGTCTAACCTTTTTATTTGTCTCCACATCCCCCGCTGGTTGTACTAGACTTGTGGCACTCTCCATGATAGATGGCTGATCCTTGGGTTCAATCTTCTCTAATTCTTGTTGCAGCATCCTTTTCTGCATTGGTATGGTAGCAACAACATCCCACATAGAAATATTCACATTGGTCTTCTTCATTTGCTCTACCACACTAAAAGGTGTATTAGGAACTTTGGTAGAAACTTTGGGAGCTGCACTTATAAGAGGTTGAGATGGAGCAACATAAGGATCACTTGCATCTTTCTTTCTAGAATCTTGCTTTTGCTATTGTGAAGTACTTGTTTGTTCATTTGCTGCATGTGCATGAGTTACAACACTTAAAGTTAAGGCCTTCTTAGGAGAAGGAGGGGCAGCATGTTCCATAGCTCTCTTCTTACTTCTTGTGTTATGAGCAACGAAATCCTGGTTTACATTACAATGCTCCCCAATCTGATGATTCATGAAAGAGCAATCATCATGTCCTTGAATACATGAGGCCTCCTTGGGATGATCCTCCTTGTATGATTGCTTTGCTGCAGGTTCTTGGACAGTTAATGCCAAATAAGATTCTGCCTTTTGGCACATGCAATAGGCATAAGAATAGTTGCAAGAAAGACAGAAATCTTGATCTTGAGCCAAGTTATATTGAGGGACTATAGCTCTATTCTGATTTGAGCTTGAAGTAGAAACATGACTATTTTGCCTACCTTGATGAAAAGAGCTATTCCACTGATGAGGAGGTCTACCACTATTTGGAGCTTGATATTGCAATTGGGGAGGCTTGCCACTTTGAGCTTGTTGCCTTTCTAAGGCCACCACCTCATTACTCTTTTTTTGTATCATAGAAAAACTATCCTCTAATCTCTTTTATTGGTCCTTCAACTCCCTCCCCTGCTCTTGCCATTTTTTATCTAGGGTCTTCTCTCTCTTATCTGTATTCAGCACTAGACCTTGGACCATCTCTTTGAGTTCATCTATCCCATTTGAGGATGTGGAAGCTTGGGGAACTGGAGTAAGGGCTTGTGATGTAGAAGTAGTAGGAAGAGGGGCCATTGCCGGTTGGTGGTTAGGAACATCAGGATTAAAAGGCATAGGGGGCCTCAGAGCCAACTTTCCTCCTTGTATTAGGATGTTCTCATCTTTTATGGCTATCTCATAAGCATTAGGTAAGATATCTCCTCCCATAGTTTGGATTGTAGTGGCAATATCACTATTAAAAGCTCTAAGGTAATGCAAGAAGGCATTACCAGGGGTAGGTTTCACTGTAGTAGGTATTCTATCCCATGTGTTTTGAAATCTATAGTTAAAATTAGTCATACATTCATGGGTGGCCCTTTTTATAGTAGTCAATTGCTCTAAAAGTGACAGATGGTCACTTCTATCCTCAAAATGTTTGCATAACCCTGCTCCTAGTCCATCCCAATCAATTATAGAACCATGAGCTAAGCCTCTATACCACTATAATGCTTTTCCTTTTAAAGATGAGGCTAGAAGTCTGACAACAACATCATCCTCTATAATACCATGAATGTTACAAACATTTTCTACTTCTTCGATATGCTCTAAAGGGGAGATGGAAGTTTCACCAGTAAAATCAGATATACTTTTGAGTGCAGATACTGGTATATCATGTCTTTGGGCTAACAATAGAGGAATTCCACCATTAAAGGTGGCAAACGCATGAACTCTTGGTTGTGCCATGTAAACAAGTGTTCTATTGATGAGTGTTGATGGCAATCTAGGCTGAACTCGAACCGTAGGAGGAGTAGAGACAGACCTTACAGGTATATTAACTGTTATTACACCCCTAACTACTGATAATGAAGTTCTAGTCCTCCTTCTTCTAGGATTTGAAAAAGAAAGCTCTTGATATTGAAATTTACCTCTAGAAGATGCCCTTGTTTCAGCTTTGAGCATGAATCACTACAGCTTTGGCCTAGAACTAGGTTTGTTGATGTTCAGAGTCACCAAGTACTTTGAAGAATCAGCCTCTTAAAGGCTTGAATACTGAAGCCAACACTACCTCTTCAACATTAATCTCTGAAACTCTTTCTTCTTGAAACCAATAGACTTTAAATTTGTTTGAAAAAGTGTCCCACCAGGCATGCCAAAAACTATTGTCACTTAGGTTTGCACCCTTGTCCAAGGCCTACGCGCAAGGACAACCTAGTGAAACATGGAAACAACCTCCAAGCTATGGGACTTGAACTACGAGGTTGAGTCTTTAGAGAAGGCTGGCTTCCTCTTACTATCAGGGCGCACCTAACTACTCTTAGAGAGGAAAAGGGAGAAGGAGAGCACGAAAGAAAATCTACCTAGTCTAATTTAAGGAGGTGATACAACAAAATAGAGTGTTTAGACTTCATTTCTACCCATATATGCACTACAAGACCAAGATAACATTCAAAATAGATACACACCTAGGCTTATGTCAATCAATAACCACATACAGATCAGGAACCAAATTGAATAACACAAGGAAAAGGATTTCACTTATATATTATCCAATAGGCTGAAAATAGACACAGTATGCAAGCCACAGATCTCAACAATACACCAATGAGAGGCAAGATGGATGCACATACACATCGATGTCTGAAGGAGATGATACAGAATTTTATACAGCTCAGAGACACAGGGGATTTTACACTATAGACCTGCAAGAAGTAGTAGAGAAATCAGAAAAGGAGTCCTTACAAAAACTACAAAATCTGCCTTTATAGTTCAGGCATAACTGAGATCATTTCCTGCTGAAGTGACCCTGCAGCTACCTGTCGTTAAGTCCTGCGGAGGACAATCATGGAAATATGAGGAAAATATGATCTTTGTTGCAACAAGTTCCCTGAGAGGACTAAAAATGGTGCCATTGATGTTCTGACTAGGTAGATGGATCGACTGAGATGGTGGAGTGTTCCTCCTCACTTTGCATTCATTTCAGGTAGGTCGGGATCGATCATGAAGATCAGATCACACAACATAACCCTCAATTTTCCCTTTTTGGTGCATGAATCAGCAGAGCCGACAAGTCAACATATCCTTGGCACCAGAATGAGCCGCGTGGACCAATAGCTTTTTATCCTTTTTCCACCCTGCTAAGTCTTTCTGTGTTGACCACCCTTCATTGAACTAACCGCGCCACCCTCGAACTATTATCATTAACTACAGTGATTACAAACCTAACATCGACACTAACTGCCAGCCGCTAATCGCCAATCTTGGTTGAGCCAGTGAGACACGTGTCGGCAAGATGCTATGTCGCTATGGTAAAGATCGCACAACTTCACCATAGCGAGATAGCGCTTTCTGTTGATCAGAACTAATATGACGGTGAGAAAGATAGATTGTTCCCCTTAGTGCATCAATGACTAGGAATTGGCCACGTACCAACTATCTGACGGGTCCTCTCTAACATCTGATGGAGCACATAGGCTCACTAGACATGTGGCAGAAGGGTGTTACGTCGCCATCATATTCATCATGCAACTTTTGAAAAGCGACATAGCACTGACCGTTGATTTGAACTGATCCAATGGCCACAAAAAATTTTCCCTAATCCTACTAATCACATTAAAACTCTGGTCCCATAACACACATGGCGACCCCACACTGGTCTGCGTAGCATCATCCTAGAGACCTATACCACCTTGACCCATTGAGTAGCACTTTCTTGCAGATGTGGCATGTTTTGGTTTGTTAGCATGGATTGAGGACCCTTCCAATTGGGCAAACAAAGTATGGAATGATACCCAACTCATTTTCCTAAAGTTCTTTTCTGTGGCAACTTTTCGTTAGGCACAGTGTCGCTATCGAAAAACTCATGATTTTTTCGATGGAAACATAGTGCCTCACTGACATTTCTCATCTCCAGCCCATGAACTGACCGCCCACTGTGAAACCTTTTTCGTCGGGCGCTATGTCGATATGAAGACTTTTCAGCCAACACATGATAGCGACATAGCACCCACGGTGCCGTGGAACCTTTTTGACTCACCAAAACATGTTTTCCCGACAAACTAGACCCACCGAACATGTGTCCTCTAGGCGCCATGTTGCTAACATATTACCCATGCAACTTCCAATGGCAAGACAGTGCCAACCGTAGATCTTCTCGGATCTGACAAAGGAGAACTTCTAGGACGCAAAAAATAGGTTATAAAGTTTAGGCATAAAAATAATATTAACTTTGAAAATTAGCCGTTGGACGGGTCGAACATTTGAAATTTGAATCTTGGCGGGTGAACAAATGATAACAGGTATATATGTGTATATGTATATATGTGTATATATATGTATGTATATATGTGTGTGTGTGTGTGTGTGTCTATATATAGATACATATGTATATGTATATATATATATATACATACATATATATATATATATATATATATACACACATATGTAGATATATATATGTATATCTATATATATAGATATAGATATAGATATATATACATATATATATATATACATATCTATATATATACATATATACATACATACATATACATATATATATCTACATATGTATATGTATATATATAGATACATATATATATACATATATATATATGTATATATATGTATATATATATGTATATGTATATATATGTATATATATATATGTATCTATATATATGCATATGTATATATATATATATGTATACATACATACATACATACATACATACATACATACATACATAAATACATATATATATATAAGGTAAGATGAAACTATAATAGCAACTTACACGAAAATGAAATGGAAGACTAACATAAACCAAATGTTAAAGATCACCAAACGTCACTACTTACCAACAAGAATCCAAGATCACACAAATCATGAGATACCCAAAGGAGGTAATGTTCTTTCTAAACCTAGAGTAGAAGTTCCTAGCTTGGTTAAACATACATGTCCATTTACAACTAACCATAACATAATCAAGAATAATAACTATAGACTTTCAAATGATGATGTACAAGATGAAGGCATGAGGTTACAATCACTCATCTATTGGACACCATGTTAAAATACAAATTTGGAACCTTGAAATTTGGCTAAGTCTAAAATCTTGATGGCTTGAGATTTAGCTAAGACTAAATTCCTAAAGGCTTAAATTTTTTTAGAATCTTTAACTCCTAGATGGATAGAACATGTTTCAAGCAATCATCACATATATACAATATATCTGAAGTATAAGAAAATTCTTATACATAAATGATATATTTTATACACCACACAACTGATCTATTTTAATATATGAAGAAGAAATACCTAATAGGGTATTCAAAACTACCATTGAAACTTCCTGAATACAATTTTAATTTCCCTCTATTTTTCTTGCAAAAAATCATTTATCTTCATGCAAAATTTCCCCATGAACTAGGTGAATTTTAATATTAGGATCGCATGATACTTTACTCTGTTATGCAACATAATACATTCTCATACGAGACTTTTCTTAGTCTCATGAGAGAATTCCCTTCATAGGAATCACAAAATTGATAGAACAAAAAGAAAGCAAAGAGAAAATCGTAAAAACATGAAACCTCCACACTAGGTAGCACCAAATCCATGTAACTTAAGGAGTGATCATTCAAGAGAATAAAAGTAAATCCAAAATTTTTGATAAAGCTAAAATACATATTGTAGTATAATATATCCATCTAAGCAACATCACTAATATATTAAATGATCATAAGAAACATAATAATAATAAGGAATAAAGAACCATAAAATATTATCTCTAAACATCATATCAAAGAACATAAATCACAATATGCATACTTTAGAAACTATAGAGAATTTGTTTGAAGCATCCAGCTTTGAAACTAAGTGAATGAAGGCCAACTAGGTATGATGGTCCCCAATAGTGATATAGGTAGCTATGCTTCCCAACTACATGGAACCCATAGGATCACTCCTGCTATGCTGATGGAGATATTAATGTAACTCCAAATACATATTATAAGCATCCAAGGCTAACACTTATGCAAAGAAGAATAGGGGACTAAAACAAAGATCATGAGATAATGCAATACAATAGGTCATGGCCAAACACACTATTGGATAACTAAGAAACGACTCTTGTGGAGTGTGTTGGTAAGTTTTCAGTTGTATAGGAGTTACCCTATTTTTAGAATATTTTCCCTTAATTTTCACCTTGAGATCGTCTTATTTATCAGAAAAGCCTAATTGTAAACCTTAGGGAGAAGAGAAAAAAACTTATTATATTCTTCTGTAGGTTTCTTCTTTTTCTCTACCTTACCTTTACTTAATTGTGTGGGTCCTCTTTTTCCTTTAATTTGCACCCCTTTGGTTAGGATTAACCACTTTAAGTTGTGACCCCGTATATTCTCTTTTATTTTCCTTGCTGATTTTCTTACATTATCATAATTCTAAACATTTTCATTGGGCCCCCTTTTTATTATTTAAGATATTTAAGATCCAAATGACTAACGCTACATCTCATCTTTATTATTTATAATGGAGAACACATGAGATGCGATCACATGGAGGAAGGTGGGACCAAAGAAAATAATCTAGAGGAAAAAATCAATGGTCCACATGCATTCACTATTACGACCTATGATTATAGTGAAGAAGAAGGATTATGATGCATGTCACAAAGGGCCCCATGTTCTCTCTCAAGTAACAAAGGAAATCAATGACACATGTTTAGTTGTAGATCTAACATTTCTTATGGTGACTATGTGTGATGATTATACATGGATACCAATAGATCCTAGTCTTTAGTGGGACCTTATGTTGTTAGTAAGGAATTCCTTCATAGGGCAAGTAAAGTATTTACCAAAATCATGTTTCCATACATTGCTTAGTGGAATACCCTTATGATTTAGGAATATCCTAAACTAGGGCAAGTTTCCCTTCATAGGGTATTCCTAAACTTAGTTGCCTCTTTCTTGAGGTGAAAGACCAATGAACCCACTATCTCAATGACCTCTATATTATTTCTTGTAGAATAATGGAATTGAAGTGTATTTCTCCTTTCTCTTTCTATGTCATGTCAACTAGAATTTTATTGCTTCTATTCTTGATAACAGATTACAAACTTTCCATCCAATAATCTCATAGATCTCTTAATCATATTTACTAAATACTCTACTCTTGTTCACACTTCCTTGAACAATTCACATATCCATGCATGACCACACACTTTATAATCAAGGAAAATACTTTCCTTTATAAAAAGTACTCAAAACAATTCCTTGAGTCAACCTTAAGTATTTTACAATTAATTATAATAGGACCACAATAAGATAAATAGTTAAATACAATCATGATAACACTGTTGGATCAAAGGCTATACAATTGACACATGCGACTTTAGGGATTGCACACATTTTTAAAATCACCATCAAACTATATTCTATCATTGTCTAACTTTGCATCTCTAAATTATATTTCTGTTAGAATATCTACTCCAATCATCAAAAATTGCTTAATAGGCACTGTATTCCTGTACCTCTCTTTGTAAATCAAGCATATCTTCTGTAGTTCATTGAGTTACATGATGTGCACTTAACCTTATCATCAAGGTCCATAGTTTTCAACATGTCCTTAACTGCATGTCACCTAGACATCAAATCTTTGTCCATATGACTTTGATCTCTGTCTTCTACTCTGTGATTCTTCATAGAATTACTACTATGTCGACATCAGTTACAAACATAGTTATGAATGCAACATATGAATACTACCACATGATCTCGAATGCTTGGGATATTACCTCAATTGAATACCATTAGAATTCATGCTAACAATCTCCCCTTTGGCATTGAATAAAACATAGATGAAAAACATCTAGCTTCCAAGAATACTAAATAGTACTCTTCTACTAGTGTTGCTCTCATCTTTTTAAATCCTCTTCATCAATAAAATCTCAAATCCTCTAGAACACTACTCAATTTTTCATCTTCCTAGGATTAATATCAATTGTTCACAAGCTCAAAAACTCACACTTTCTATCCCATACATCAAAAAATTTCATGTTGTATACCTCTCCCATAGAGATATTCCTTGTTCTTTATTGAATATTTATAAATATCCCTAAAAATTATCTCTTCCCCATTCACCTAGAGGATTTTATAGATACTTAGGAGATGGTTTTCATGCATTCTCTTCCCCATTGACATCAATGATAGAGACTCCATTATGCCAATCAACTACTTCATGTTTTCAACCAACTCAAGTTTCCAAAGATGTTGTCCAAGACAAATTTTTAAAACTCCTTAACAACTTTTCTCATCATAGATACTCCCCTATAAAGGAACCATCAACATTTAGTTTAGTCAAATAATAATTATTTCTACAATTGAATTTATGCAATCTCTACATCATCTACTCTAAAGTAGGCAGGGGCATAACCCCAAGCATACCACTCAAGTACTCAAATGTATCTTTAGATAATGTCTTTTTAAAGATATCTACAATTTGATCTTTAGTACTCACATACTCTAATTTGATTTCCTTTTCTACTACCTTCTCTCTCAAGACATGATACTTAATAGATATATTCTTAGTCTTAGAATGCAATAAATGATTCTTATACATACTTACTATACTTATATTATCACAATATATGGTTACAGGTTCTAAAAATTCTATCCCAAAATATTTCAGTATCTCCTTCATCCACATAACTTGATTACAATTATTTTTTGCTACTACATACTTTACCTCATCTATACTTTGTAAAATACAATCTGGTTTTCTTCCTAGCCAAGAAACCAATCTTCCTCCAAGAAAGAATACACCACCACTAGTTATTTTTCTATCATCTATATGGCTTGCCCAATCGACATTAGTATAAGCAGATAGAGTGAAATCATTTGATCTACCATACCATATTGAATAATAAGATGTTTTTGAAATAAAAATAGCCAAAACAAGGGGGCTAGCCCATTACAAACAAGTTGGTCGACTACCAATGGAGAACCATCAAAACATAATTAACCCCTAATGCTTCTTCTTTTCTTTTTTAAAGTTTAAATTATAATTTTAAAAAGTAACTACATGCTTTAAACAAAATGCCTATTAAAAAATTGAAGTCACTTAACAAAAAAAAATGCATGACAACCTTAAAATTGAAAAACTCTATAAACTAGCAGATTAACAACATGCAAAAAATAAAAGAAGGGGGGAGCCCTTATGATTTCTTGGCCTCCTTCTTCACCAAAAGGACATTCACCTAGTCTTCTAAGAGGAAGTCAAAAAGAAACTCGGAGTTCTTCTTGGACATGTCCCCTTCAACATCCTTCAACAAGCATAGAGTGGTAGTCATGGCATGAGCTAAGAGTCCAATTCTCTCCTCCAATGCCTAGATTCTCTCCCACACCTCATTACTAGCCTTATGCGACTCACCCAGATGGAAATCCATACTAGCCTGAGTATCATGCACGACCAAGGGGTTAGTAGCCTTTATGGAACCTACCTTAATAGGATAGGAGATCATAGTGGAGAAGGTATTTTGTCCATCATTTTGTGGAGTTGATCTTGTGTTAGGTCCACACACCTAGCCACAACCATCACCGATACATGTGACACCTCCTTATTCTCCTTGCCATTACCCGAGTTTCACCTAGAGGAGTGAGAAATCTCCTCTCCAACCTCCTCTACATCTCCCACTCCAAAGTTAATAGTTTTTTCCTTCATTCTTCTTTTGGGGCAGCCAGAATCCTCAGAATCTGACTCCTCCTACAAGGCTCCCTCCCTCAGCTTCCTCTTAGCCTTAGACTTAGCCAACCTCCCTAACCTCCTCCTTCCCCCTCTCCCCTCATCCTCCCACTCTGTGTACATTTTATTCTTAACTTTATCATGTCTTCCTTTTTTCTCCCTGGGGATCACTGGAGGCCCAGTGGGAGAGGGCTGAGGGGTAGGGGCTCTAGGACCTATGATCCTAAGGTATACCATTTGAGGTCGAGGGTTCAAGTGGATAGGAATATCAATTTCCAAAATCCTAGGGGGGATGAGGGTAAGGTGAAATTGATACAACCTAAAAATTAAAGTCTAGTGTAAAATAGTAAAATTAACCCCCTTCTCATTTTATCTTTCACATCAACAACAGTATCTTGAAGATCATGCAGCAAGAAGAAGGGAAGCGAAATAAAATCATGGTGTCACAAATGATTAAGAAGAGGAATTTGGTAGTAGTAGAAAACTCCATACCTTCCTTCTAGGGTAAGATATTTCATTAGAATCAGACAAACCTTGTTCCATGGGTCAGGCAATTTCTCCCTCATGAAACCACCTCTATGTCGAATCAGTTCCTCACCCTCCACAAAGAAATGTTGTAGGCTTGTTTCATCAGTCACCCTTTTCACATTCTACCATTTTATACACTTCATCACCAAGCTCGTCATCATAGAAATCACCTCCTCCAAAACATGAAACAAGATACCATTTATTGTCACTCTATGATTCTCCCATGAGTAAACAAACTGCATAGAACAATTCTCGTCATGACCATTGAGAACTTCCATGAATGAGACAAAACCACCCTCCTTTAGTAAGTACCACACCAAGGGCTTCCTCACATTATCATCAATCATAGCCAGTTCTATGTGCATTAGGTCACCTCCCATCTCTATATTTTTTTCTCTCCCCTCTCTCTTTTTAGAGCCCAGACATAGTTTCTAAAAATTACTTCACACTTAGTAAGATAAATGAATAAGCAAAGGTGATAATAAAATTTAATAATAATAATAAAGTCTACCAAATTAGTGAGAAAGATCATGTGTTAGCCACTACAATCTATCCCCCAATCATTTCCATCATTCCCAACACACCTCAAATCTTTAAAAAATCATTCTTTTTTCTGCATGGCATACGATGATCTATAAAGGTAAATAAATAAAAAAATCCTCCATTTCAAATTTCCAATTTTCAGGCCATGAGTAATAATTATTACCCGTACCCAAGACTTTACTCCCTACCACATAAGAATTAAGTACATTTTGACCCCACCAGCTCAACAACACTATACAAAGTAACCAGCTAGGATTCATCATTTTTTATTTCTTTATTCACTAACTCCCTCACCAATTTTGGCAAAGCATTCAAATTCCTCCAACCTCTTAGCCACTCTAGCTTTAACCCAATCACCACCATATCATTAGCCACGCTATTTTGCTCCTAAAAAATGTGATTCAAAACAAACCTTTTGAGAGTGGCTAATAGGTACTTGATATCATCAATTACCCATTTGATAGCCAATCCTTCCCACATATTTCCTTTAATAGTCTCAATAATAACTTTAGAATCACCTTCAACTTGCACATCCCTCCATCCCATACTAATGACTAACTTTATACCCCAGTACAGAGCCATCACTTCTGCTATATTATTTAAAACTTTCCCTAATGAACTAGTATAAGCCAACAACATCCTTCCCTTATAGTCCCTAACTATCCCTCCACCCACCAATCCCTCCTTTCTGGTAGCTCCATCAAAATTAGGTTTGACCTAGTTAGTAGGAAGAGGTTTCCATCAGGTTCTATTTCTAGCCATAAGATAAGAGTTATCAATCTCCATAATCCCTTCCACCAATGACCACCACTTCACCACTCTAACCTCTAAGGTAGAAGGGGGGAACATTGGTTTCCTCCAATTATTGTAACTAATATTTTCAATTATCAATTTGAGGATCATTTCCACCACGACCTTCACCTCCCTCTCCTCATTTCTAAACACCCTATTATTTTGCTCCTTCCAAATACCCCAACACACCTGGGAGGGAATGACCTTCCACAAATTGATAAGTAGAGGGTGGGTGAAGGGGCTCTACTAGTTCACCAAATGCCCCATATCCTCATTAAACACACAATTCACCTTCAACTTCTAAAGAATTCTCCCCCACACCTTAGAAGCAAACTTTTTTGTATTTGTCCTCTTCTTGGATAATGTTATCCATTGATATGCCTTCCCCCATAGCATTTTGGAGTTCAACTAACTTCCCTACCACCTCCACCTTGGTCTTACAAATATCCCTAAAATACCTCTTTTTCTAAGGCACCACATTTCTCCTCACATTTTCTAGTTTAAACAAGAGTCTATACATCATTATCCCTTCTATCCTTATCCCCCACCACTTAGGCACTTTAGAGCTGAAATTAAGATGGGATTGCCACATAATTTCATATCTAAAACGTCTTAGGTCCCCCAAGAAATCTTCTTTTCAATTAACAAGGATAGGAGTGTGATTTGAAACCATCATGGGTAGTCCTGTAAGAGAGGAGGAAGTTAATCCTTCCCACCCTATCGGGACCAAAAGTCTATCCAATCTAACTTGAATCATGTCAACCCCTTTTCTATTATTTCACCATGTGAACTTCAAAACATGCATCTCCATATCTAATAGATCATTATTATTTATAAAGTCAGCCAGATCCTTCCTAATATTAGTAAAATCAATTATTCCTCCAATTTTCTCTGAAGGGTATAGGGGCAAGTTCAAATTGCCCATACAAAAGGTATTCTTGTTTTGAGAGATAAAAAATGATAGCTCCTCCCATAAGTTGTGTCTACCATTTCTCATATTAGGGGCATAAATATTAATAATATTCCATTTCTTATCTCCTATCCTATGATTAGTTATAAGATAGAACTTTGAACTATAGATTAAACTACCATTACCACGATCTAGGTTCCAGAAGGTACTCACACCTCCTAAAGCACCTTCTGCTTCACTATAACAAAAATTTTCCCCTGGCCAAACAAAACTTTCCATATTCTCCAAGTTAACCATTGACATTTTAACCTCATGGACAAGTAGGATATCAATTTTCTAGTTTGCTAGCTACTATTTGAGGGCAAACTACTTGTGAGGGTTGTTCAACCCCCTCATATTCTAAGATAGAAAAATCATTTCCTACCTTTTGTCAAGGATTCTTTCCTACAAATTTCCTCCTCCCTAGCCAACTGCTTTGTTTTCTTACTTTGTTTACCTGACTTCCCTAAAACTAACTTCAAATCCCCTATCACCTCAATTTTCCTTGATAACCTTGTTTGTCTTCTCTATGTTTTCCACTTCTCTTTTTCATAATAAAATGTTACCTTCAAATATCAAAATATCTTCTTTACTAATACATAATGAAACTCCTTAGGATCATCTTGAAATCTAGCTACAATCCCAACTACATTTTCTATATTTGGTCTAGTGTGAGTCAGTTATTACAAACCTCCAATCCTGGATTTGTACTTCTTTTTCTCAATTGCAAGTGTCTCATCTTTGGTAGATAACTTGTAACAAGTTATACTTGGTGTATCAATAGGCTTAGAACTATCCAAGACAAATATTTTCAACAAGTCCTTTAAATACTTCACTTGTAAAATAAAAATGCCATCACTATTATGTACAATCTACAAACCTAGGAAGAACTTCACCTCTCCCATCAATTTTTTCAATTTAATTCTCCATTTCTTCAATAATTTATCACTTGCTACATCATTACCTCCAAATATTATGTCATCAAAAAATATTAATATTATCATAAAACCATTCTCAATTTTTTTTAAATACAAGTTACTATCTATCATACCTTTAGCAAATCCAAGCTTTTCCAAATACTTGTCCAACCTTGCATACCAGGTTCAAGGTGCTTGTTTTAGGCCATGTAGAGGTTTCTTCAATTTGCATGCCATATATTTTTCTTCTGTCAGAGGGAAAGCTTTAGGCTTCTCAATGTATACCTCTTCTTCAAGTTCTCCATTCAGGAAGACTAATTTGACATCCATCTGATACACTTTGAACTTCTTACTTGCTCCATAGGCTAAGAACATTCTCAAAAATTCCATTCTGGCTATAGGATAATATGTTTCCTCATTATATATTCCTTCTTTTTGTGAATATCCTTTGCATACAAGCCTAGCCTCATTTCTTACAACTTCACCTTGTTCATTCATCTTCTTTCTGAATATCCCTTTACTTCATATAACATTATTGTCTTTAGGTCTAGGAACTAACTCTCATGTGTCATTTTTGATAATATAATCTAATTCTTCCTTCATTTCTTGAATGTAATGATCATCATTTGCATAATCAATTCATTTGTGCTTTTAAGTTTAACTTGAGAAAGAAAACATAGTTCCTCATTAGCTCTATTTCTTTTCGTCACTCATTTGTCTTTGCATCAAATTATCTTCTTCAAAGGATGATTCTTTATCAATTTCCTATTAGAGGTAGGAGTTGCTAACTCAACTCTTACTTCTCTTGGTTCATATTTTTTCTTTATAATTTGTGCATAATTCTACAAGTCATTGTTAGTCTCAATGAAAACTTCTATATTTAGTTGGTAAGCCTTCCAATCAACAATAGTGACCAAAATTATCTCGTCTATTAATTCCTCTTTAATCAATTAGAGGATGGTACCCATAAGATGTTGTGCTAATAAAAATATTCCTCATTGGAGGATGGGCCCTGTTATGAGTCTATAAAAACATTCAGTGCATATCAGTCCCTATTAGGAGACTTTGAATCCCTATTAAGAGATTCCAACCCTGTTAGGAGTTGTGTAAAACCTATTAGGAGTTGTAGAAGGTATATGGAGCTACTATCCAAAAAAATTCAATGGTAAGACCAATAAACCCACTATGTAAATGATTTTTGTATTATTCTTTATAGAACAATAGAATTGAACTATACTACTCCTTCCTCTTTCTGTGTCTTATCGGCTAGAATTATGCTCCTTTTGATCTTGATACTAGAGCACAAAGTTTTCTCCCAATAATATCTCTCACTCACATTTACTAGATACTCTACTCCATTTCGCACTTCCTTAAACACTTCACATCTCCATTCATGACCACACACTTCACAATCAAGAAAAATACTTTCCTTTATACCAATTCATCAAAATAATTCCTTGAGTCAGCTTTGAGGCTTTCCCAATTAATTTTAATAGGACCAAAATAAGCTAACTAATTAATTATAATGATAATAGCACTGTCGGCTAATAGTCTATACAAATTCTCAAACGTGTTTCTGAGATATAGATATAGGGCCTGTAGTTATCTTATGCCTCTCCCTCTATTGTCACTCTGCTGCCTCCATCTACATGAGAATGCCTTGACCTATCTTGGATGGATGAAGGAGACTCTACATGCCCAGGCCCCCCTGGGAGGTTTCTTTTAATCAGTGAAGCTTAAAACTGGTTTAACTTGCTCCTCTGCTAATGGGTGGGACTTGAATGAGGCCTTGCATAGAATGCTACTCTAATGCTAGAAGCAAGTAAAATCAATCTCAATTATGATATGAATAAACTTGGGGGTCTAGCATTGGGCTACATCCTCTATCTATAACCTTTATTAATATTAATAGTAGGATTTGCATTTTATATTAGGATAGTTTGATGTTTTCTATTGGGCATCATATTTTATCTCTCATGATTAACTATCTGGTCTTGTTGTAGGGGTCACATTTGGTATTGAACATATGTTTCATCTTATTCAATTCTACTTTCCATGTCCTACTATTCTAACTACCCTACTATTCTAAGGTGGGCTGGCTAGTCTGTCAGAAGACTGTCGATGCATTTCAAGCTTTGGTAATAGTGCTTGACTGAAACATAGTGACTGGGTGACCGATTAGGCATGACTATATGTACTTTAGATAGGTGGTCCCACTCAATTTGTAGGTATATAGACTTGATGGTGACACATTTTATTAAACCATTTCTCACATTGCCCTACCATTCTTTAGGCATAACTTCAACGTGGTGGGTAATGACAAGTTGTTTGATTTACTAAAGAAGGTATAACATCATATTGGGCCAACAATGGTCACACTTTATTATGTTACATATCTAAAGGGAAATAATATGCCTATAAAATGATAGGATCTATCCCCATTGTTTCTATAGGCTACAATAATAAAGCCCATAAAATTATAAGGGCAAGGCCTATACTTAAAAATTCTAGGGCTCCATAAAATTATAGGCCATAAAATTATAGCGGGGATACTTGATAAATATAGGGCATAGGGCCCATACCTAAATATTCTAGGGCTAGGGATAGGCCCCTCAATAATATGAAGAGGGGCCCCTTCCCTAAAATATGATTGATTGATTCCCTTTAAAATAGTACAGACCATATCGTACCTAAAAATTATAGCCCAAAAAATTATAGGGCCCATAAAATTCTAAGGGCTATAGGCAGATTGTTGTTCTCCACCCCACTCTAGGGTAAGGGAAAATAAGGATAATGTGCAATTATTATGGGAGGGGATCACCTATAGATAGTGGGGCATTCCATCATCCATCTGTCATCCCTACCCCAATAAAAATGTGTAGGCCTTGCTTCCTACCTAAAAAAACAATACAAGATCAATCTTCATATTATTGTAGGGCCCCATAGGATATTAGGGCATGCTTCCCTATTTCCTTGATCCTTCTCTTCTTCGTTGCATGCATCGATCAATCCTTCATTTCTTGGGTTGCATCCATGGGGTTTTGTGTATTCTCTGATCCTTCCCTCATTCCTTCCATCCTTGTTCTTTTGGCCCCATACAATTCTAATGGGAAATAATCAAAGCATTCATCCATTAGAATTATAGGGGAGTAGGTTTTATGAATCCTTGTTAGCATAGGGGTTTGGGTAGGATTACTTGTTACAGTAGGTCTCTGTATCCATTGCCCATAGAATTCTAAGGGAATAATATTCCTACTATTCTATGGAGGGTGGTTCCCCGCAGAATTTTAGGGTCACCTCCCCTACCATTTTATAGGCATACTATTGTTATATATTTTTATTTAACCATAGGGGTCATAGAATAGTAGGGGCCCTACTATTTTAAATCAATTATTGTAGGTACCTACTATTAAAGTAATAATTATATCGCTACTATTATATGGGAATAGTTGGCCCCTACAATTTCATAGGAACCCCTACCCCTAAAATTGGTAGAATAGGCCCTAAAATTTATAGGGATAGGCCCACTAAAATATAGGGCCCCTAACCCCTCAAATTGATAGGATAGGATAGGCCCCCTACCCTAAAATTTATAGAATAGGCCATTGTGGGGGAATCTAATCTCCTACACAATGATGGTGCACTAGTGGGCTCCTATATCTACATGGCCCACCCTCTTTCATAGTAGGGGCTTTCACCTCCTACTGCTACTTCTCCTTCCGCATGCCCCACATTATTTAGGGCTCGATTAGATCAACTCAAAGAGGTTAATTTGTTAGCCAACCCCCCTCCCACCCGATTTAGTTGGAGAAATCAATATTGCTATAGAAAACTATCAACAATAATCTATTTGAGGGGCCATAGAACGATAAAATAGTAGGGGGGGTTTGGGAATGAGAGAGAGGTGGGTTAGGGAGAGAAATAACATTCAGTGCTGGTAGGGTGGGCCCTACCCCTATATTTTAAGACCCTACCCCCTATATTGTTAAGGCTATTATTTTTAGTACATGCAGAGGCCCTTTATGGCTATTGGGCTTTAGCCCACCCTATCGAACATGCCAAGGTTGCCACCTACAGGTAGTTCCTGGTAGATGTTGTAGTGGGTGTAGACTTGCCTTTTGTCCTCATGAACATGCACCCTCTCACTCACCCTACAATTCTATTATTCACTCTCACTCATGTCTCTACGATATAGGATCAAGAGGGCCTTAACAACTATCCTTTCCTTTGGGGCCTCCCACCCTACATTGTTGGCCTTGCTCAACTCACACCTTATTCTAAAAAATATTTGGGAACTATGGGAGATGGTGATTCTATACGTAACATGCCCAATGTAGGCACATAGAATAGTAGGGCATAGGGAATAATCTAGTTAAGGCTCTATAATTTGGGGTGGGGTAAATTCTATTGAATCAAGTATTTTTTTAGTTTGAAGCATATTCTGCAATCTAGTTTTTGAAAACAAAATGGCCATATTGTTGAATGGCTATCAACTTGAAGGGGGGGATCCTAGAGAAACTATAGGCATTATTTTATTTTTTCTAGATTGGACTACACTAAGGTGTTCCCTACAATTCTATAGGCAACTCTTTGGGTGGGTGGGAGGTAGGAGATTGGGTGGGAAGCTATAGTTTGGGTGGGAAGGAATTCTATGTAACTTTAACTCCCATGCTGCCGATGATTGATCATCAGGTCATGTATTGACAAGATGATATTATAGATGATGATGGACATTGTATCATCATGAGATGAGTTGAACTAGTGACATGTACTCTTTTTTAATATGCCTTATATCTCTACATGCATAAGAACTGGGTGCTAGTGTTCAACACATCCTTAATTGTGCATCTCCAAAACATCAAACCTCTATCTATATGGCATCAATCTCTATTTGTTACTCTATGAGACCTCAAAAAATTATTTCTATGTTTACATCAATGACAAACAAAATCATGAATGCAACATGTCAATACTACCATATGATCTCCAATTCTTAGGATACTACCCCAAAGAAAATACCATCAACATTCATGCTAATAGTTTCCCAAGTATGATCCTTTGAGGATAGGATTCTTGGAGGTCATTATGAAGATGGTAATGTTACAAGACACTAATTTCTCACCAAATAAGGCAAGAAAAGGAACTTTCTTCGATGACCTCCCTTTATTGTATCACTTTGCAATAATGAAAGAATGAAACAATTAGTAGGTTCATTTGTTAAAGCTATATAATATGGATGTTAGTTAAAAAAAGATAAATGATTTTGAGGGTTTTGATTGAAGATTGATGTGAACGATAAACATGAACCCTAGGGGTGCCAATGAAATTGATTTTCCTAAAGATATAATTAGAAATGATGAAGATTTGGATTCTTAGGAAAAGAAAAAGATTGGATGGCATGTTTATTAGGATATGCTAAATGAGATCCATGCAGAAGACCCCAGCTATGACCCTCTCTCAAATCACAAATGTTTGGTGCAGAGATTGAGGATAATTTTTAATAATTTTATTATATATGGCATAATGAATGAGAAGTTAGCAAAGAGAAAGAAGATAAAGCTCATAGTTGTAGACAATGAACAAAGCTTTAATGCTTTATTATAGTCAACTAACATAGTTGAAGTCCCAAGCATGGTAAAATTGCATGTTTGCCGGGAACCTAAATCTTTACTATAGTATGTGCCACTTGACATATCTTCTAACCCATTTAGATGTGGTCTTTTCAATATCATATTCTTCATGATTGAATCAAATAAAATGGAATCAACAATATTTAGATTAGGTGCTAATTTAACCCCTACTTTCTTAACTATCTACTTCCCTTCTTTTGAAACTTAATTTTCTCCAACATAATCAACATTTTATTACAAATCATCTAGGTCAACATCTTGTTTTTGCTTTATCTTTTCTTCAACTCTCTTCAAAGAATCCTCTCTATAATGTTTCCATAGCAATTTCTTGAATGCAACTGATATTACAAATTCATCATCCTCAACATTTACATCACGTGACTCTTTCTACAACTCTCTCAGAACTCTTCAAGGGTATATATATATTCTTCTTCTTCTTCTTCTTCTTCTTCATAATCATATGGAAAATTTAATCCCCCTAGTTTCTCTATCTATTGAGTATGTTTTTTTTCTATAGTAAGCTTCTCTCCTTGCAATTTCACTTCCTTCCCTTTAGATACATCTTCAACATGAGACTCTATGGAATGAGGAGCTATAGGAGGTGGGCTAGGTGACTTAGGAGATGGAGATCTCCTTCTAGGATTTTCTCCTAAGTATCAATCTTTTGAGCCCTTACATTGCATTATCCATCATGCTCATCGGATGACTAATAACTTCTAGACCACAAATTCTTTAGAGCTATTGTCATAAGATTGAGTCAACACAATATTTGGTAGCATGTGTAAGGTACCAACCTTCTTTTCCTACAATATCATCTCTAGACACAAGAAAAAGATCTAGGATAAATAGTTCATATAGTACATATAGAAATACAAATAAGAGAGAGACTATAATGAGTAGATAAATGAAAAAAATAAGAATACTTATCTGCACATGAGGGTCTATAGACATTTTATTAGAAATTTTCCTTCATAAAATAGAACATCTCCTCTCTAAAGATGGTTTAAGTGGGAATGGGAATTTTTTATTCTTTCCCCTCACAATGTAAATTCCCACTTATTTCATTGTTTATATTTTTTAATAATTCACTCATCATCCCCTTTACTACAATGTCCCCAATCTGATCTTATATGCTTTGGAGAAAACTTATTAAACTCATCCACAATAAAATTTAAGCTACCTATTCATGTAGTTCTTGCAAATTAGTATATATAATACTCTTCAAGAGAAATGCATTAATAGAAATGTGGAGAAAAAAGTCACCAATAGTTTCACAATTTATTGAAGACTTATAGGCTATAATGAGGAGCTCTAGATACATTTTTATGACTTTGATAATCCTTCATTCATGCTCAATATGATTCTATGTAAGTTGCTTCTTAATACCTATGTTGGTTATGATGCTAATAAATTTTTGATCATCATTGTATACATGTATGACTCCTTATTGTTTGGCTTTCAATCTACATAGGAATTTGTTCATTTACATATCACTTCCTTGTAGATGCTTGCTTTTACTTTTGATTTGAATGTGTATATTATAATTATACCTTCTTGACCCTCATGTAGTATAATGGCTTCTCAAAATTAGGTTTTTTTTAAAAGTTGACCTTTTCCTTCATACTGATTGATTCAAAAACATCTTATCGATCTACATTGCATAGACACACACATGAAAATGAAAATGGATGATGATGACCATGAGGGTAAAGTTGCACAACTAGAATAATGATTTCCTTAATTCCCTTATTGTGGCACCATTATGTATGGTGGAGTATTATTTGTAAGATGATATACCTCTTCCCTTCTTTCCAAAGAAACTTTAATTGATGTTCTAATAATCCATCCTCCAATGCTCAATATAATGTCATGTGAACAAGTATTTTCTCTCTACCAGACATGAGGGGAACAACTATAATGAAATATTGTATATAATGGTCCATATATTTTTACTCCATGGTGAGGCAAGGGGTTTTTTGATTGGTACATGTCTTCACAATTGAAGTACAATTTATACATATGAGCACAAATATAATTTGATTAACTATCATTTCATTGATAGAAATATCATATCATTATCTTCAAACATGACTCTTGTCCATCAGTTATCTAGAATAAGTATATAAGATCTTTTGGAGAATTAATGGATACAAAAATTGTATTAAATGCCCAGATCCTTGGATCAGACTATCTTGATTTATCTTGCATTTGTGTCAGATCAATATAAATTTTTAATCTTGTTCTTCTATTTCTCCATGATAGCTATTCTCTTGTTTTACTCTATGTAATTAGAACTTCCCATCCATGTGCAATGCTATAAACTTCCAGTTGATGTACAAAGAGGTATGCTTTCAATTCTTAAGTAAATAGATAAACTTCCAATTTACACTTGTTTGATCTGGTGCTTGACATTGTCTCCCCATCTATCCTCTCCTTTGTCAATGTTATAGCATGAACTCATCTCATCTATCATGGGTTGGGTACATATCTTCTGTTCATTAATGAATCTGATAGTCTATTCTCCTATAATAATAATATATTAAATATAATAGTGTCAAAAATTATCAATTAGGTGTAGTATCCACAAGCTCTTTCTTTTCCCTTTTTTTATCAATAAAGTTACAACCCACCAAAACCATATTTTTGACAATATGGTGTTTGACATGATTCAATAATATTAAATGTGGTATTTTTTAGATATTTAAATATTGATAAAATATTTAGCACTCTAATTACGGGTGAATAAAATGAATTATTGAAAATTTGCAGTCATCCGTACTAGACTTGTTCTTCCTCTTCTCTTATGATGGTGGGCTTGTGTTTCTCTAGGAGATGGATAATGATGTGGATTGCAAGATTGTGTCATAACACCAACTACAACAATCACATTCATAGTGTTTGTCATCTATTATCAATAATAATGAACACTATGTTCTAGTGTCCATATATTCCTTGATTTGGTCTAATAATTCCACAATCAATACAACTCCACATCCTTGTAGATGTACGTATAGAGAAATGTAATTTTTCTCCCCTTGTGTTATAGCTTGAGGGGTTTCGTTATAGAGATGTCTTCTCAAACAACTGTCACTTGACAGCTAGAAACTTGTATAGTTTTTTCATTCCTTATCATAGTATCTCATGTCTTAATACTTTCTTTACATTTGAAACCTAGCTCTACTACCATATTGAGAAACATGGATCAGTTTTTTAAAATGTAATTATGCAGCCATTTTTATAGGTATGTTTCAAATATAGATGCCAATCTCTTATAAATATAAGAATCAAAGACATGTCTCTATGATTAATAATTATTAGTTAATATATATTAACAATATAAATCGCAACATAAAATATGTATTATATATAATATATACATGTGTGTGTGTGTGTGTGTGTGTGTGTGTGTGATTAAAACAATCCAACTATAGCTATAATCTTATTACTCACTCTTAGCTAGGAAGAATTTGTTATGGAACTCATTATGCTCTCAAGCATATGGAGATATATCATCTTAAGGTGATATTCCTAGAATAGTATATTTAAGGATGTCAACATAAATCCACAATGCACACATATGGAATCAGCTTCAATTCACTATAAGGCTAAATTTCTCAACACAAATAAGGTAAAAATGGTGTATAAAACAAAGCCATTTTTCTTTGTAAAGACAATTAGTCTTGGAGGAGAAAGTATTGTGAGAGATTGTTTGAGGGAATTTTTAAAATTCTTGTCATACTTTTCAAGATGTTATTTTAGACCAAAAATTGTATGAGAAGAAAGAGGATGTGAATGCTCAGAGCTTGGAATTTGTAACAAATTATTTTTTCTTGAAATATTTAATAAAGTGGTCCCTAGATTGAGAAGAGAGCTTGGGGATGTAGTCCTGATAGGAAAAACTCTGTTATCAGAGTGTTTATATCTATTTATTATCTCTTTCTTATTCTTTAGGTTCTTTCAAGTTTATTATTCTATGTTTTATGTATTTAAACACATAGTTAAATTAAGCATTTGAAACATATATATTGTAATTTGAATGTTTAAGAAGACATAGCCACAAAATTGCTAACTAGATCAAGGATTAAATATGTATTTTGGATTAACTTATAAAACTTGTAAATCCTAGCTTAAAGATTGATTTTGTGAGTCACAACTATGACTGATCCATCTTCATAAAAAACAATATGCATGGGGTGGTGTACTTATCTAGCTAAGAAAGAGTAATAGTATATGTTGAGTACACATCATTGACACCGAGTAAAATAGTTCACACTGAGTAATGAAGAAGATGAGATAGGTAGAAGTATAAACCAAGAAATATAGAAAAGGATGAGCTTAGCATGAGGCATGAGAAATAAAATAAAACTAGTTGAGGCCAAGCACTAGGCATTATAGACTCTAAGTAATAAAATTTTCTATAATTGTATGTAAAACATTTTCTCCAAGTAGGAAGTATGTTTAGAGGATCAAGGAGCGATTGAAGGAGTTGATTATGTATTCATTAAAGGATCATGAATCCATTTGAAAGGTAATTAACCAATCAAAAAATTAAAAGGACTAAGTGGAAGTGGCAAAAGGGACCAATATACATCATTCATTTACATTTATGAAACTTTGTGAGATGATTATAAATGAAGGGTAGACCCTAATTTAATTATGAGAGATGGAATAAATTATTTAAAGGTCCTAATTTAAGTATAATTAGAAAGATAAGGATAAATGTGACCAAGAAGTGAGTTACAAAGTAAAGAGATACACTAGATCTAAGGAAGTGATCAAAGAATTGGATAGAGGAGATCTATTATCAGCATTATAGTGCATATCAAAGGATCATGTACTATACATTCTAACATGTGTTTTGTGGTTCAAATATCTTGATAGAGTAGCTTTAATAGGAGAGTAGTTACTTAGCTATCATATAACAATCTTTAACCAAGGTAGGAAATTTAAAAAATATTTAAGCCTTTAATAGGAAAGAGACCTCATAGGGTAGAGCACTAGAAGTGATCAAATATTGTAGCCTTTATAGGCACACTTTACTACTGCAATAGCGAAGATTTTGTGGGTGTGATCCCCACCACTTTTTTGCCTTCACCTTGGAGGGTTTTTGTTTAATCAAATCATTGAGTCGTGTGATATAAGTTATTTTTGTGTTTTGAATGCTATTAATATATTTAGGTATTAGATTCAATAATTTTTTTTATAGCAAATGGCTGGTGTGATTTATGGTACTATTAAGATAAGGGTTAGTGGTTAAAGCTATCAAATATGATTCATGTTTGAACTTTTAGAGTTATTAATTTATTGTGATTAACCCCTTGCCTACTCTCAGTATTATACTTTCCATATTAGATTTCCAACAATTGATATTAGACCTAAAGTTCTCTTAGCACAAGTCTAACTGCTTAAGAGTTAAGATCTCAGAGATAGAACTACATTAATTAAAAAGGATCATTCAGAATCATAAGCTTGATATTTAGGTTATATTTTGAAAAGTTAATACTAAAAGGAGAAATTAAGGAAAGAGATAGCTATACAATAGGTTGGCTCTCAATACAAGGAAGAAAAAATTGAAGAACTATTTGATGAAGGCAATACAAGTGTTTTTGATGTAGCAATAGAAAATATATCAGAGAGGAGCAATACTTTGAATGAAGAATTTAGAATGTTGAAATTATAACATGAGATGCAAAAAGTGAGAGTATCTAAAAGAACTAAACAAAAGAAAAATGTTGAAGAAGAAAACTTAAATCTTGAACAAGATTAAAAAAATTAGATGAAGACAAGAGACAAATGGCTACAAGACTTGATGAGAGAATTAATTAAGTATATAAATTTACATGTACTTAATTTCACATGGTTAATTAGTTACTAAGTGCAAATCATGAGATTGTGCGAAAGGATCTTGAGATTGAAAATATGAAATCTGATAATTATAGATTGGAAAATGAGTTGAAAGTTGAAAAATAACTTGTTGATAAGCTAAAAAATCCTAAAGAGGCAATGATATTACTTAATGAATAGATTAATGCACCAAGAATTTGTCATGACACTTTTGGACTAGGTTATACCAACTTTCTATCAAGTACTAGATGGGAAGAAAGATTAAAGCAAGGAGATGGAAGTAATGTGAATGGAAAAGCCATGAACAAGAAGCCTACTTTCTATCACCATGTAAAATTATGCAATAAAACAAATGTTTGTAGGAGAAAAATTGGTAAGTAAAACCCAAAGCCTAAATTCAATGGAAATTATGTTAATTGTAACAAACAAGGCCAACAAGAATATGAGTTTAGATCAATGGGCAGTAAGGGATCTAGATTTGAAGGATATTTCTATACATGTCAAAAGTATGGTCATAAAGAACATGATTGAAAATATAAGGCTAAAACTAAATGGACACCTAAGAATCAAGGAAATGGACCTAGATAATGAAATACAATATGCTGGAATTAAAAAAAATTAGGTTACTTTTTAGTTATGTGGAAAGAATGGACATAGAGTGGAAAATTGGTTGAATTTATATTTTAGAGGAAACATTTGGAAAAAATTGGTTTACTCTTTTTTCAATCTCATAAGGTTAGTCATCTAAGATGAGGGCCTAGGAATCAAGCACTAGAATAAAATGAAGAAGTGAACAATGGAAAAGAAAAGGTCAATGTTGAAGTAGTAAGGAATAAAATTAATCAAACATGAAGGGATAATTTTGATGGAAGATGAAGTTCCAATGGTGAAGTTGTGACCATTAAATTCAATGGATTAACCTATTTCGTCACCTGAACCTAAAGAAAAATGGTATGTATAGAACTATGTTTCAAATTTTTACATCATACACTAGTTCCTAATATTATATGTACATAATAAGTCCAAATCAGCATAATGATAGATGCATAAGGACTTAATCTAATTCTTGAGCTGAGATGAATTGTGGTACCAAATTGTAAATATGGCATGATTGATTTGTAGCATGGACAAATATACTATATGAAAGAGTGGAGATTGGAGCGAAAATGAGAAATCCTAGATGAATTTATTCAAGATAGTGATCAAGAAAAATGAGTTGCAATGTGATTGTCAAGTTTCACATAATTGATTGAGATAAATGTTTGGAACTTACCTTATGTTCAAAATATTAATTAAAATCCTAATTCTACTATTTGAACCTATAGAGAATATTTTATTGATAATTTCTCTCATTTAGTGATTGAGAGATTATAGAGAAAGCAACCAAGTGATTGAAGAAAAATTTTCTGAGGTTTTGTGAAAAAGTTTACTATATTTCATCAGTAATATAGGATTAGTTGTGTGAGATTTATTATTAACCAATTTTGGATACTTGGGAATTAAAACCCTAGTTATATAATTACATCTACAAGTAAGAAGAAAGATGTGTTGAAGGGAAGCAATACAAAATTGGTGAGGAATGAAGTTTGTCCTCCACCAAAATTCATGGCATACCTCAACATTACATTGAATGGAGTCTCTTATGGCATGCTATCATAAATTCCACTTTGAGTAATTATGGTTCATGATGTGAGATCATGTTACATGTGCAAGATGGAGAAATTAGTGTCATTAAGATAAGGAATGTGTATGAAAAGTTATGAAAAAATGACAAAATGAAATATGAATACAACATAGTAGCTGAGAACTAGTTAACACATGCCCTAAATTTCATGAGAATTTTTAAAGTTGAATGGGTAAATATTGTGTTAAGTCATATTCATAAAATGAAGTTCTAGCTTGAGAATGGACCAGTAAAGACTACTAAGGTTATTGGTCAACATGTTATGGGTTACCCAATTATAGATAAGGTTAAATAAATTTGATGTCAAGGAAAATCTATGATTGAAGCTAATACCAAGGGGGAATGGAATGAAAAAGGCATGCTAATCACAACCATTGAAGAGCGTATGCTTGAGTTTTTTGTTTGAGTCATTTCTCATAAATTCTACCAATTGAGCTAACTAAACATCATACCATGTGTCACTATATATTTGGGACAAAAAATTGTTAAGGAGCATAGTTATGATCTGGCTAATCTTCAACTCATCTAATGGGTCAAGAACTTGGGAGAAATAAGGAAAGAAAACATTAGTTCATGTATGTTTCATTCTCTTATTGTCTGCATTATATTTTATGTAGAAAATTCATTCCCTTCCATATGAGATGTTGTGTGGGATAAACCAAGGACAATAGCCCCGCAAATTAGTGAATATATCTATGAAATGGGTGAAAATTTTGAAACTATAATGGATGGTTATTTTGAGGATATCAAACACAAGTTGAGAAATAGATTTAGAATCCCTAAGTCAGTTATTGATGAATATTATTATCAAGTGTATTCTCTTGTTAACACTGATCATACTTATGTTCAAAATAGTATACCATAAGTCAAATATTTAAGACCTCTTCAGTATGGGGTGAACATCAATGAAGTATCACCTATTATAACTACATCACTGGTTGAAGAGATAGTTAAGAATGTTGAACCATTCAACAATTATGAGACAACCAAGGTGAAAATGCCAATGCAAATAAAGGTTACAAAATAAGATAGGAAAATATAAGAGGTGATAAAGAACCTAGAAGGTACATTGAATGATACACCATTGATGATCTTAGAAGGAAAATGAGAGGATATGAGTAGTGAAGAAGATGAAGGAAAAGAAGAATAAGAAGATAAAGGTAAAGAAGTGGTAGTCACAAAGATAAAGAAAAACATGAAGAATATGGCTACAAATCCTACTCCCACACCACCAAGGGTAATAAGACAACTCGATCTAGGGAAGCTAGTAGCCTAGTTGTTGAGCCACCAAAGAAAGGTAAAGTAAAGTTCACTAGGCCCATTCAAAGGAAAAGTACTAAGAAAAGGATAATAGATAATACAGTGTTCAAAGAGGCTAAGACAAAAAATAAACTAAGAGAAAGGTTGGAAATGAATCCTAATGATGATGAAGATGAGGCAATGAAGACACAATATGATGATTTAAACCAATATAAATTTTCTACATATAAGAAACCTCAAGATACTGATTAAATGTGTCAAAATTTGAGGATTGCAATAGGATTATAAAGATTCAATTATAC
Organism: Cupressus sempervirens; assembly: GCA_028749045.1. Lineage (NCBI taxonomy): Eukaryota > Viridiplantae > Streptophyta > Pinopsida > Cupressales > Cupressaceae > Cupressus > Cupressus sempervirens. The sequence goes on from CM053786.1 coordinate 351,274,327, forward strand.
AAAGTAAGCATATGATGAACTTGGTGTATAAGGAAAAGGTAGAATATGTTGTTGTAAACATCATGATGAGTTTATAGTATAGACCAATTGAACTAGGCCAAAAACTACTTAATGAATTTTATCATAAGATTGATGCTAACTGGAAAAGGGCATTAATGATAGAGAGATAGATGAAGGAGGTTGCATTAGCCCAAGTAATGCCTAATTAGGCAAGTAATTCATGTCTATAGAGTTAAAGGAATATTATTAAAAAAAGTGTGCCAAAATGAAGAGCCTATATGATTTTGAAGAATAAAATTATAGAAGTTGTAGAGGAAAGAAGGATAATATGGAGGAAGATTTTTGGTTGAATACTTGATAAAGAGGAGAAAACTGATGAAGAAGAGAAGGAGACTAGAGAAAGAGAAGTTGACAAAAAAGAAGATATCTATGATGATGTTGAGTAATTAGTAGAAAGTATACATCAAATGGTAGAAAAAAGTGAGTAAACTTTTGATATATTCACAATAGCAGATGAACCCATAGAAAATCTATTAACAAATGTGACTGAGGTTGAAGTAGAGACAAAAAATATCACGCTCCTAATCTAAAGCCAATAAGAGGAGCATTATTGGATGCCAATCCTATCATTGTACAAATATAAAGATCAAAGGTCAAGAGACATCTCAATAGGTAATTATTAATATCATTAATACATCTACAATTCCTATTGATAAAAATATTCAAGTACAAACAAAGACAAAGGATAAAACTACCATTGTCAACTAATAGAATGTGCGAAAAAATGAAGGAACAAATGTGCAAGAGGGAAGTAGAAATGTAAATGTTTATGAAGACAAGGTACTATTGAGCTCTAGTACCCAGAGTTGACTCCAAAGGTAAGATGATCAATATGAAGAAGGTGAATTCAATTGGAAAGCCTATGATGATTCATGAAGTTATTGTGATTCCAACTTGGGAGATAAATAAATTGACCCAATAGATGGTAACTCTACATTAGTTATTAGCTAGAAAAGAAAGGAAAGGAAAATTGAAGAGAGAACAATAGAAAAATAAATTATTGCATGAGATGAGAGATATTTTTCGAGAGACTTTTGATGTGGAAAATTTCAATACACAAGCACCTATAATGGAGAAATTGATTCAGATTATGGAAATGCTAAATGAGCCTAACATAGATGTTGATAAGAAATTAATGTAATGGTTAGCAAAGAAATTTGAAAGGAAAGTTTAGGAGAAAGTTTCTATACAAATTACACTAAGGCAAGTTTTAAATCTTTCAAACCTTGTAAATTTTTTGGAACAATTTGTTGAGGATTATTGGAAATATAAGAGGGGTGACTAAGAGGGGGAGAGGTTAATCAATTACTATTAAAATAAATTATAGATCCCTTAGATGTCAACATAGATCACGAACTTCACTTAAAATACTCATGCTTGTTAAACACACTAGCACTCAGTTTACACTAGTAAATATTATAACTCACTAAGCACTGAAATAGAAGCTGTAACTTAGAAAATTCTTAACCTGCAAATCTTATGATATTATCTAGGATTAACCTTACTTAACTTAGTTTCATACACATAAAAGAAATAGAATGAACACAAGTGACATCAAGATTTAACATGGAAACCCAATTTCTAAAAAACCACTAATTGGAACTAGTTGTACTAATTTTCACTCTTCTAAAGTCATCCCTATTAGGAGCCAAGCCTATTAAAGGTTACAAAACACACTAATCACCATATTAGGAGTGTCCTTGTTAGAGGTCTTTAGACACTTCAATCTAGAAATGCCACCTTGTTAGAGGATTTACCAATAGCTATGAAGCCAACACTATTAAGAGATTTAGATCACTGCTACAATGTTTAAAGAGTAACAATGAGATGGCCTAATTTATGATGCAACTAAATTGCTGATTATAGATCTCAATTCTAGCTTGTATACTTGTTTCTTTCTGATTGAATCTATCTTTATAAGTCCACAAGGATACTCTTGTTATCCTTCTAATTTTCTTCCTCTTATCATCTTCTGTGTTTGTATTCACTTGCGCACATTTAATCCTCAACTTGACCATTCATTTATACCTTACACATTGTCAATTCATATTGAATTCAACTTAGAATAATTAATATTTATCTCTTTAGTCAGCTAGGACCAACAAACAAATCTATAGAACTAAATATTCCAAAACAAGAAAATCCTTCATTAGCCAATCCTTCTCGGTAGACATCTATTTAAAAATGATTTTCCTTTGTTAACCAAGTGAAGTAAATTAATACATCATCTTCACAAATTTCCTTTGGTAACTAAGTGAACTCAGTTAATACTAGTTCTATCAAATTTTTCCTTTATTAACTGAGTGAGCATGATTAACACTCAATGTTATGTGAACTTCTTTTTGTCTCCAGAGTGAGCTTTGTGTTGGAAATGAGAATGGAGTAATTGAGAGGGGGAGGGGGTGAATCAGTTACCACAAAAACATTTCACAGTCCCTTAGATGTCTAAAATTTTGATCTTAGTTATAGATTACTAAAACTTGATAATGCAGCAAATACTAATAATTATTAAGAACTGATATCCAAAACAATTCAGCAATCATGAATACTAGAGACACTAGATTTAACGTGGAAACCCAATATGGGAAAAACCACCAATGTGACTAGTTACTATTTTTCACTCTTCTGAAGTGAGCCCTATTAGGAGCCAACACTGTTAAAGGTTACAAAACACACTGTTAGGTGTGACCCTGTTAGAGGATTTAGTCACCCTGTTAGGAGTGGCCTTGCTAGAAGTCTTTGGAACAATTCAACTGAACTGTCACCTTGTTAGTGGATTTATAGAATGGGTGTTAAACCAACTCTGTTAAGAGATTTTGAGTTCACTATTACAATGGTTAGAAATCAACAATGAAATGACCTGATATAGTGTGCAACTTATCTTTGTTGATTGCAGATCTCTATTATGCTTGACTGGATCCTTACTGATAAAATACAACTTTGCAGCTCCTTTAACACATTTGATCCTCCATCAGACTTTTCTCAACATTCGCTTCGTCATACTATAATTCGCATTCATAACTTTTTCATAATCACACTTCTCTAATTTTGATTTGCAACTTGAGTGACCATATATACCTTCCAGATTATCTTAGTCGGCTCAAATCACTAACCAATAATCAAACAACATACAATAGTTGGCTAGAAATAATTAACATTACAAACTAACAAATCCCTTTACTGGCTGACCCTGCTCAGTTAATATTGTTCAAAAAATAATTCCTGTGTTAATCGACTGAGCTTGGTTAATACAGTGAACTCTGTGACAACCCTTCAATTGCCAGGAGAACTCGGTAAGTACTGAGTTTCCATAGATGACCGAGTGAGCTCGGTGGAAATTGTCTTGGTAATCACTGAAACCTTTATTTACCTTCCTAACTTGGTAAACACTAAATCCTTCGTTTACCTTCCTGATTCGGTAAATACTAAATCCTTTGTTTACCTTCTTGACTTGGTAAATACTAAATCCTTCGTTTACCTTCCTGACTCAGTAAATACTAAATCCTTCGTTTACCTTCCTGACTCGATAAATACTAACTTTTCTTCGCTTACCTTCCCAGCTCGGTAAATACTCTATCACAGTTTCCTTCGATCACCGTGTGAGCTTAGTAAGTACTGAACTTCCTTCGTTAACCAAGTTAGCTCAGTAGAAGCTATCTTTACAGTGTAATATACAACAATGCTTGGTAGACTCTGTAAACTACTATGCTTACCTTCTGAGCTCGGTAGACTCTATCTGATGACTGATATGACATTTGTGTAACATTAAGGACAACACTCAATTAACCAATTGTATCCAACAATCTCCCTCTTTGGCATTGATGGCAACACAACATGTCATAGCAGAATGAAATTTGAAAACAAGTCTTTCTCTTATAGTGCAGCACAATATGTCAACATAATACTTCTCCCTCTTAGATAGAAACTTCTCCCTCTTTTAGTAATCTCTCTGTGAAGGAATTGTATAACAGAAAGATATGACAGTTTTATTCTCCCTCTACAAATGCTTACAAATTTTAGAATAGATATTTACAGTTTTACTCACCCTCTTTGACAACACATGCCAAAGACAATACAACATAGTAAAAGCTCTTTTTGTATGCCAAAAGTACTCTCAACTTGATTACAATGTACCTTATGTACAGATTCATATGCAATGACTTCAATACTCTGCTGCATCAACTTGATAGATTTTCAACTTGTCATAGGTTGATGCATCACTTAAAAATTTATTTTAGTGAACTTCAAATAGGGAAGTGACCCCTAACTTACCTCTAAGATACAAGAATGTATCCTTAGGTAGTGGCTTTGTGAATATTTCAGCAATTTGTTCCTTTGTATGCACATATTCCAGTCTGATCTCCTTGTCCTGCACCAATTCTTTAACAAAATGATATTTTATTGCTATGTGCTTGGTTCTAGAATGCATCACTAGATTCTTAGATATATTGATTGCACTAGTATTGTCACATAACATAACAACTGGTTCTTTGATTTCCATCTTCATTCCTTGTAATAACTGCTTAAACCAAACAATGTTGGAACAGTTTACTGCTGCAACAACATACTCTACCTCTGCTGTAGATTAGGATGTACAATTTTTCTTTTTGCTTGTACAAGAAACCAATCTCTTTCCAAGAAAGAATGCTCCTCCACTTGTGCTTTTTTTGTCATCAAGATTCCTTGCCCAATCAGCATCAGTAAAAACTTTCAGATCCAAATTACCTCCAAATTTGTACCATAGTCCATAATCTTTAGTTCCTTTCAAATATCTCATTATTCTTTTAATTTCCATTAGGTGATTTTCTCTTGGTTTTGCTGAAAATCTTGCAACAATACCAACTGCAAGAGCAATATCTGGCCTGGTATGAACTACATACTAAAACTTTCCAATCATAGATCTATACAATGTTTGGTCTACTTCTTTGGATTCATCATCTTTGGTAAGTTTCAATCCAGTACACATAGGAGTTCCAACAGGTTTACAGTCCTCCATACCAAACTTTTTCAATATCTCCTTGATTTATTTTGATTGATTAATGAAGATGCCATTCTTATTTTGTTGAATTTGAAGACTAACAAAGAATTTTATTTCACCAAACATAGACATTTCAAATTCTTTGTTCATTTGTTCTAAAAATTCTTTGCAAAGATCATCATTCCCTGTGAAAATAGTATCATCTACAAATATTTCTGCCAAGACAATCTTATTATCTGGTCCTTCCTTTATATACAAGCTACTATTATCATTAGTTCTTTGAAAACTAATCTGAATAAGATAGTTATGCAATCTTTCATACCATGCTCTAGGGGCTTGTTTCAGACCATATAGTGCCTTGTGTAATTTGCAGACCATGTTCCTTTTATCTGGATCAACAAAACCTTCAGGTTGTTCAATGTAAACCTCTTCATCCAGTATTCCATTAAGGAATGCTGACTTGACATCCATCTGATAAACTTTGAATCCTTTGTGAGCAGCATATGCAAGTAAGGTTCGGACTCCTTCCAATCTTGCAACAACAGTAAAAGTTTCCCCATAATCTATGCCTTCTTCTTGAGAGTATCCTTTGCATACCAATCTAGCTTTGTTTATGGATACCTTACCATCTTTAGTCAACTTGTTTCTAAATACCCACTTGGTTCCTATTATATTCTTATTTTTAGGCCTGGGTACAAGAGTCCATGTCTTGTTCTTCTCTATCTGTTCTATTTCCTCATTCATTGCCTCAATCCAACTATCATTTTCCAATGCGTCTTTAATACTTCTAGATTCAAAATCAGCAAGTAAAAAAGTATTTTTCAACTTACTTCTTGTCAGGGTTCCTTCATATTTGTCTCCAATGATCTAATCTGGAGTATGATATCTTTTGACATATTTAGCTAATACATGTTCTTTACCTCTTGAATGAGTTTCATTGATATTTTCTTGTGCTTCAATTTCATATTCAGGTTGTTCTAGCTTGGTTGCTTCAGACTTGGTAGAAACTTTCTCGGTAGTGTTTGAACGTTGTTGTGGCTTGGTTTGAACTATTTGCAACTCGGTTACTGAAGACTCAGGAGTTGAGGATTCTTGAGTGAATGGTATACTTGGTATAGTATCAGGTTCAATGTAAACAAATCTCTTGTAGTCTTCAGGTATCTTTTTGCTTTCTTCTTCTGATTTGTCTGCAAACTCATCAACTTTTACATGTGCACTTTCTATGACTTTGTGAGTGGATAGATTTAAACATCTATATGCTTTGCTTTTGCAAGAATAACCCAAAAATATTCCTTCATCACCTTTTACATCAAATTTTCCTTTTCTAGATTCTTTCAAAATATAACATTTTCTTCCAAATACTTTTAGATAACTTACATTAGGTTTGTAGCCATACCATATTTCATAGGGAGTCTTGAATGAGTCGTTCTTCAACCGTACTCAATTTAAGGTATGAACTGTAGTGTTGATGGCTTCCTTCCAGTATTTGATAGCAATGTTTTTTTCTATCATCAGGGTTCTTGCACAATCCATAATGGATCTGTTTTTTCTTTCAACTATTCCATTTTGTTCTGGAGTTTCGGGTGCTGAAACCTGTCTTTTAATACCTCTTTCAATGTAGGAGTTATTGAATTCATGTGAAATGAATTCACCACCTCTGTCTGACCTTAAACATTTCAGCCTTTTCCCTGTTTCTTTTTCAAATCTTGCCAAATACCATTTGAATTTTTCAAATGCTTCTGATTTATTCCTTAGATACATGACAGTCATCATTCTTGAATAGTCATCAACAAAAAGAATGAAAAACTTTTCTCCAGTATAGCTTTCTATTCCAATGGGTCCACATAAATCAGTATGCACAATTTCTAATATATCTTTAGACTGATAGTTTTTACCTTTAAAACTAGTTTTTCCCATTTTACCAATTTGACAATTCTTGCATAGACCAACCTCAGGTTTCTTAATGCTAGGAATGCCTCTTACTTTCTTGAATTTGCTTATTTTTACAAAATTATCAAAATTGACATGACACAACCTTTTATGCCATAACCAACTCTCTTCAATTATAGCAATAAAACATGAGCATTCACCAAGTTCTAGATAGAACAAGTTACCTTTAGTTTGGGTGCCAGATCCTATCAGTTTTCCTTGCTCATTCAATAGTCTCGCCTTTCCATGCATGAATTCTACCTTGAATCCAGTATTTAGTAACTGTGCAACACTTAGCAAATTATGTTTGAGACCTTCAACCCAGTAGGCATTATTACATATAAGTTCTTTGGATAGATAGATCCTTCCTCTTCCTTTTATGAAACGAGGTTCATTATTACCAAACCTCACACTGCCACCATCATAGTCTTCAAACTGATCAAACTTAGTTTTATCACCAGTCATATGATGTGAGCAACCGCTATCTATAATCCATGTATCATTCTTACTTACATGAGAGATAAGAGCCATTTTATCTTCGTCATCACTATCAGAGTCATCTTTAACAGCAATATAAACAATTTTATCCTCACTATTATCAGAATCCTTAGAATTTTCAGCCATGAAACATGATTTCTTACCTTTTTTCTTGGATGATTTAAAGTCTTTCTTTCCATTCCATTTGTGATCTTTCTTTTCATCATTGTTTTGCTTGTTTGGGTACCTTGCTACAATATGACCAATTTCATCATAAGAAAAATAGATTAGAGGAACTTTACCTTTGTATTTTCCTCTGCCTCTAGAATATTTCTTGGCTAGTAGAGCTTCAATCACTTCGAGATCACTGTCTAAACTTTGGCTTGATTCATTTTCACTTTCTGACTATGATTCTATCTTCTTTTTGCTTTTCTCTTTGAGTGAGAGCTTGGCTTGAAATGCTGATTCAATGTTTTTGGAGGCTGGAACATAGTTGTCAAAGTTATCTAGTTCAAATGCAGTTAGTCTTCCGACTATGGCCTCAAGATTTATCTTATGATTTTCTTCACACCTTCTTTCCTGTATTGCAAAGACTCTGATTGCATAAACGAGAAGCAAGGTTCTGAGAACTTTGCTTACAATTATTTCTCCTTTGATATCACCTCCAACTGCCCTAATTGCACTTACACATGCTTTAACTCTTTCCACATACTTTACAATGTTTTCATCCTCTCTCATCCTCATTTGATCAAATTGTCCTCTTAGACTTTCTGCTTTTGCTCTTCTCACATTATCATCCCCTCCATAGATCTCCTTTAGCTTGTTTCACATGTCAAAGGCAGTTTTGCAGTCCTTAATGTCATCAAATTCTTCATAGCTCAGAGAAGATGCTATGTTTATCATCATATTGTTTTCAGTCTTCTTTTCAGCAATATCATTAATTGACAATGTGCCAGAAGGTTCTTCATATTTTTCTTCAAGGTATTTCAGTCCAGTATCACCAACAGTAGCCAGATGAAGTTTCATCAATTCTTGCCATGCTGAGAAGTTATCTCTATTAAGTTTTGGAATTTCTCTTTTGTAAGACATCTTGATCTTTGGCTTAGAACCTTGAAATCCTTTCCTGTAAGCACCAAAAAGCTCTAATACCAATTGTTGGAAATGAGAATGGAGTAACTGAGAGGGGGAGGGGGTGAATCAGTTACCACAAAAATATTTCACAGTCCCTTAGATGTCTAAAATTTTGATCTTAGTTATAGATTACTGAAACTTGATTATGCAGCAAATACTAATAATTATTAAGAACTGATAATCAAAAAAATTCAACAATCATGAATACTAGAGACACCAGATTTAACGTGAAAACCCAATATGGGAAAAACCACCAATGTAACTAGTTACTATTTTTCACTCTTTTGAAGTGAGCCCTATTAGGAGCCAACCCTGTTAAAGGTTACAAAACACACTGTTAGGTGTGACCCTATTAGAGGATTCAATCACCCTGTTAGGAGTGGCCTTGCTAGAGGTCTTTGGAACAATTCAACTGAACTGTCACCTTGTTAGTGGATTTATAGAATGGCTATTAAACCAACTCTGTTAAGAGATTTTGAGTTCACTGTTACAATGGTTAGAAAGCAACAATGAAATGACCTAATATAGTGTGCAACTTATCTTTGCTGATTGCAGATCTCTGTTATGCTTGACTGGATCCTTACTGATCAAATACAACTTTGCAGCTCCTTTAACACATCTGATCCTCCATCAGACTTTTCTCAACATTCGCTTCTTCATACTATAATTTGCATTCATAACTTTTTCATAATCAAACTTTTATATTTTTGATTTGCAACTTGAGTGACCATATATACCTTCCAGATTATCTTAGTCAGCTCAAATCACTGACCAATAATCAAACAACATACAATAGTGAAATATAGTGAAATTTTAGAGAAAAATAAATTAAGGAAAATATCATTAGTTTCAATTTAATTTTCATACTTGAGAACTCCCTCTATTAGTGTGAACTCCCTCTGCCTTCAGTTTCTCCCTTATTCAACAAGCTCTATCTTCAACATCTTCTTTTGATAGAAAAATTCACCTCTTTGATATGACACCAAGTTCTTTCTCTTTCTGACATCTCTGAAAATAATTATTCATCATCACAAAAGTCTTTGTTTATAAAATCTTCATGAATATGATAGCAAAATTTCCCGCTTTGACATCTCATGCCAAAGACAATATTCAATGAATATAAATGTACCTTATATACTAATTCATATGCAATATGATCTTTTCAATATTGCATCAACTAACTGATCTTCAACATGTTTTGGTTGATGCATCAATCAACTTTATTTAGTGTGTCTCAGATAGGGGAATCATCCCTAACTTAACTCTTAGATACAAAAATACATCCTTAGGTAATGTCTTAGTGAATATGTCTACAAATTTTTCTTTAGTATTCACATATTCAAATCTTACCTCTTTATCTTGCATCAATTGTCTCAATTTTTTTTATTTTATTGCAATGTGCTTCTAATTTTGTTATGCATCACAATATTCTTTGATATATTAATTGCACTAGTGTTATCAAAGAAGATAACCCTTGGATCCTTGATCTATAACTTGATACCTGCCAACAATTTCTTGAACCAAACAATATAGGAGCAATTAATTATTGATGCTGCATACTCTACTTTTGATGTAGACTTAGAAATGCAATTATGATTCTTTATTGTCCAAGACAAAAATCTTTTACAAATAAAAAAATCTCCATCATTGGTGTTCTTCATGTCATCAACACTTCCTGCCTAATCAGCATCTGTAAAGGCTTTAAAATTTGGATTGCCTCCTTTCTTGTACTATAATCCATAATCTTTGATACCCTTCAGATAGCTCACGATTGTCTTGATTTCCATCATGTGATTTTCTTTAGGAGTCTTTCCACCATACCAACTATGAATCCAATATTAGGCTTTATGTGCACTACATATTGCAATTTTTCAACAATTGATCCATATGTGGTTTGATCTACTTCCTTGGAATCATCATTTTTGAAAAGATTATGTCTAGTAGACATAGGTGTTCCAATTGGTCTTGAATCTTCCATTCAAAATTTCTTTAGTATCTCCTTGACATATTTGGATTGGGTAATGTAGATACCATCCTTCTTCTACTAAATCTACAATCCAACAAATAATTTTATCTCTCCAAACATGGACATCTAAAACTCTTTACTCATTCATTCTGAAAATATTTTCATAAGTCATCATATCCAATATAATTTCTCAAATAAATTGTAGTATGCTCATTTACCAAATTTATTTGGATCAATAAGGCATCAATATGAAGAAGGATGAAAGTAGAAGTGGTTGATTGATGACAAGCTCCATGATCACCAATGAAGGAAGGTGGATCTTGAAATGTTGTAGCATAAACAAGGAAGATATGATAAATCCCCCAAATTAATTCCTTTAATCTCCCTTAAAGAATTCTAAATTTAAGATATCTCATCTCCATTGGCTTGCAAAAGGATCTCCTTAATTGTACTTGAATGCTTGTGTGCTTGAGTACTTGGATGGATTGCTTGTGCATGTGAATGATGGATATGGATTTTTTATGTAATAGGTGAAGAATGAGGCAATTGGATGGTCCTATAAAGGGCTCTAAATAAGCTTTCTCCCATTTATAAACTATACTCAAAATTAACACTTCAAATCAACCTAGACTTAGGACCCAAGAAAGGGACCCACAAATAAGTCCTTGATAGGGAAATAGTATATCATTAAGGATTAATACATCATTAGGGATGTACTACACCCCTAATTCCAAGGCCCAAAAACCATGGGGTTCCCTTGGGGTCCTAGGAAAAAGTCCTATTTTTGGGAAATTAGGTGCAAATCTTAAGAAAGATCAGGCTTTAGGTGGAAAAGATATTCAAGTGATTAAAGAAAGAAAAGGGAGGACCCAAGTAGTTAGGTCTCACCTTGAAATTTTCACTATAAAATATGAATGCCAAGGAGGATAATTAAATCCTACCTTGATTCTTTCTAGGAGGAACAAAGAATAGATAAGTAGAAAGGGGGAATGTAAATAAATGTAACTATAACATTAAACATCACTAAATAGGCGCTAAAGCATCATTACATTAGAGTGCTTCCAATTTAAGATGGTACATTTAGCCCCCACCTTCATGAGAGTATGGAAATAAACCCAAACTATTGATAAATTAGACCACAAGGTATAAGATAATCCTATCATAATCAAGGAGATGAAAAATTCATTAATCCTCCAAGCAGATAAGTCCTTTCTAACTCCATGATCATAGTAAGAGATAAATCATTGAATGAGAGAAGTCAATAAAGAAGGGGCGTGATTAATCCATCTAATGCAAAATGTACATCTCATTTTGAATTTGTAATTCCCTCCTCAAGAACCCAAGATAAATAAACCTAACATGTAACCAAGTTTACTGAACATTTCTTTTAATGTTTCAAAAACATCAAGATAACATTAATGTAGAAGCAGTATGAACATAGACATGAAATATACGTAAGCAATTACGAACACAATTTCAATTCCTCAAGGGTTCCTTCATATTGAGTCATGTTTAAGAAGATTAAATTAATTAGTTTAAGTTTAAGGTACAATGTGTTATGATCATAAAGAAATAATAGATACATAATCACATAAGAAAATTCATAAGTATAACTAATACAATGAGATTACATCCAACAAATAAAATCCACTCCACATCTCGCGGGGTATGTGATAATAGATGCAATATGTTAGAATACATGATAACATATAAACATCAACTATAAAAAATCTATGAGATAAGAAATAAGAATAATAAAGATACACCTTCTGAAATGAAAATTGAACAACTAGCAATGTAAGGGGGACCCAAATGGTAAGAAGACACTACCTCTTGACCACGTGGTCACCTCGTCAGGCTTCCATTCCCAGTGTGTAGAAAAGATAAGGAACAATTCACATATGGATAATCAATCAAGAAACATTGCTTGAAAAGGAATTTCTAGTAGCCAAAACTTCGTCAAAGGTAACACATACTACACAAGAAGATAAGATACTCCAAAAGAAAGAACACTTAATCCAATACCAACATTGCATAACAAAACATCATTCATCTACCAGGAATAGATAATAACACCAAAATCATAAGATAAAGTTAATGAAATATATGTCATGCCACTATTTTACAAGGTCAACATACCAACATACAATTTTATGTTGGTGTCATGCCATAATTTTCACAAGGTGTCAACATAACCGATCATTTTTTTTTTATAAAGAAGAAGACAATACTAACACAATCATGTTTTGCACTAAGAGGGAAAAGAGAATGAAAAATTCTTAATGCCACACTATACATGGTGCAATGGTAGTGAGCTTTCTGTCTTCTAGACTAGACACAAATTATGGGATGCTCGAGTGGAACTTAACATAGTGACATCATAATGGTAGTGATCGAAGGCAAATTTGTGAATATTGTCAATATTGAATCATTGGTTTTTAGATGCTAAATTATTCATCAAATTGGCATCGCCATTAATAGCATTATTCCATTTTTTGGTTGCTATCGTAATTTGTTCATTATTAAAAATGTCATATTTAACCTTCTACACATCTTTTATGTTGTTGCTACCAATATTTTATTTTCACTAGTAATATTATAATCATTACCTCTAGAAATATCATATTGAGGTTATGTAAATAATAACAACATATAATTAAATTAATGGTATGTAGATAACAACCAAATAATTAAACTATATATATTGACTACTATATTTAGGTACTTATACCACTATATTATTATTATTTTTTATTCAAAGTCTTGTGTTAGTATCTACCCTAGGTACAAGACACACCTAGCCAATAAAATTAAATAGAATAACATTATGTATGTAAGTTTTCTACATATTAATATCCTAACTAATATTATCCCCTCTATGTAAAAATTCCTTTTTATATTTCTTAATTTCCCAATTTGTATATTATTATAATACTCTATTTTTATTCACCTTACTAAACTTATTTTAAACCTAACTAACAAAATATCCATCTAATACTTACCTCATTTATCTTAATTTAATATTATCCATGTACTCATAAGCTATATGCTACTTCTATTTCCTAGGTCCTAACTTGGAAGCTTTTCCATCTACCTATGACTTCCAACTCCATGAGTCTTTCTTGCTACACGTGCAAGACTTTATCCTAGGTGTAAGTGGGGGAGGAGGCTTCATTTATTCTTAATCCCCATGCCTAGGACTAGGTGCCTATGGGGAAAAGACATAGACAAGACTTAAGAGCAAGCCTTCGTTCATTTTAAAGTTTTAAACTTTTATCTTGGTGGCCTCCCTTTGAAGTTTCTGCCACATTTTTTCAGCTTGTTTAGGTGAAAACAAATGTATGTGTGTAGTATGATAAGACAGCCCCATCTACCTTTTTGAAAATTTGCAAGATTTGAGGTGGTAGGAAATGATGGAGCCTTCGTTGTGGTTTAAATTAATTGTTTTTTTGTTGACTCAATGCCCCCTTAGGATTGTTTATTATTATTTTGTTTGTTTAAAGATGAGATAAGTATTATCATGCCTTAAATGCTCTGGTCACCCATAAGACAAAGAAATTTGATTATGAAGATTTATTAATTGGGAATGCCACCTTGGTCAATACTTAGTGTGACTAGAGTGTCATGTTATGTTTGGAAGTCACAATAATATTTATTTAATATGGATTCCATGTATATTCATTTTTTAATGACTATAAGAGGGAAGCTTTAATTATTTATTTTGCATACATTTTCCAGAGAGTTTGAGCACCTACAACATTTCTCCCAACTCAACTAATTAAGCTACCTCTTCCATACTAATTTTTCATGATTCTTAAAAATGCATGAGGGATATACTAATATATCATTATGGATTACCATTTCCTCTTCTAATATGCCACTTTAACATTGAGAAAACTCATAGGTCAGATATCAAAACATTTCCATCCAATAAATTACTAGTAACATCAAATTTCCTATTTTAAGTTATCCACCAGAAGTATTGCTCTCAAGTGCATAGTATGTATCACATATATCATAACCTCTATGTTACCAAATTTAACTAACTTCATAATCAACTACTGATTAATATAAAAAGCTAAATACAAAACTGAATTCCAATGTAACTAACAACTGAGGAGAAAAGTATTATCAATATGACAACATTTTAGCCATCCTTAATCAAGTAATAATGCATACACAATTTCTCTACAAACACATTCCATTTCAAAGTATAATTTGAATTTTGTTTCTAAGATTGAACATCTACACCTAATTATATTCCCATGCAATTCAATGAAAATAAGGATGTCAAATAAGAACACTTAATTCTTGATATAACATAAGACAAGTTCTTTCCTCCACCCATACCAAATTCATGCAAAGATGAATCATCACAACTTCAAATAATCACAAGGTAGTAAGGACTTTACTCACAATATACAATGAAGTATCATACAACAGAATCTCTCAACAATTTCACAACAAGATAACCACTCCTCACTATACAATGAATTATTATCACAAGGTGAATGACTAGGCAGGCTCATCATCTTACACATATTGAACTTCATAGCATCAAGCTTCCAATTCCTCACATGATAATCTACAATAGAAAGACAAAATGGGAACCATGGAGGCTCACCTCCCAACCTAGGCCTCAAGGAGGCCACCCACTGAGCTCGAGGAAACAAGGCATAAATAGTTGCACTCATCACATTCCAAAACCATGCAATTACACAACAATAAGACCAGATTCAACACAAGACATCACACCACTTCCCATCCAAGGTTATGCACAAAGATTCAAATGAATCAAGAAATGGGTGAAGGTGGGCTCTCATCATGAGGAGGATTGCATAGCCTTCAAAATTCACATCTTTTTAATATCAAAATGCCCTTTTGGGGCAATCAACATGCTCAAAATGCCCTTTCGGGGAAATCAACATCTTCCCTTCCTTATACCACCTTATACCTCCCAAGATGCAAGTGAGCAAAATAATTTGCATCCCATAAACATATTCAACCACCTCCACACAAGGAAGAACTCCTCAACTCCATGTGTGAGCCCAACTAACCCCTTCACCCCAGGCATCTCTTCCCTCCCAAGGGTGAGTGATGCCTCACACCCAATTCACATGACATATAACATGAACAAAAAATTCAAGAGAGACTCACACAATGCTACCCACATGCAACATACAACAAGATCCATTTACAAATACATCACAAGACACCACAATCCCATCATGAAGTGAAAACACCATTTCTAACCTACATGAAAAATCAAAAGACTTCATGGATCATGTCACCAACCTTCCCCCAAGAAAGGCAATGAATACTTGTAGTAGGGCTCTCTCCTCTTTCTTCAACCCTATTAGTCTCTAAAAGTAGAGTTTTGCCAAGTGAGGTTCAATTTAGCCATGCCTCTATTTATAACCTTCTTATTTTCGGATTCAATGAAGAATGGCATTTTCATGGGGTCTCCTAGGTCCACAAGACACCATAGAGGTCATTAATAACCCCCTAACCTATAGTACTAACATGGGTAAGGTTAATTTCAATCACAATTTACCATAAAGTTACTTTATGACCCTTCTAAAACTAAGTAATTCAAATTGCAATTTTTTTAAAAAAAGGTGACAACCTTTTCCTCCCTAACTAAGACAATAATCAAAATCCTTAATTGTAGTATATAACATGGAACAAGGTGGCCACATGATCCATTGATGAATAACATGTCATTTTCCATAACAAGTACAAGCGTCAAGTGACACACACAAAATGCACTAAAATGTTACCCATAACACATCCAAAATCTATACATGAAAACCATACCACACACATGCATCACACATTCCCAAAATAATCATGTCACAATGAGGTTTACGAATCTTACAAATATTCACCTTGGAAAAGTCATTAAACATGTGTCTATACCTTGTTTCCCCATTAAGTTTCCATGGTTCAACTTTCCTGCACACTCAACTTAAACAATTGTAACCGAATATAATAATATAGGATACATACAAACACATACAACATTGATCCAATACCTCATACTTCTCATTAACATATACAATTACTTATCATCTAATTATCTCTATTCTAAGTACTATCAGTAAAACATTGCAATATCATATTCCATTTTTAACTTTCATCTAAGTGCATATTCAACACATTGCATTATCATTCTCATAAAATAGTTAAAACATTGAAATATTGAATATGTGTATCAACAGTAATCCTTCTTACTATAAATCATTTTCAATCAGAGTAACATCACAACTCTTTCTCACATAACAATGAAACTCTAAGTCATCTTTACTGAATCATAAAAACAATATAAAATGGATCTTAACATATATGTCCTAAGTGAAAATCACTAAGTGTAGACCGGTTAACTAGTAATTTTAGGTCGAGCTAAACATAGTGATGTTCCTAGCAATATCCCTTTATCACATTATAAGGGGTTTGTGTGATTTTCTAGGTTTAACTCCACAGACTATCAGAATGTTTCAATCATTATGCCGTAATAATTTAGAACCAATTTCAAACATATCCATATACCCGATTATCATCATAACCTATGCTCATAGTTGTTCTTAGTAGGTTGAATGTTATTTTATCCTTCCTAACTGCCTATTAGATCATCCGTAGAGTCTCATGGTTAGGTTCTTGTCTTGAACATTTCAAATCTCATTTCCATGTGGTCTTATCTTATCGACCTAATGTTATTGGATAGAGTATCAAAATCTACATTAGCCTCCTATAGGATCCCTTAAATCATTATTAGTAAAAACAAAATGTCAATCATGACTCAATTATCTTCCAACCATATTTATTTCATCAAGATCTAGACTAGGGTGTTAGTGTGGGCCTTGCAATATATTCACCTCATGTAAAGAACCACATGTCAAAAGTACATCATCCATGAATCACCTATAATCATCAATGAAAGTAAATAACCTCCTCAAGAACATCCAACAATAAGTACACCACTGGAGGTAGAAACAAAAACTATAGAAAAGATTTAGGCTATGTTTTAGGGAGTGTCATCACATAGTGAAA
Source organism: Cupressus sempervirens (assembly GCA_028749045.1). Lineage (NCBI taxonomy): Eukaryota > Viridiplantae > Streptophyta > Pinopsida > Cupressales > Cupressaceae > Cupressus > Cupressus sempervirens. The sequence goes on from CM053786.1 coordinate 351,291,918, forward strand.
TGACTTGAGTTACCCTAGATTGATCTCTTAATAGACTCGAGACCCTCAAGCATTAAGTTACCCTAGGTTGGTTACTTTGAATCCTAGACCCTCAATGTGACACATGTATAACCAGAAAACCCTCTCAAGCAGATGGGGCCAACTAGTCATACTTTCAACATTTCCATCCTTAGCCTATACAAGTACTCAAGGCACGAATGGGAAAAATATCTCTAACTTATCTTTTTAGTGTGTTTCCACACTATATTAATTACTATATTATCACTCATTACATAGCTTACAATAGGTTACCCAAGAATTGACCACTTTGGGTGCCAGACCCCTACTACAATCCACTCCCAAAGACATGCACTTAGACAACCTCTCCTAAGCATACAACTCATAGATATGTCTCACACTAAAACACCCATAATGATTGAACTTGGTTCCTTGCTAGGCAACCCAAAAATAAGTTGGTTCTCAAACTGTTAGTGAACAGATTGTCTTTTCCAAGTTAAAACAAAAATCTACTCTATGTTCAAGGTGGAAAAATTCAATAAAGTTCACAACGGTTGGGTAAACATTGTATTATTCATTTCTATCATGTCCCCTTTTCAAATAATTAAAAAAATAATAATCTTTGCTAAGACAGGCAGGCCCAAGAAAGTGAAGTTTCGGAAAAAGGGAGTTAATCTTTGGAAACCGTTGGACTAATAAATGATAATTATTATTAAAATATGTTTCATTAACCTCTCTTGGACGTGAGTTACAGTTATGCCCTTTTTAAAGAGGTTTGGAGGCATTTTTGGGGGATTCTAGACTTGATTTTCACTCATTCTTTGTTATTCTTCAGAGGCTGCCAAACCTGTGGAGAAGGAGACCCAAGAACGGGAGTTTGCAGGTTTCCAGGGAGACCCAAGAATGGGAGTTTGCAGGTTTCCAGGAAGGCTAAGGATGGGAGTTTGAAGCCATTCCATGTGCATGCTCATACAGAGTTTGCCTTTGTGCTGAACAGTGCAGATTTGTGAGTTTTCGGGTGTATTTTTGTAAGAGTTTGGTGTTTCCGGTTGAGTATTTCATATCAGTTTTGGTTGCTGCTGTATTTTATACTTTAAGCTGTTAAAATAGAGCTGAATATATATATTGGGACGTGATTAAACTTCTGAGATAGATTATTAGTGTTCTTGTGGTGTTTCCGAGCATATTTTGTGCTATTTCGGGAGCCCGATGAGCATAGTTTTGGTCCTACATTTTCGAGCTGTTGTGTAAAGGCTATACGGATCTAGAAATATCAATTTGTAGGCTGTTATGCTACTGAAAGTTCTGTAAAAATTTCCATTTTCAGATTCATTAATAATTTGTGAAGTTGTGAAGCTTTTAGCACTATTTTCAACATACCCGATTTGGGGTTTCTTAAGGAATTTGGTGGATCTTTGTGATAGCAGTTGTTTGATTTTAAAGATCTGATTAGAGGTTGGAAATATCATGAAAAATCAGAAAAGGGACATTTCAGTGGTATCAGAGCCATGATCTTGCCAGCCTGAGGGTTTGTAGAAGTTGCAGGTCAGTTTTGACAACTACCCAGATATTGCATTTCAGTTTTGAGAACTACCCAAATCTTGCATGTCATAATTTATGATTGCATGTTGCTTCTAATCAGCTGCATGTAAAAATTTATGGTTGCATGCTACTTCTAATCATTTTCATGTTAGTTCTTGGTGAATTTGGTGGTTGTAGAAGTTTGCATTTCAGTTTTGACAAGTACCCAGATCTTCCATGTCAGTTTTGACAACTACCCAGATCTTGCATGTCATAATTTGGTGGTTGCATGTTGCTTCTAATCAGTTGCATGTCCAAATCTATGGTTTCATGCTACTTCTAATCATTTGCCTATTAGTTCTTGGTGAATTTGGCGGTTGTAGAAGTTTGCATGTCAGTTTTGACAACTACCCAGATCTTGCATGTCATAATTTGGTGGTTGCATGTTGCTTCTAATCAGTTGCATGTCCAAATCTATGGTTGCATGCTACTTCTAATCATTTGCATGTTAGTTCTTGGTGCTTGAAGAAGTTATATCCTATTGGGGTTACACTCTACTTTATCCAGAATGGACAGGTATAGTACAGAGTCTCAGAGGGAACGATCTTGGACAATTGATAGCCAGAGTCAAAATAGTAGAAAGGATGGTTATTTAGACATTCGAGATAAACTTATGAAAATAAGCCATGACATGTCTAAACAGTTGGTTGAGCACCACCGTATAAATGACATGTTATCTGACCCAGCTAAGGTGGATAAGTTGACTGGATTTCTATTTGGCAGATTTTCTCACAGGACAGATGACACAATTCCCAAGAACTTGCATGAGGAGTTTGAGAAACTAGCTGATAGCCAGGTAGTGGTCTCAGATTCTACCTTGCCACAGGAGGTGGTGGGAAAGGATATTACACAGATTGATAGTAACAGTCAACTTGATACTCAAATTGAGACAATTGTTTACAGGTTGTCAAAGGGTGATGCCACAGGTATTCAGGATGGTATAGTTACAACAGGCAGTGACTACAGTGTAGTGGGTTCAGATGATGATTATGAGGATGTTGTTGTGCAGGATGGTGAGATACCTAGTAGAGATGAGCAGACATTGAGCATTCATGAATTTGCTGAGAAAGAGTACCAGGCGCAGTTAGATGCTTCATCACATGAGGTTGAGGCAGGTAGTACTTCACATGATTTATCCCGCCAGCTGAAGGTGAGTGAAGATAGTATTGTGACTTCATTACCTTATCATGACAGGTATGTGGAGTTAGTTGGTATTGGTCATATTACTCAGGTGAGGAGTTTGCTTGAGTTACCAGTTGATTCTAGTTTACGGATATGGACACGAGATTGTTATATTGGTGTTTGGGATTCAGTTGACTGGAGATCTTTAACACTTTTTGGTCGCAGTGTTTGTTTGGGTGCTATCATGGATTTGATTAGCAGATTACACGGTGTTTTCTTTTCTTGTGCCAGTATCTTGTCTGATGTTGGTATTAGTTTTTATACACCGGTGTTGGGCTTTGTTCATATATCCAGTCGACCATACTTGCTGGAATGTGTTGATGATCTTTCATATTTGGCAGTGTGTACAGATGAGTCCCAGGATCATATTGGCATCGATGACATCCAGGAGGATGTAGTGGGCAATTTTGAAGACTTAGTTTCTTTGGGTACAGAGGAGTTGGACAGCAGTGCTACAAATTTTGATACTCTGTATGTTGATATGAGCTTTAGAGTTGATTCACAGGACATGGATGGTAATACTCTAGAGACTAGTAACTTTGAGGATACTCCTTTAGACAGTGCATCAAAGGAGGTTTGTAGGAGACAGTCAAGCCAATGCCATCATGTGTCTAATCAGTTGAGAGTTAGTGACCGAGACATTGCTATCACTTGCCAACATTTTGATGCTGCTCGTCAATTATTAGCAGTTTATGGATGGGGTTCTCCTACTAGTGATGAGCAGGAAGGAAGTTATCTTTCCTTGACAGAGATCCACTCTTTATGGGAGGCTATTCAGATTTTGAGACAGAATTATATGCAGTTGGTAGCTGATAGAGATTATCTTATGGAGTGGGGTAGTACAACATATGATGCATTGTTGGCCAAGGAAGATGAGGTGAGTGAGCTTACTGAGCAGCTTGAGGTGACTTTTGAGATTCTTGAGAGTACACAGTTGGCTTTCAAGGAGTCACAATTTCATTTGGCTAAGGTGACCATGGAGTTAGAGCGACTACAGTCTTTATCTGATTCTATACAGTCACAAGCTATGGTGTTTGGTGATTCGAGGATGTCCATGACTGAGATTGTCAGAGACAATGGAGATGGGGATGCATCCATCCTTGATACTAACATTGGCATATCAGGTTCATTCCCACTAGAGTCAGGTTTAGTTGAGTGGGTATTGTAGCAGATTATTGTATGCCTGACAGGGTGGTGGCCTCTAGTACTGAAGGCACAGAGACTAGAGATGTATCAAAGGTCATGTGTGATGTTGGTGAGTCGACAGTTGGCATGGTTCCTGATAGTAATACTACTCCCTTGGTGATATCTTTGGAGGTAGTAGTCAGTTCCAACATGGTTGATGATCAATTGCAGTTAGTTTCATCTGGATTACAGTCTGAGCCACTGACTGAGATTGGCGCATTCTATCGGCATTACACTGTGAGGTACGCTCATCAATTTACCTTTGATGACCATGTTGATGAGATTATGATACAGAGATGTACTTTGGTTCCTAGTGCTTATCATCAATTATGGAATAGTTTGATGCCTCGAGATGAGAGTTGTGATGGGCACGACATGGCGATAGGTTTTGTAGTTGATAGCTTGATAATACATGACTTAGAGCAGGAGTTTTGGAGTGATGCTTCAGCAAGTGTTGTTATTGATTCTACTCCTTTGGCTATGACATCTCCTGACTTAGCTAGTGATCAGTCACAGTGGGTTGTATCACTTGTTCATGGTGAGTTGTTGACTGAGGTTGGTTTTTTTAATCAACATTATATTGCAAGGTATGTACATCAGTTAACAATTGATCCTTATGCTGAGGAGTTGATGGCAGGAAAAATTGGTTTGGGTTCCATTTCTTGTTGTTTATCTTGTGATGGCTTTTCACCATCAGGGGTGCATGGGAGTTATGGTTATGAGATAGTGGCCAATGATCTACAGAGTTGTGTTGACTGCAGGAGTTGTATAGTGTGTGGATTCTCCATACTTGGTATAGTTTCATTTGAGAGCATTCACCATTGTTGCAGAGTTGGATTGTACATTCCATATAGGCCAGTGGAATGCATTGATGGTATTTACTATGTTGGTAGTCCACTTTACTTGGGTTTTGATATTCTAAGAGTTTGTGTCTCATGGGTTTTTGACTATGGTAATGGTGATTTTGGAGTTTGGTTGAGCTATAATTGCCAGTTTGATTATGGATTCCTCTTGGTCATATTGCAGAGGATCTTGCAGGAGTCTGTGTTAATTGGTAGTAGTATAGTTCATGACTACATTTGGGATCCAGGAGGATTGATTAGTTTATTGTTCAGCCATTGCTTGAGGACAAGCAATGTTTGGGAGGGGAGGACTTGTCATGTCCCCTTTTCAAATAATTAAAAAAAAAATAATCTTTGCTAAGACAGGCAGGCCCAAGAAAGTGAAGTTTCGGAAAAAGGGAGTTAATCTTTGGAAACCGTTGGACTAATAAATGATAATTATTATTAAAATATGTTTCATTAACCTCTCTTGGATGTGTGTTACAGTTATGCCCTTTTTAAAGAGGTTTGGAGGCATTTTGGGGGGATTCCAGACTTGATTTTCACTCATTCTTTGTTATTCTTCAGAGGCTGCCAAACCTGTGGAGAAGGAGACCCAAGAACGGGAGTTTGCAGGTTTCCAGGGAGACCCAAGAATGGGAGTTTGCAGGTTTCCAGGAAGGCTAAGGATGGGAGTTTGAAGCCATTCCATGTGCATGCTCATACAGAGTTTGCCTTTGTGCTGAACAGTGCAGATTTGTGAGTTTCCGGGTGTATTTTTGTAAGAGTTTGGTGTTTCCGGTTGAGTATTTCATATCAGTTTTGGTTGCTGCTGTATTTTATACTTTAAGCTGTTAAAATAGAGCTGAATATATATATTGGGACATGATTAAACTTCTGAGATAGATTATTAGTGTTCTTGTGGTGTTTCCGAGCATATTTTGTGCTATTTCGGGAGCCCGATGAGCATAGTTTTGGTCCTACATTTTCGAGCTGTTGTGTAAAGGCTATACGGATCTAGAAATATCAATTTGTAGGCTGTTATGCTACTGAAAGTTCTGTAAAAATTTCCATTTTCAGATTCATTAATAATTTTTGAAGTTGTGAAGCTTTTAGCACTATTTTCAACATACCCGATTTGGGGTTTCTTAAGGAATTTGGTGGATCTTTGTGATAGCAGTTGTTTGATTTTAAAGATCTGATTAGAGGTTGGAAATATCATGAAAAATCAGAAAAGGGACATTTCAATTTCCCTCTATTTTTTTACAATATAACTCTCTTTTCAAATGATTTATTAATCAATTCAAATATATTAAAATTAATTAAATGCACACTATTTCCATAAAATACTTAAGGAACACTCATATGCTCATGGGTACTAAGGTAATGAATTACATATTCAGAACATCAATAAGTGGAAAAGGTTATAGTAGTTTTACAAGGAAGCAAGATTTAAATTTGAATTTAAAATTTGCAACAATTCAAACTAATCTTTGAGAATGATAAATATAAAAGAACAATAAAGGAAATAGTACTAGATTACATACATAATTAATCATCATAGCCCACAAAGTAACCATAACTTATTTTTCTTCAAATGCTAAGTTTTAAAGCAAAATAAAAGGTGATATATATATATATATATATATATATATATATATATATATATATATATATATATATATATATATGACTTCTCCAAATGCCAAATCATTAAGAGAAGATATTCACATACATGACTGTCTGTCTATTGCCATCTCCAATTAATAAAACTAGTAATAACTTTAACAACTATTCTTAAACTACTGAAATTCTAACCCCTATCTAACTAAATGGTCCAACATTTATAATCCTTTTACAAACCCAAAAAGGCCTCCATTAATTGGAAACAATTATGTGGAAAAGATATAGTTTTAAAATAGTTTTTAAGGAAAATGAAACAACAAATAATTATCTTCAACTAAGCACCTTTGCTTGCCCTCTCTACTCTAGCCATGGTTTGCTTGACCAATTTCTAGCTCCAAAAGGAAATTGTGAATTCCTGTGTCACATGAGAGTGAGGGTTTTTCAATTTGAGGAGATTTGACTTGCAAGCATCATTTTTCCATTTATGCTCTTTAATTATGTGGCTTTTTCTCAGCATGAGGTTCTTGTTCAAATATGGCATTGATTCAATGTTGGCTAGGGTGTTGAAGTCTTCAGAAGTGGGTATGTCATTGTCCCTAATTCCTTTCATGATGTCATTGAAATTTTTAGTTAAAACCTTCGAGTCCATATTCCCATAATCAAATTGTAAGATCCTTGTAGGGTTAACAATCTACATATCTTGTAGAAGTTCTTATGCCTCCCTTCAATTTTAGCTTCCACTGATTGCATTTTTTCAATGGCTCCTTTGTTAATTGATTCCTTCAAACCATATTTCTTTTGAGGATAAAAAACAACATGAATCTATAGTTTTCATGGGATTTTCATTCAAAAACTTAAACACTCCATATTTTTCAACTTCATGAACTTGGAAAACAATAGCTTGGCATCGATTCAAATCAGCTTCCCATACTAGTAATGGCCCCTAATTCTATAGTGGTAACTTTAAAACCTTCCACATCAATTTCCCCAAACTCATCTTTCAATTTATAGGTAGCCACCTTTGATGTTACTTTTTTGGTCACTAGGTCCTTGATCAAACATTCATCACTCTTCATCTTTTTGCTTTTAGAAACACAAGCTTCATATTTGGTGATGATATCTTTAACTAATGTAGATACTGGCTCTAGACTCTATCTCTTACCAACCAAATTAGACAACCATGATGGAATGGTGCGAAAAGTTTTAGTTGCTAGATTTTCTCTAGGAGGGGTCATGAAATTAGGTTGATCTATCTTAGGAGCTTCTATTAGCTAAACATCACTGTCTTGCTCATATCCAAGAAGGAGAGCTATTCTCCTTGATCTTGTTCTTGAGTCATCATTTTCTCCTTATAAATCTCCCATTACATGAGTACCTTAGATTTAATTCTAGACCTAGTTCTAGGGGTTGTGATTTTTTTAGGAGACGCTATTCCTTTCTACTTACTGGGAGTTGGAGTGTCACCTACAACATGAGATGAAATAGGGATGTTAGAAGTTAATGTTTCAAAGAAAGAAACCACTTTTGTGGATTTTGTTGTTTGTTTTTCATTGAAAGTTTTTATGCTTCTTCTTCTTAAGTAGTTATTGCTATGGGTGAGAATAGATCTAGCTCTAAAATTTATATCATCTTCTTCACGTTGACTCCAGTCCACTTTCAATTGCTTTAGTTCACTTGCTTCCTCTCATCCTAGTTCAACAATGTCTAAACCATCCTTAATTACCCCTTCTAGTTGAAATTTCAATTTGAGAGAACTAATTTGCAACAATGTTAGTCACAAATGATCCATCCTTATTACTTCTTCCTCATTATTAAAATCTTGCCACAGATCTTCTAGGCAAGGAATCTTGAGTGATTGGCCTTTTAAGACAAGTATTTTAGTTACAAACCATTTGCTGTCAAAATTCCTCCTTCCCTAGTAGGATACAAAATTAAAATTAAGTAAATTAATTCCAGCCACTAAGGCATTGATCATATTACTATTGGTTAGATAGCCAAGCTTAATAGGGAAAATGGACTCCCACTTCTCTTGAGGTAGATTATTCTTAATCACTAAGAATAACTACCTACAAATCTTAGCTATAATAAAACAATCTAAACCATATCGAGGTAATCTCATCAATTCTTCTTTGAATCCCCCTATTCATAAGTATGTGAACTTAGAAAATGGAATTAAATAGATCCCATACATTTGAATTAGTCTCTGGGCCTCTAAGGATATCCTTGGCATGGGTGATTTTCTAAGATTCATATGCACACATTCTATTAAAACATCATGTGTTTTTGAAAAATCTTCTAGTACTCAATCTCTTTGAAGTAGGGGACAATACTAATAGAAAGTCACATGTTCCTTCCATGTTTCATGAGGAAGAGAAGTGATATTGCTAATAGATGTGATGCATTAGGTGAGATAGGAAGACATATAAAAATCTTCTCTAGATACCTTAGAGTGCTTAAGTTGATTTCTTAATAAATTGGCTATCAATTCTGCCCAATCAACCAACTATTCTCTTTTCAAGATAATTTCTATATAATAGTACATCCAATCCTCAAAGAGAAAAATGTATGCAGTACCTTTCACCTAATTCAATAAAACCATGAGGTCATTAACATGAGGCTTCATATGATCCTTGGTAATTATTTTTTCCAATCTTGAACTACATTTATAATTAGTCTCTATCCATTTCCTAGCCAACAAGTTATGGTATTTGTTTAGAATTTCTTGATATTCAACCAAGGACTAGGTAGGACTAAAAGCAGCAAAGGTACATTTAGATAGAGGAAATATTGATGAAATAGTCTCCCTATAAATGGATGACACTACTTCCCTATCTTTATTTAGATTGCTCTTGGTTCTTACATCATAATGATCAATACATAGTTGGACTAACTTAGGACTCAAAAGGGCAAGGGTAAAATCCATAGTTTCAACTAAACCACTTGTTATAATTTCTAAGCAACCATTAGCCTCATTAGCTTTTTCAAGGAAATTTTCCTATAGCTTTTCAACTTTGACACCTTCCAAATTAGTATAAGAAATAATAGGCCTCTTACACTCTAAACTAGAAATATTTCTAAAGAAATGTAGAACAAACCTTATTTTAAGCAAAGAAAATAAAAACTTAATACTTCTTTTGTGCTCCAAAACACATACAAAAGAAAGAACAAGGGGCTTCTTGTATTCTCACTTGTAGTCCATCAAGAGAAAACCAAACCTCTTTTCTTTACTTATTGTTGTTCCATCTTTAATTTTCCTTTTAGCATGATAAAACAATTAATTTGGAGACTTATGATTTTAAAGGAAAGGAGACATACTAGTGAAAGTATTGCCTCATAATGTGGTATTTATGGCAATTTTGTTGCGGCCTGATTTGTATGCTTGAAACTATGAAAAATCTTTGACAAATAATCTGACTCCCAAATGAAATATTTCCCCCCTTCTTTTACAATGATGACAATTAATCTTTCATCTCAATCAAAATTAATTCAAACAAGATTCTCAATCATTAATCTTGACATCTCAATTAACTCCCCAGGAACCAGTCATCCTTTGGGAATCATTATAACTCATGCACCAAAAAAAATCATTCAACGATAGAACTAATTTGAACTACTTCAAACTAAAAATCAAAGAGATTCAAAGAGGTCCAAACACACATCTCTGAAATACTCAGTGGGTCTTGCTTGTAGAAAAAAATTACTATCAAAATCCTTTGGTTGAACTACTTTCAAGTACTTCAAACTAAGGTTCAAAGAGGTTCAAAGCAGTACAAGAAATAAGAACAATAAAATACATCATTGGATTAATCTCTATATGCAAATTTTGGCAATACTTATAAGATATGAGACTGCGAAGGGCTTGTTTAATATATGATTTCAAGTTTCAAAAGGAACCAAAGAAATTTTTAAAATTTGGCAGCTTAAAAATAAGGTTAATAGGAGTTCTAACCAGGGACTCTGTACATGGAGTACACAAAGAACTCAAAATGTTGGGAACAAGACTGACTCAAAGAAACACCAAAATAGTCACAACAGAAAGACAATTAGAGACACACCAGAAATACAAAAAGGGGAACATGAAAAGGACTTCCTTAAGGGGTTACAATTTCAAAAAAATTAGGTCTTTCCCATTATAGATTAAGGAAAAATCAGTGCCATCTGGATAACTTAGGCAAAAAGTATTTGGACCAATAGCCTCTATGATAATGAATGAACCTTTCCACAATGAATCAAATTTGTCATGTGCTCCTTTGGGTTCTCTACTTCTATCCCGTAAGAGGACTTCATCTCCTCTTAGGAAGTTGTGAAGCCTAGATTTCATATAAAAAAACTTATTTACTTTTATCTAGTGCTCAGTAATGTAATCCACAAGCTTATCTCTTTCTTCTTCTAGTTTGGTTAAGTACAACACTCTCTTCTCTAAGGAATCTTAGAAAAATGGATCTTTGAATATAGACTGCAATTTCACAATAGATAATTCCAAGGGGAGGGATACTTGAGTACCTACTCTGTACACCAATTCAAAAGGAGCCATGCCAATAGACCTTTGAGGAGTGATTCATTCAGCCCAAAATGCTTCATACAAATTTTAATGCCAATTATGGGCATTATTATTGACCAATTTCTTCATTATAGTGCTAGTTCTTGTAACTAGATGTCTCATGCCCATTTCCTTGAGGGAAATAGTCTAAAGAATGAGATAAATATATGCCATGTTTGTAAAAAAATATAGAAATTTCTTCACATAAGAAGTAGGTTGCATTATCAGCTACTATCTTTTGTGAGACCCCAAACCTGACAAATATGTATTCCATCAAGAATTCACACATCACTTGTGAATTAGCTTTCTTAGTCGAGACAACTTCCACCCATGTCAATATGTACATATGACCAGCACTAGATGGAGGGTTTAATGGCCCCATGAAATCTATACCCCATTGATGGAAAGGTTTGTCAATTACTATGGGTCTTCGTGGCAATGCTGCTAACTGAGGGCGATTGGTAAAAAGTTGACATTTCTCACCATTTTTTACAAAAGAATGTGCATCTTTAAACATACCTAGCACATAGAAGCAATTTCTGAGGATTTTGAAAGTAGTTATAGTAGATGAAAATGTCCACCACAAACATCTAAATGATATAGCTTCAATAATGTTTTTTTCTATTCATCATCCACACATCTCAGAAAGGTTCCATCTATACCTCTTTTATACAATACACCTTGAGAAATTACATTTTTTTTTGCTTTGAATTTGAGGTTACATTTTTCTTTATAACTCATATTTGTGGGGTATTTTCTGTATGTCAATAAATATACTACATTCAAAAACCAAGGAGAAGTTGAACTCACCAAAAAAATAGAAGGTGTAACCTTAGTGCTTTCTAATAGTGATTCTTTATTTTCAACTATTAATTTTCACAAATGTTGACCCCTTACCAAAGTAGTAGGTTTAATGGTTAGATCATATTATTGAACCCTATCTACCCACACTACTCTTTTATTATCCCAATCTCTTGTTGAGTTAATATGCTCTTTACTCCTATTTCAGGTACATAGATAGTAGAATGAGAATGTAAGATATAATACCTAAATTATTTCATTGCAATTGAGGCCTTGTTATCCAGATCATATTTCTAGGTTAAAATATTGGACAGGGTGTGTTTTGAAGCATAGAAGTAAATGATAAAATCCCTTTTGAAATCTAGAATCACCAACGTAGGAGCATTTGAAATAGCTACCTTGGTATCTCCAAAATCCCTTTTACCTTCTCCTTAGCATCTAAAAGGATGTTTCTCACTCATCATGCTCAACATATGCCTTACTTTTTTTGAGAAATCAGGAACAAAACTCCTTAAGAAATTGATGTGAAAAAGAAGGATTTTAAATCACTTCTATTAGTAGAAAAAGATAGCTATTATATTGCTTTATTCTGTCTGGGTTAGTTCTTATACCTTTCTTTGAAACAATATGCCCTAGAAACTTACCTTCTTCCACAAATAACATAGAATTTTTAGGGTTAATAGATATACCATGTTGTCTACATCACCGTAAAATGGGTTCAAGATCCCTTAGATGATGTTTCCTCCTCTTAGAGTACACTATCAAATCATTTGAGTAAATCACAATTATTTTTTCTTGCAGATCTCTAAAAGAAGAATTCATTGCTCTTCAGAATGTTGCTCCTACATTGATCAAGCCAAATGACATTTAGTTATAATCATAGGTGCCCAAGGGAGTTGTAAAAGTTGTTTTATGCTGATCTGAGGATGCAAGACTAATTTGGTTACATCATGAGTATCCATTGAGCATCACCATAACTTTAGACTGAGTGACTATCTACAAAGAATAATCCATAGTGGGAAGTGCATAGTTATCCTTGAGACTGGCTTGGTTCAAATTCCTAAAGTCTACACAAATTCTTATTTCACAATTTTTTTCTTTCTCATAGGAACAATGTTTGTTATCTAGGTTGAGTGGTAAATTGGATATATTGTATGAGATTTTAACATTTTGTCGACTTCCTTAAATATTGCTTTGGAAATGTTTGGGTTGTAATTTTGAAGCTTCTATCTTAAAGTGGTTTCCTTAGGTTTCAGTGGTATGTGATGTTTGAATTTTCCATTCCTAAAGTTTTTCAAATTTTTGTATCTCGAGGTGAAGACATATTTGTATTTGGTGTGAAGTTTCAACGAACCATTCTTCTCTATTTCTGAGCATGTTTGACCAATAGAACTCCATTAGGATCTCCTTCATCTCTAATATTTATACTATCATGTTGCTTTAAACTTTCATTGCAACCACTTTCCTTTTGAGTGGTATTGTTGTCTTTTTGTCAAAAAAAATGCTCCAAAGAAACTAATCCCTTGGAAATTTTATTTTCTTTCAAATGAATCATCTCTCCAAATTCAACTAACTCTTCACCAACTAGGCCAAATATTGCACATGCAGCGGGAGTTGTTAGTAGGTACATGAGTCATCCAAGAATTGAGCATTGGAATGTAGTCAAATGGATTCTCAAATATTTGAGAGGAACATTTAACAAGTGTTTACACCTTGGGGGCTCTACTACTGATTTATAGGGCTATGTTGACTCAGATTTAGTAGGGGATATTGATACCAAGTGGAGTACTATAGGTTATGTCTTTATTGTTGGTGGGGCAACTATGAGCTTGGTTTCTAGGTTACAAAAGATTAATGCTCTATCCACTATAGAGGTAGAGTATGTTGTTGCTATAGAGGTAGCGAAGGAGATGATATGGCTTCAGTTCTTCTTGGAAGAATTGGGACATCCTCAAAAGGATAATTATTTTTTTACAGATAGTCAAAGTGTGACCAAACACATAAAGTTGTGGTACCATTTCATTTAGTCAATTTTGGAGGATGGACAGTTAAAGCTGGAGAAGATACATACAAATGACAATCCAAAAAATATGTTGATAAAGGTAGTAACAAGGGAGAAGCTGAACTCCTCTTTAGCTATGGTTGGTCTTCTAGACTAAACATTAATAATAGAACAACAAAGTCCAGGGTGGTTTGATCCAGTGGGAGCTCCACATGGTAGTAGTATTGCTACGGGATCAGTCTCTAAGTCGGAGATTGTTGTTTAGTGTGGAGCTTGATCAGTCCCCAAGTGGGGGATTGTTAGTTTGTGGTGACTGATCAGGAAAGAATTTATGAAGTATAGACAATACTTTCCTAATCACAGTTGTCCCACCAATAGTAAAGATTTAACTTGTAGTACTCCACCTAGTATCAATATCCCCTACCAAATTTGAGTCAACATAGCCTTGAAAATCATAAATTCTTTGGGGTTCGGGCCAATGTTGTAGCTAACATATGGCTAACATGTTGTAACCCTAAAATGACATAAAATACTTGTATAAAAGGGCTTAGAGTTAGTTATTTTTTTTATTATGTTAGGTTGTGATGCAAAAAAAATTCTTGTGGTGGTATTGAGTGGTAAGGGATTACAGATTGTAATTAGGTTGTAATCACTGGATTGTAATAAGATCCAACTTGTTGTTTGGTGGACGTAGCCTAGGGATTGGGTGAACCACATTAAGTCTTGGTGCCTTGTGTTCTTTTCTATGTGATCTATTATTTTTTGTTACTGGTTATATTTGCATGTGATTTTTATTTCTATTTGTGGTTTAATCCTAACAAGAGGGAGGTATAAACTCTATGGAGAAAGCATCAAATGATTTAATCTCATCCCAAACTATGTTTCTATAGTGCTTCAATACATCATTTTTTACAAAAAAAAATGATTTCTTACATGTTTTGTGATGATTTTGGCATCACCCTCTACTCTCGACTACCTTATCTTTTTCACTTTAGCTTCCTACAACACTACGAGTAAGGCTTTGTACTCTATATTGTTGTTTGTTTTGTGGAAATCCAATTTAAAAGATAAAAGGAACACATCCCCTGAGGGAGAAATAAAATACACTCCTACTCTTGATCTCGAATTAGAGAAGCTACCAAAAAATTCTAAGACCCACAAGGCATCCAAGTGAATTTCTCCTTCATCTTGCTTAAGTTCATTGTCAAGAAAAATGACATAGTTCTCAAAATGGAATTCTTCATACAATATTTGAGCTTTTATATTTTCTAAAGGTACTACTATGTATTTATTTTTCAGCTCTAGTTCAAATTTGATCTTCTTCTTACCCTTTGGAATAGTAGCTTTAGACCAATCCATTTTGATCTCTCCTCCCATGTCCTTACAGAAGGTTCTACTAATCAACATTCCATAACTAGTGGGGATCTTGACCACCATGATAGTTAGTTTTAACCTTTTCTCTGGAAATGCATAAAGAAATGCTTGTACATATTTGACTTAACCAATGAGGGACCTACTTTCCATCCATAGAATAAAAGCATTTGAAAGTTTTAGTGAGATCTAAACCAAGGACTTTAGATTTTGGGGCTGACATGATATTTTCTGAAGCTTTAGAAAACATAATGCAATTACTGAGTTTTTGCCCATTTAGCAACTTAGACACATAGAAGGCATTAGATTTCTTTTCTTCACCTTCTCCCTCAATAGAATTGACTATGTGCCCTGTATTAGGATTTTGTCCTGCATTATCTAATTTGAAAATATTTTTGTATAAGATATTTTATTTTCAACATCATCAGTAAATTGGGCATTAGCTAATGGTTCCCCCTTCACTTACTGAACTACTTTATTCAACTCCTTGGGATTCATACTCAAGTATTCAGCTCGAGAGATAGAAATTGAAGAGGACTTACAAAATTCCAAAATGTGAAAGGTAGAAGTGTCGGATGATGATTCTATCCTAGATAATATTTTCAAATCTATATATTCCTTATTGGATCATTATGTATGTGTTCTTTCCCTTTAGAACCTGGGATAGTAGCATTAGGTGTTGTGTAAGGCTTTTGATTTCTTGGATTTCTAGTTAAAGAAAGTGTAGGTAGGATCTTGAAGTGTCACAAAAGCATCACCTCCTCTATCAGTGTCAAATCCATATTCAAGAAAAAATTACTTGAATTTTTTTAGTTTCTCCTTTCTCACACTCAATTGGTTGTTCAATACTAAGGGCATCTTTTTCCAACTAAATGCATCCTCACCAATTAGTGCAATTTTTTCCATCATGGTCTATAGTCATATTGAAAGAACACATGGTCTCTTTAGGTACTTCCTCAATCTATAATCTTGGTTGAGGTAATATCAAGAGAGGGGTTTTACCATGACTTAAGTGTTGTTGATGCATATTAGTGTCCTAATATGGGGACTGACAAGGACCATTACTTCTTTTCTATTGTCTTTTCAACATAGCCATGCCATTCATTAATATATGCTTGAAAGGATATGTACAAGTAGATGTAGAGGTAGTTCCAAAAGATTGGATATCTCTTCTCCATTTACTTGTCATGATGAATGCATCTTCTAATTGAAATGCTAATCTTTGGGTAGTCGCCAAATCGATGACTACATCTTTAATAAGAGGAAATCTAATGTCTGAGGGAACTACATTTACATAGAATATTTTCTAATTCTCAACATTTGTCCTAGAAGTGGTTGGAATCCTCTAGATTAATCTATTGAACTTTGGTACAAATTCCCTCATGGGTTCATGCATTAATTTTTTTAATTGACTTAGTTCATGTAACAAAGAGTACTCATTCTTAGGAGCTTTGAACCTATTTTCAAACACTATTTTCATGTCATTCCAACTAGTTATGGAATGTTGGGGCAGATGATTAAACCACTCAACAACAACATTAGTTAGTGTTTGCACAAATAGCTTCACAAATATCTCTTGGGTAGGAATGCTTATAATTCCACATGGTGTGTGAAAAGCATTGAGGTGATCTTCTATGGAAATCTTACCATCGCCATTGATCTTAGGTAAGATTTAAATTGCACCTTTGGACAATGTAGTGGAGTTAACTCCAAGGTTCCAAAGACCTATGTTTTCACCCGAGGCTGATTTCCTACCATGGTTCACAATATAAATTGTAGAGGATGTATATTAATAGGAGAAGGAACTAGAGATTTCAATGGAAGTAGAGATTGCAGAAAAGGTGAGACAAGGGAATACTTGGGAGGAGAACTAGAACTACTACAAGACTTGGATTTTTTCCTCTCTGGGTCATTAAAGTCATGAAGAAAACTCAAGCTATTTAAAGGCTCAAAATTTTCATCTAAAATTTCTTTTTCTCTTTCTCCTCTAGTGTACCTCCTACCAGCTAGATCTACTTATATTCCTTTTACTTAGGGTCTTGCAGGGGTTTGGGTGAGTCTATTAACCACAACTTCTTCTTGAACCTTAGACACACCTCTAAGAAGTTAAGTACATTCTTCTTCCCTTTAAAGTACATTCAAATCTTGTTGAAGTTGTTGAGTTTTTTTATGTAATATCCAAGTAGCAGTAGTTAAATTATATACCATGTCTTCCTGAGTATCTTCAAATCTTAAATTGGGTTACATAATAGGGAAGACATCATCATGCTATAGGACCATTGTAATTCATTACTACCTCAAAAAATCTAATCCTATTCTTCATGGGACTCTTTCCCTAGAAGATTTGACAAAAATATGTTAGTGAACAAATTGTCTTTTCTAACTTAAAACAAAAATATACTCTATGCCCCTAGGTGGGACAATTCAATAAAGTTCACAATAGTGGGGCAGAGGTAAATGTTGTATTATTCATTTCCCTCTAAATTTTTATGGGTACAACTCCCTTTTCAAATGATTTATCAATGAATTCAAAGAATCAAAATTAATTTAATGCACACTTTTTCCATAAAGTTCTTAAGGAACACTCATATACTCATGCGTACTGAGGTAATGAATTACATATTCAGAACATCAATAAATGGAAACGTTTACAGTCTTTTCACAAGCAAGCAAGATTTAACTATGAATTCCAACTTTGCAACAACTCAAACTAATCTTTGGGAATGATAAATATATATGAACAATAAAGGAAATAGTAGTAGATAGCATACAAAATTAATCATCACATCCCACAAAGTAACCATGACTGATTTTGCTTCAAATGCAAAGTTTTAAAGCACAACAAATAAATAAATAAATAAATATATACATGTATACATCTATATACATGTATGTACATATATACATGTATATACATGTATATATCTATATACATGTATATACATGTATATACATGTATATATGTATATACATATATACATATATACATATATGTACATATACATATATATACATACATGTACATATCTATATAGATGTATACATCTATATACATGTATGTACATATATATATGTATATACATCTATATACATCTATATACATGTATATGTATCGATGTATATACATATATATATATATACATACATGTATATATATAGACATGTATGTATATATATGTATTTATATATACATGTATGTATATAGATACATGTATGTATATATATACATGTATGTATAAATATATACATGTATGTATGTATATGTATACATATATATACATACATGTATGTATACATATGTATGTAAGCTCTTTAATTCTATGGCTTTGTCCCAACATGAGGTTCTTGTTCAGATACAACATTAATTCAATGTTGGCTAGGGTGGTGAAGTCTTCAAAAGTGGGTATGTCTTTCTCCCTAATTCCTGTCACAGCATCATTAAAATTTTTGGTTAAAACCTCACGGTTCATATTGCCATCTTCAAACTATAGGATCCCTATAGGGTTAACAATCTACATATCTTTTAGGAGTTCTTATGCATCCCAATGATTTTAGCTTCTAATAATCACATTTCTTCAATGGCTCCTTTGTAAATCAATTCCTTCCAAACCATATTTCTTTTGAGGACAAACAACATTTTGGAAATATTATGGAAGGATAAGTTACTAAGAGGGTAGAAGTGAATTAGTAATTGATATAACTTTGAACTTTAATTACTAATCAATATTTTCTTAAATATTCTGATCTAATTGCATGCATGAGAAACTGAAAACATGAAAACATACACAACACTTTAACACACAAGATTTGGTGACCCAGAAATCTTCAAAATAGAAAGTAAAATTCGGGTGGGGATGATACCCACTAGATTTAGTACTGTAGTATGAAGTTGGCTAGGTAAGGCTTACATTGATCACTTTTGATGATCTACCCTATTAGAAGCAATAAAGACTACTAGGTCCACCCTATTAAAGGATTTACAAACATAAAATAAAGTATGCACTTAGAAAAGAGACTTGAACAAGGCTATTAGATCTACCTTGTTAGAGGATTTGACTAATCCACCTATTAGGATGAAGCAATAGTTGATCTTTGATCTACAACTAGGTTTTTTGAATGAGATTCCACTGAGTGTACAAATCACCTTACTGTGATAGATCAATATATGCTACTCCTTATATTGTTGTAGCCTTTGTAATTTGCTCTTCTACTTTTCTCTAATTACATTCAATTGTATTTCACTTCCTTTCACTTACATTCACAATTTGGATATGATACAATACAATACATATATACCAACCAAATTATAGAATTACAAAGTTGACCATAATACAAATTTACACAAATATTACAAAGTTGGCTCAAATGTAGACACTCACATTCTTAAGACTGACTTGATGAGGTTTTGGTACTCGGCATCCATTGTCAATGCTTGAGATCCTCATGCACTCAATAGATATAGAAGCTTGGTCCATATTGATCACTTCCAAGTATCCTTGAACTCGGTCTCCACTGGTGACTCAGTGAATATTGTGAAACTTGACATAAAACTAAATCACTTGATTCACACTACATGACTCAGTCAATGCTTCCACTATGAGCTCGGTATAAACT
Source organism: Cupressus sempervirens (assembly GCA_028749045.1). Classification (NCBI taxonomy): domain Eukaryota; kingdom Viridiplantae; phylum Streptophyta; class Pinopsida; order Cupressales; family Cupressaceae; genus Cupressus; species Cupressus sempervirens. Next base: position 351,311,638 of record CM053786.1, read on the forward strand.
AAATCACTTGGTTAACTCTGAGTAGCTTAGTTAACACTAGATTCACATCATATCAAATATGAACTCAGAAAGCACTGCACAACTTTTTTTGCACTGGTAAACTCAACATGCACTAAGATGCTTGGTTTAAACTTCTAATCTTTATCATAATAGTAACTTCTTGGATCCAACTGAAATCTATCCAAAGGACTTGGTAGCAACTGTAGAACTTAGTAACAACTGAAATGCTTGATTTACACTCTTAACTATACAATAAGCATGGCAGATACTTACAATCTAAATAATTGTATGTCACTAATAAAAAGCTTGACTATTATGTCAACAATATCCGCCTTTGGCATTAGTGACAAAAATACTTATCATTCAAAACTGAATGCAAAAAGTTAATGAATGCCTTTATCAATAACCTTTTGATTCCAACATGGTAGAGTATACTATTTTTGAGATTTTTTAAAATTGATTTTGCAAGAGATATATTTCTATACACGGTAATGCTCCTTCATAGTATAATATAAAGTATACTATACATTTGATATGTACATCTAAATACATCTTCTCTCTGTATACAATATACATTTTCTTTACACTCGTCTTTCAATCTTATTCTGTTATCTTCTTACATATTTCTCCCTGATTTTCTTTAAATCTTTTTTTTTACATCTCCTCCCCTTTTTTGACATTAATGCCAAAGATTTATTCAATATATTTACAAAGTAATGCCAAAATGAGAGTAGAAGTTTGAATGTACCTTTAGAATAATCACCAAAGTCTTGTCCCAATTCTCTTGCAAGAGCTTGCAAGTATGTAATGCAATCTATACTTCTGTTGAAAATTCAATCATGTGGTTTGCAATGGAGAAGTTGTCATCATGGTTGAGCATTTTAGAATATGCAATATGCTTCTGCAATGCATCCATGTTTGGGAGAATCATGTTTTGAATATCTATCAATGTAGATCTAATTCTTGCCTCTTATCTAAGCAATTCTACCTGTATATATGTCAAAAATTTGATCTTTTTGAAATGAGCAGAGCTTTAACTTGGGTCAGGCTACAAATGATATGCGCTTGCCTTAAGATCCTCATCAATTTTAGACAATTTTTCATTTACTTCCTTTGCAAAATTTGAAATATCACACAATTTACCAAAAATTAAAGATTTACTTGTACAAGAGGTTTCTAGAGAGCCCAAAATAGTAGATAATTCTACTTGGTAAATAGAAATTTGTTGAGCAATAAGTTCTAAAACAAAAATTCTCAAACTTTTTTTTAGCTTTCTAAAATAATTTCTCTTGTCCATTTAAATCTTCATTATATTTATGGACTGCCTCTACTAAGTGATATAAAATTTGTTGAGAAGTATCAACCACTATGCCTAGAGCCTCTGCTAGAATATTCTTGGCATCCTCAATGATCTTAAATTCCATAACTCTTTCCTCTCTTAGCCTTTTTTGCTTGGTTTTCTTTTGGAGTAAGTCTCCAAAGTTTTGCATATGATCAGGATTTAGTTTAGAAATATCACAATCAGGAATCACAATTTCCTCATCAAGATCTACATCATCCTTCTTTTCTTTACCTTTACCCAAAAATTTTGTGCTTAGTTGAAGCTTAGTTTCAGCTATCCTCCCACTTATTTCTTTCTTGCTAGAAATGGAAATAGTTGTAGAAATTTTAGGATTCACTGTAAAAATTGATACTACACTCATTGAAATACTAGTAGTACAAATACCTAAAGTATCCAAAACTGATGTAGAGTAAAGAGTCTATAGCTCGATAGATGAAGTGTTTGACACTTCAGTCAATGTAGTGTTGAGCTACATCGGTGTAAAGATTGGTTGAGTGCTTCTATTTTTAGTGGTGGTCACATTCAATCCTACCGAGGTTCTCTCTGGGCTTGATGTTATCAATATTTTGCTAGCAGAGTGAGGAAGTGAGGCTATGATTGCTACAACAATCTTTACTGGGTCAGTCTCCTATGTATCCTAAGTATCTTCCTTGGTAGCCTCCTACCCTTGTTCTTCTTCATCCTCTATGTTATCAAAATTAGTTACCTCTTCATCATATTTGTCTTCATCTTTATCACTAACACTAACAACAAAATTGCTCTATTTATGAAGAAGATATATTTTCTTCCATGTATTTCTAGCATTCTTCACAACATGCTCAATGCCCTTCAACAATACAAAATAGGTGTTGAATCTCAAAGTAAAATTTTCTTCATTTTTCTTTAAAGATTCTTTCACCTCCTTCTCAGTTAAGCTCGGCATAAGTTGCCTCAGTGTCTGCTCTTACACACACACACACACACACACACACATATTGTAGTTTTCTTAGAAAATTCCCATCTTGGCTTAATCTTATCCATCAAAACACTTGGAATTTGAAGTGCAAGCTGGTCAGGTGAGTATTTCCACTTACCCATCTTGTCTATGACCATGTCTTCAATCTTATTTTTCTCTTCTTTAGTTCTGGTTTCATATTTCAATGCCTTGAAGTTTGTTATACCGGCTTCTAACTCCAAATCCTTCAATTTGTATCCTTTGTTTCATCAATATTGACCTCATATCCTAGAGTTTTAACCGATGCAATTCTAGGCCTAGCTTCCTATTGAGCTATCATTTTGCATGATGCTTAACAACATGAATCCTTTCAAACTCTTCTCTTGAAAATTTAATCTTGGAATTAACTCCAAGGTTTCGGGTGATCTTGCAACCTATTGGAATCCAATTAGTTAAAGATAAATGTGTTTGTTCACAAGGAGATCTTTTCTTGTTCAAACCAATTTTGAATAAAGTGATCAATCTACTTGAGGTTTCAAAATTAACCACAAAAGAGATATGTTTTTTTCTTTGGTATTTTCTATTTTTATGATGAATGCAATCTAACAATGCAACTATGTGAATTCCTAATTTAGCAAGGGGTTAGTAAAGAAAATAATGAAGGTAAGGTAACAAGAAGTTTAAGAAAATAACATGAAAGTAAAATCTTAACAAATATAAGCCATAGAAACAACGTGTCTGGGAGTTAAGATTTTGAAGAAATTTGTGGGTAACCAATGAAAGTAGGAGTGACACTTCCTTAATTCCATTTGACGCAATCATCAATGGAAATTTAGTAACCATAAGATGTTTCATTTTTTATCAAATCGCAAGGCCATGGAAAGTATACTCATGCGAGACAAAAAGTTATGTAGGAACAATATGATGATCTCTTCTCAAAAAAAGTACATTAGATGAATTTTTAGAACTGTAGCAAACACCAAAAATAAAAGATCACACAACTAGAAATAATGCAATAAACTTTTGGCTTAATCACATTCCATGAACATACATTCACAAAAATATGACACACTTAGGCAAGAATCACTACACTCCAAATATGAGCACCAAAAGCATATATTATTGCAGAATAATGATGGCCTTGATTACATATTACAATCTTGTATTTATAAGAAACATCTCCTAAATTTGTATTGAGATTGAGAGATATCTCTATGCAGTCATATGCTTCTAAACTAATAAAAAAAATCTAGTTATGTACAAATTAACTCTCTAACTAGTGCTTAGTAGGACTTCATACATATTTATATCATTAATTAGATGTATGAGTGTTTACATGTCTTAAAAAAAAGAATATATGAGAAAATAAGAAGAGGAAAGCCTCCAGTTGATGTAGGAGTGTCTAGAAGTGTCAAAAATAGAAGCTCCATTTTCACTAGGTGTATGTAGGAGTTAAACTGCTATTAGAATGTATTTTTGATGCATGGAAAGATCTAATTTTAGAACTAGCAGTTAACTATTGGTGCACCTTTGGAGAAGAAAACCTGGCACAATAGTGCACTAGTGCACCTACATGAATTCTTCAAAATCTTCTAGACATCATTGAACAAGTACACTTGTGCAACATCGCACTAGTGCACTTGCATGAATTCTTCAAGAATCTTCCAAAACACCATTGAAAAAGTGCACTAGTGAACCAACGCACCAATGCACCTTAGAGAAATTTGTGTAAGGTGCTTAGTTGACCAAAAAGTCAAAGTTCTCAATTTTGAAAATGGTTTCTGGGTTTTTCTCAAATGGGGTTTTAGATCACTTATGCATGCTTACTTTGATCCTTTTGATTATTTGCATCATCTTTATAGACAAACACTTTTATACATTTGAACTACTTCTACTTCTTCTATCTGAAATTCTAAGGCCCTCATGTTGAATCTTTTCATTTAATAGTTGCGTAAGATAAGGAACAAATTATAGTTCATGTGTCCAACCTCTATATCTTTGATCTATTTCTTCTCTCCAACTGCCCTATCCTTCCCAATGATAAACTAGGTGATCTAGATTAGCCAAAATGATCAAATGTTCAAAACCTTTTCATATCATTTTCTAACCATTTTCCTAGGTCTTTTTAACTAGGCTTTTCGGAGGTCTTCTGCTCAAAATTTCAAGTTGAAAGTTTCATTAGTCCCTAAAATTGGGTAGTCAAAGTCTCACAAAAGGCTCTCAATTTTAGGGACTGAAATTATATTTTTAGTTCTTTTTTACTACGGTGTAAATGATTTTGATTTCTGAGCTCTAGGTCAAAACTTATGACACAAACAAGTTAAGGATGCCTTTTCATCTACACAAAGAAGAAAACATTAGTCCAGAAGAAAAAAAATCAATTTAACTAAGCCTTAATGATGATGTGGACAAACACTAGAAATCCTAACTATTGAGAAACATCTAAAACTTGATTTTAATCCCTAAATGCACAAAATTATGCACCAGCCACATCTGATAGGTGCACTTGGTATGCCTTATTCTTTGCACAAGCTCTTAAGATTGGGTGCACAACAATGAACCTCATGGCATGCATTGATGTGCACACTATATTTACTTGGGCACAAAGATGGTAGGCATTTTAGGTATATAGCAATGCACCTAATTAAGTGCACTACTGTAGACCTTAATGTTGCATTTAGTTTATGGTTTTTAACTTTTTAGTCAAGGTTTTGATTCTTTTACAAATAGGACAAGGTGCATAGGTGCACACCTAAATAGGTGCACTACTGTGCACCTTAATTTAGCCTTTTGAATTCTTTTTGTGTTTGTTGTTAAGTGTAGGAGAAGCAAAGGAGGCACACCTAAATACGTGTGGTGCTGCAATGGTTGAAACTCATGAAATGAAAATGGAGGGAGAGAAGGGGGGTCAATCACACCACTTGGTGTTGCACATCACCAGGTGTGATTCGCTTGGTTAGGATCATTGGCACACTAGTGCAATTGATGAGGTGCATTGGTGCACCTTTCTTCTTTTTTTTTTTAAGGACTTGTTATCTTACAATTTTGATTCTCAAAATTTTAGTTTTCTAGTTGGGACCCAGACTTGACTAAAAACACTAGATATAAACCCTAAAAGAGACCAAGGCCCAGACTAGGGACCCGAAAAGCTAAAAAAAGTAGGGTGTCCCCATTTCTAATTGAAATGGGGTATGCATTTTAAAACCACAACAAATAGCCCAAACAAAAATAAATAAATGACAAAGGCATTTCTTCATTAGAAAACATTCATTTTCATATGTATCAAACACCAACTAAATCTTGGACATTCCAAGTGTATTTTGAGTCCTTTTATAGTCAAAACCTTAGCATCTCAAATCTCCAAGTTTAGTGTCTGTTTAGTGTATCCATTTCCTTTGACATCTTAGAATGTAGTCTACCAAAACTTCTGACAACTTGGAAATAATCTTCCACCCCATCTAATTCATTCGTCAAGAATCTTCACAAAAGTTGTTTATCAATCCTTTGTCTAACTAGATGAGAGAATTAATTCTAAGGGCTCTTAACGAGTTATCACTTTTCATTTGAAGTCCTAGGTAAACTTTTGAATATTTTTTTCATTTAGCTCACATGTCACCATTTGATTCTTCGATGAAGCAATTATTTTGAAATTGGATAGTTTATTTGGAGTGTGTATCGCTATAGCCAAATTACCTTGGAGTGTGTATCGCTATAGCCAAATTACCTTTCTCAAACTATGTAGAACCTTTCACTCAACACATTTTTATTTTCTTTTTGTGTCCTGACCACACTTAGACTATGTGGCCAAGACGTTGGTGTCATTTCTCAAATTTGATCTTTTGTGAACATCCCTTGCATTCCTCTTTTAAGAACTTTTTAGAAACTCTCACACCAAACAACAATCTTAGCAATTCCTATGAGAATATCCTTCTATTTGAACTATTAGGGTTTGGACTATCCCTTGCTATCTTCAACATTAGTTTGAAAACATCTGAGATAATTCATCTTTAAATTTGCAAAAGTATTAAGAACTTGTTGATCTGAAATCATGAATTCAAGACTGAAAGTCCCCTATTACTACAGGTAACATCTGTTCCTTGGTATAAGAAACAAATTCATTAAAATGTTTTGGCAAAGAAATACCTCTTCCCAAAATTCGAAACCAAAAAGTTGTGTAATAAGATACGTCAAGATAAAATCTTGAGTGCACCTAACCCCCAGACTGATGCAAGTTTGAAAGACAAAGAAACAAAACCCAAACAAAAAGACTCGACTCAAAGAGAACTAAGACCCAACTGGAAAGACTAAAAAAGACTAAAAAAAAAAAAAAGAAATAAAAACAAAAACACAAGCAAAAAAAAAAAAAAACAAAAACTTATATAAAGAGAACCTTGAATAATAAGAATGTGGGGTGGTTGTCAGTAGATTTCTCATGATGTGCAATACTAATGAACCACCTCATATAGTCCTAACAAAAATTGATTTGTCTTTATACTTAGAAAAATAAAATTTGGACAATTTTAGCTCAAATTCCAAGCACATGAAAATCAAACAAAATCATAAGTTGTGGTAGCTCTCCATGACCATGATTAATCTGGAAACAAGTTCTCATACCTTTAACATCATATTCAAATTGAAAATCATCAAATTGAGAGAGATAATACAAAAATATCACTTGATCTAGTGAGTCCCCCACCATAGGGGTACACTCACACATTGTAATCTCTCCTTCTAGTGGTCTTATCTCATGGTACAAAACTTCAAATGCATATGGAACACTTTAGGTTCCTTCAAACTAGAAAAAATCAATTGTCAGCCCTCCTTTTGAACTACATGATTCATTACTATCATCGACCAAGATGTTTTCTACCTCATATCCCAAATAAGCCTATTTAGAAACATGCCTTCCCTCCATTGTAATCTCCCAAGCTAACAAGAAATCAGGACAATTTTCTTCTAAATGGAACCCAAATGGATGGATTCTACATGACTCATTTATTCCATGGTTTGATATGTATGTAGAATACCTACAAATAAACATTTCCTCAGTCAAGCTTGAGACCAAATTGAGCACTCTATCCATCTCTTTTAATGACAAATCTTGTTTTGAGGGAGGTATTTTATCATTATCCAATGGGGAATCAATATCATAGTATGAAGAATTGGTATCTTCTTCTTGATGAGTTTCTGATTCAGAAATCTCATCAACCTCGAGATCATCTATATTTTCATCACTTTTTGCAACTTCAATGAGTTTTGGAACTTCAAATTTTTTTGTGTTCTTGAAATTTATTGGCATATCCACACTTATACAAACATCACAACTTGAGAGAATTTTTTTATTGAATGGGAATGCAAACTCCTCTTGATCATCTGTATCATTTTTTCCTCCTGTAGATTTATCACATGATTCAAACACCATTGTACGAAACTGTAAAGCTTATTCCTCTATGATTTTAGGAGGCTAATCCAAGACATCATTTAACCCGTATCCATTTTCACTTGGTCTCATACCTGTAATAGCATTATTCTCATTAGTGATGTTACTGTAAAGGCCAAAAATTTTGCTTTGATTTTGAGAATAATTATTCTCGAAAACAAGTCATCTTGGATGATTTCCTTGGTTTCTTGAGGAATTTAGCTTTATTTTGAGGATTTCATTGGATAAAAGAGACATCGTCTCCTTCATGGTCTTAAAGTCTCTAGCAATATTATTTTCTACTTCAACGAATGCAACTACCTTTTTCTCAAAGAAAGTAGTCTTTTGAGATTCATACCCTGAATATGCAATTGTTGGCATTAGAGTAGCAGTAACTTGCTTTGTGAATGTAATAGCCTCTTTGAAGACCTTTTCAATGGTATCAATTTTTTTTGTTGGGAGTCTTCTTAGAAAAATATAAGTTAATGAATCCATTGTTCGAATATAGATTTGGATGGCAACCTCTTGTGGTACAGTTTATGGAAACTTCATTCTTTGATATATCCTATAAAAGTGATATTAAACTATGAAATAGTCTCATGGGGATCCCTCTTAATTGAGATGAATTGATGATATAGGATAGCTAGATCAATATAAATCTTTAATTGATCCAAAAAAAATCTCTAAAAGGAGTTCCAGTCCCTTATTGATGCTGGTGGTAGATTGAGGTACCAATTGAATGTTATTTCCCCCAAACTGTAAGGAAAAAGGTGGCATACCATGTCCATATGCTGAATCTAGTTTTGATTATAGATCTCCTTGAAAATTTTAATATGTTTTCTATTGTTCATGATTCTCCATACATGAAACATGGGCAAATTTTTTTAGGATTTTTGGTTAGTCATGCAATGGACCAGTTAGATTCAAAGGCGAACTTTGGGCATTGAAGAAAGACATGGTTCATAATGATGGGAACGTGTGAAGTAGATTGTAAAGTGAATGAAGATTATGTAATATGTAATGCAAATGGGTGGAGTTCTTGGTATTCTTTTATCACTATGATGCTTGTGAAAGTGACTAAGTTCTAGGAACTTGTGTTTATTCTGGAAAAATGTAACTTTGAAGAAGCGCACTTTCTCAAAATAGTGCCCCTAGCATGCCTACACACCTAGCACACCTAACACACCTCTAAAAATTCACAAACTTAGTTTTTTTTTCTTCAAAATTGTAGAACTTTCAAATAGTAACTTTTTTTTTTGAGCCAAATGGTTTTTAGGCCCTCCTTCTAGCACCACTTTTGTTGAGCTATCATTTTGTATGATGCTTAATAATAGAAATCCTTTTGAAATCCTCTCCTGAAAATTTAATCTTGGGATCAACTACAAGGTTTCGGGTGATCTTGTGACCTATTAGAATCCCCACTTGAAGATAAATGTGTTTTTTCATGAGATCTTTGCTGGTTTGAACCAATTTTGGATAAAATGATTAATCTACTTATTGTTTCAAAATCAACCACAAAAGATATATATATATATATATATAAAATGATGAATGCAATATAACAATGCAACTATATGAATTCCTAATTTAACAAGTGTTAGTAAAGCAAATTAAAAAGATAAGGTAATAAGAAGTTTTTGCAAATAATATGTAAGTAAAATTCTAATGGACATAAGCCATAGAAACAATGCCTGTACAAGTTAAGCTTTTGAAGAAATCAACGGGTAACGAATGAAAGTAGGAGTATACTTCCTTAATTTCACTTATGCAATCATCAATGGGAATTCATAAATTGTAAGATGCTTCACTTTTCACCAAATTGCAAGGCTATGAAAAGTGCACTCATGCAAGATGAAAATTTATGTAAGAACAATATGATGATCTGTTCTCAAACTAAGCACCTCAGTGAAATTTGTAGAACAAATATGACACACTTAGGCAAGAACCACTATCAGGGTAAACTTTAAGAAAGCCACCTCCAAATCAAGAAATAAAATATTGGCGAATCTTTCATTATTTTGAAAAAACAAAATTATATCTATTGGCGAATCTCTCAATTTTTTATTCTAAATATGATTAATATTGGCGATTATTTTTTATTCATAATTTTTTTTGTATAAAATATTCATGAATCTCAATAATAATAGGAAGTTCATTAATCCCCATGTAATATTACAAATCAAAATTGAACATTTTTTACCTCATGGAATATTATGAGAATCATTACATATACTTTAAATCAATAATGAAAAATAAATATTGGTGATATATACCTAAAGTAACTAATAATTATGATAATTATTGGTTAGCTCAATTTAATTTCTCCAATAATATATTATATTTAGGTAATTCAAATCTATTCATGTAATGAATATTGTGGAAAATATTTGAGTTTAAATTTTTTAATAAAATAAATTATTGAGTGATTTTAAATATTCTATAACTAAATTTTATAAAGCTATGGTGATTTAGGTTGTATCAAATCTTAAATTGTTAGCCAAATTACTAGCCAAAAAATTCTAAAATTAGCTAATTTACGAATATTAGCCACTAAATTATACCCTAACCACTATACTCCAAATGCGAGCACCAAAAGTACATATTATTGAAAAATAATAGCGACCTTGTTTACATATTACAATCCCATATTTATGAGAAATTATCTCCTCAAATTGTGTTGAGAGTGAAAGATATCTATATGCACTCATATGCTTCTAAACTAATAAAATAAATCTAATTAAGTAGAAATTGACTCTCTAGCTGCTGCTTAGTAGGACTTTGTCCATATTTATATCATTAATCGGATGCATAAGCCTTTATATGTCTTAAAACTAAGAATACATGAGAAAATAAGAAGAAGAAAGCCTCCAATTGATGTAGGACTGTCTAAAAGTGTCAAAAGTAGAAGCTCCATCTTTGGTAGGTGTCTAGAGGAGTTAAACTTCTATAGGAATGCATTTTTGATGCATGAAAAGCTCTAATTTTAGAACTAACAATTAATTATTAGTGCAACTCTAGAGAAATGCACCTTAGAAGAAGTGCACCTGGCATAGTATTGCACCAACACACCTACATGAATTCTTTAAAATCTTCAAGAAATCATTGAAAAAGTGCACCTGCATGAATTCTTTAAATATCTTCGAAAACACCATTGAAACAATGCACCAACGTACCTCTAAACCCTTGAAAAAATAACAAAACACCATTAATAAAGTGAATCTATGCACCTGGCGTAGCAATGTATCAGTGTACCTCAGAGAAATTTGTGCAAGGTGCTTAATTGACAAAAAAATTAAAGTTCTCAGTTTTGAAAATAGTTTTTGGGTTTTTCTCAAATGGGGTTTTAGATCACTTTTGCATGCTTACTTTGATCCTTTTGATGATTTTCACCCTATTTATAGTCAAACACTTTAAATCATTTCAACTCCTACTTCTTCTATCTAAAATTCTAAGGCCCTCATGTTGAATCTTGTTATTTAATAGTTGCATAAGATAAGGAACCTATTTTTGTTCATGTGTCCAACCTCTATATCTTTGATCTTTTTCTTCTCTCCAACTGCCCTATCCTTTCTAGTGAGGGACTAGGTGATCCAAATTATCAAAAATGATCAAATGTTTGAAACCTTTTCATATCTTTTTCTTGACATTTTCCTAGGTCTTTTTAACTGGCCTTTTCAGAGGTCTTTTGCTCAAAATTTCAAGTTGAAACTTTCATCAATTACTAAAACTAGGCAGCCAAAGGCTCCTTTTTTTAGGGACTCAAATTAGATTTTTAGTTCTTTCCAATAGTGTAAATGGCTTTGATTTTTGAGGTCTAGGTCAAAAGTTATGACCCTGAAAACTTAAGGATACGTTTTCATCTACACAAAGAAGTAAACATTAGTCTGAAAGGTAGAAAAAATTAATTTAACTAAGCCTTAATGATGATGTGAAAAACAAACAAAAATCCGAAGTGTCAAGAAACATCTAAAACTTGATTTTAATCCCCAAATGAAAATAATTTCACACCAACAACACCTAATATGTGTGCCTAGTGTGCCTTATTCTTTGCATAAGATCTTAAGATTGGGTGCACAGAAGTGCACATCATGGGATGCATTGAAGTGCACCCTATATTTAATTGGGAGCAAATATGGTAAGAATTTTATATGTACAGAGATGCAACTAATTAGGTGCACTACTACACACCTTAATATTGCATTTGGTTTATGTTTTTTAAGTTTTTAGTCAAGGTTTTGAATGTTTTGCAAATAGGACAAGTTGCCTAGCTACGCACCTAAATATGTGCACTATTGTGTACCTTAACTTAGCATTTTGAATGCTTTTGGTTTTTTTTGTTAAGTGTAGGATGAAGGAAGGACGCACCCCTAAATAGGTGTGGTGTTGCAGTGGTTGAAACTCATGAATTGAGAATGGAGGGAGAGGAAGGGGTCTAGTGCACCACTTGGTGCTATGCATCACCAAGGCTGATCCGCTTAGTTGAGATCATTGGTGCATTAGCACATCTAATGAGGTGCACTGGTGCACCTCTCTTTTTTTTCGCAAAAAAGATTTGTACTCTTAGGATTTTTATTCCTGGAGTTTGGGTTTTCCAGTCAGGACCCAAATTTGACTAAAAACACTAGATAAAAACCCTAAAAAAGACAAACGCCCCAAACTAGGGACCTAATAAGCCAAAAAAAAAATAGTGGGTCCCCATTTCTAAGAGAAATGAGGCATGCATTATGAAACCAAAACACTTACTGAATGTACACTTTGTCACTATCTACCATGAAACAAATATCATCTTTATAATTATCAACTAGTTTTCTTGGAATCTAATATCTATTATTTATTTTCTCTTTGAATGCATCAAAATAATTGTCCATAATACTTGTTTAATTCTCACCCATTTTAGCAACGTAATCAATTAATCTGATAAAGGACTAGCAGATCTTTTCTCCAAATAATAGTAGCTTTTGATGGACATAATTTCTGAACATAGAAGAATAAACATATCAAGAGTGAACCAAACTTACATGAATTTTTCTTTGAGGTTCTAATGCTTTCCATGTTTTTGTTGAATTGGTTCAATAGTAACTCATCAAGGTCAAGAGAGAGGTTATTTTTTGACTACCTTGTAACCCAAGTCTATAGCTTTACATGACATGCTATTCAACTTGCTAGAGCTATATAGTTTGTGTGCTATGATGTGAATACTAAACTTCAGCTCCATATCAGTTACAATACTTATTTTCATTCCCCTTCCATCCCATTTGACAAGGGTTTTCTTCTCCAATTCAACCTAACTTAGGGTTTTAGTCATGTTTTCTTTGGTTAATGTGGAGAGACCAGTGATCCTATGGATAATATTATTTGTGATGAAAATTGGATATATACCTAACTAATGATGTATCTTATCCATTTGATTTGGAAGTCTCATAGAATTTTAGGAATATGTGTTAAACCTTTCACTTCCAAATGTTGGTGTTCTGGTTTCAGCACGACATTAACACATAGTCTTTCTAGGTCTTTATCCATTTCCAGAGTGCCAATATTGTGAATTGTGCATTTTAAATAAGAATGAATGTTGTTTATCAAGAGTACCTTTGGGAGGATTTGAGATTGCACTCCAGTTAGATCTAGGGTTTTTGCAACAGTAGGAATTAACTTGAAATCTAGCATCTTCCATTCCACACCTTTGATCAATATATCATAACCTTTCTTTGTTTTTTTACTGGTGACTTCCATCATTACTCGATAGGGCTTGAAATTCTTTCAACAAAAATTCATAGAAATTTCCTGGATGCTCAAAATTGCTCTGCACAAATAGCTCTTGAAAATTCACTATGAAAAATGACTTCAATTTCACCTTTTAATCAAAATTTTCCATAAATGCTTGGTACAAATGTTTGTTCAAGTTAATAGACTATCATCCACTTCCTTTTATTGAATGCTTGGTGAAGTCTTCATGACTCAGTATCCATAGACTTTAGTTACTCCCAACCTTGTTCAGTAGAGTCTGTGACCTAACCTTTCTCGGTAAAATAGTAACCCAAATTTACTCAGTAGTAGTTCCTATCTTTTACTTGGTGATCCCCTTGCATCTTGAATGCTAATTCAAATCTTTCATTCTACTAAATGGAATTGATATATGATGTCTTCTTTAGTATCAAAATTATAGTTCTCCTTTGAGAGATCAAGTGGAAAAGGTGGAGTCATCTAGTTCTTGAGTGACTTGTTCATCACAACTCAGACTTTAATTATTACTTTTTGAACCCATTGTTGTCTCATTTGTTTTTTGATGTTATCAATTTTTTTATTCTTTTCATCTTCAATTCTTCTAGTATACATATAGTTCTTGGAAAGATGACCAAGTTCAGTACAAATAAAACATTTTCTAGTAGTATCTCTTATTGTCATATGATGCTTTACACAATTCATTCCAATGTGTCCAAATTTTGCACAATAATGACATCTGCACCAGGCATTGTAGTCCCAACCAAATATAGCTTTCACAATATTTTCTACTAGATTCAGTATCTTCAATTTGCATTTGGATGAATTGTTTTCATGTTTGTTGCATTTGTAGCATTTTTCTTCAAACTTAGGTTTCTCTTTGCATTCATTAGCCTTATGACCATGCTGATAGCAAGTGTAGCACTTTCCATTGAATTTTCCTTTCCTATTGCTCCAACATTTATTTTATGTATGACCTATCTTTGCATAGTGATTGCAAGTAGCTCTTTGATTCTTTTGAGCTCCTTGTTTGAATGATTCACCTTCTTGTGTATATCCAATTCCTACTTTTCCTTTCTATCTATAATAACTTCACTCATTCAACTGATTTATGTCTACTTGGGATTTCATCATTCTTTCATTAGTTTTCCTTTCAAAGTTTAGATCATTCTACAATCTTTCATTTTATGATCTTAGATTTAGGATTTCTTCATTTGCATTAGTGAGGTGATTAATGAAGTCAGTTTTTTGAAGGGATAGATGTTGAGTCTCATTCTCTTTTCCTTCTATTTCTTCTTTAATCTTGCTTTTCTCTTCCATAACTTCACATAGCCTTACTAACTAAATTTCTTCCTCTCTTCTTAGTTTTCTTACTTCTTCTTGTAGTGAACCATTCTTTTCTAAGAGGTATTTTATTGCTTCATTGGCTTCATTTGAGGTGCTTGTTGAATGAAGGTCTTCAATTATTTCTATAGTGTAGAGAAGATTGTTGGTGTTTTATTATGATGTTAAAACAGTGCTAAAACTACTAGGCGACAAAAGGCTTAATACCTAGATATCAGTACATACACAACCTAAAGAATAGCCAATTCTCATTATCACTTGCATATGCAAAGTACTAGGACCCAACTCCAACAAAACCTTAGACCATTTTCTACTCTTTTGGCTCTGTAAAAACCAGTGCGGGTGTACCCGGGGATGGTTCAAAGATGGAACAATTGTATGAGAATTATTCTTAGTTCCATTTTGATTCTCATCTCTAAATCCTCAAACATATACGTAAATCTTACTGAATTGATAAACACATCCCTTGAACAGATATGGCCAAGAAATCTTCTATAGCTCTGCAGATGTTTCCAACAGCAATGGCTAAATGAAGCTAAAACAATCCATGCAGGCAAGTGCTAGCCAACTTTGAATATCTTACAAGAAATATAAGTAAAAATTGATTTTATGATGTACTTTGAAAAAACCAGTCATAATATACTTCTCTTTTGGCTGAAATACTTTCGATCAGTACCTAATCCATTGGTGATTCAGAGTCAAGTAAATTCTTAGATCTAATTTGTTGCTTTGCAACAAATTCTTATCAGCAATTCTTACCAGAATTTATCATTCAAAAATCCTTTTTAACACCTAAGCAACCTCATCACATTCATCAGAGCCTTTATTTAATCCATTGAATTAACAACAATAACAAATGGATGTACAGCCTTACTATATTGCAATCAATTGCATAAGCTTTTACTCACACAACATCAAGGTAGCTAAGTATTTAAAAGGAGACAAAATTCAGAAAAGAACAGATATGGGGACAGTTCATAATTTGTATTCATTTCCTTTGAAAATGGTATATCCTTTACAATAGACCCAGAAAGACCTTCAGAGAAGAAGCACAGTTCTTTCTACATTCATCTATATCTCAGAAATTTTGACAGAAAAGTATACTACAAATTTTCTTTCCAAAATGTTTGGACCAAAAACAGAACTAAGCACAATACTTAGTAAAAATAGAATTTGGACCATTCTTTAGCCTTGAGATCTCACTTAAATAGTGTGAGATGCAACAAGCTTCAGGCTAAAGAAGGTGACAGGTGTCCTTCTTTAGAAAGACAAAAACAAAAATAACAGAAAGGTTAATTACAACAACAATTCTTGGCGAGTCCCTTTCTGTTATGCTTCTTGGTTGTTGTGATATGATCTTACAATCATTCTTCATCTTTAGAGTACATACCCATAAGGTCTGTAAGTGATGTATCATCTTCTGTTACCTGCAAACTCACTTTAACCTGGGGATTTTCTCTGTCATCATTGCCGATTACAAAAGTAACTATTACTCTTACATCTTCTTCCTCATCGTCTCCTGGCATCTGCTCACTAAACTGATTTTTCCATCTATTAAAAGTATCATCATCTGGCCAATCAAAACTTAGGGTTTCTCTTTGTATCTTTATTAAAGAATTGGCATTTTCCTCTAAATCATCGAATTCTTTTCTCATAGCAGCATAGTATAATTGTACTTTTACCAGCTCCTCATTTGTCTTTGCCCAAAACCAATGGCCAGTCTCACTGATGATGTTTATTATTCTGTTATCAAATAATTCATCCATTTCCTTTTCCATTTTTCTTTTTCCTTTACTGTATCAACTGATTCTAAAGCACAAGGAAATAGGGTGAATTTTTTAGCAAGATATTTTGAAAAACAGAGTATCAATTTTCTCTGTAAAGAATCTCTTTTATTCTCAAAATTATCTAATTGATTCAATAAATCAAAAATTCTTTCAACCTGATGATAAGGCATTTGGACTGTAGATATACATATAATTGTGACATCATTATTTCTATATCTCCATTTATGTGCAAGAGAATCTAGTCCATCCTTTTCTTTATTCAACTCATCCATGAGGGTTACAATCCTTGTCAACTGATCATAAAAAGTTGACCATTGTATTTTATCCCTCAAATATGTCACACCCTACCTCCATTTCTCTTCCTGCTGATTTCTAAATTTTATCTGCCACTCATGTAATTTGGTTTTTTCTGCTTCAAATTCCTCTGCAGTATAGAATTGAGGTCTTTCCGGGGTGTCAGGTATCTCAATAATAGGGGTTAATCCCACAGATGACTGTGGAGGATATGCAATTCTCAGTGCACTGGATTCTCCCACTTTCCTCTTTCCATGTACCTTCTCTAATTGAGATACCTTGTTTTCCAACTCAATTCTCCTTTTTACCTCTTGGTTATAAGCATCCACCACTATTTCATATTTATTATGCATATCAATCATTTCCCTCTCTTCTCTTTCTGCAGTAGCCAAGGCAAATTTAGAATAATCCACATTCATGTGGGCTGCCTGTACATTTGAAGTATCAGCAACTCTCCTTACAATGATACTCCCTGTTAGTCCTGAATCATCAGGCTATGATGAAGTAGTTCTGGATCCTCTTCTCAGGGACCACATAACAAGGGCAGCTTGATCATTGCTGAATGTTGTACCCAAGAATTCCTCTTTATTTGGATCCTGGAGTCCTAAATTATTTGAAACGGAATTAAAAATTAATGCGTCAGCAATATCCCAATTGGGCAATAATAAAACATTAGCATTTTTTACCATCTGTCTTCCCTCATTAGGGGTTATATTTTGGAACTCTTGCACCATTTGTTCCTTTATTTGGTTTTGAATGGAGGTCTCATCCGTTTTTGGATGTTCTGTTTTCATATTCTTACACCTTTGCTAAAAAATGTGCATGTTTACCCTCCACGCAAACTGATGGAAAGCCCTAGATCTTACAAAATTGTTATCAGACAAAAAATGCTGACTAGCTTGTTCCAAAATAGGGTCCAATTCCCTTCCTCTGAAATTTGCTATAGTTAATTCAAAACTTGGCACAGGGGGTTCCCTTCATCAATTTCTGCTTGTGTAACAAAAATTTCTCCTTGTGACCCCATTTGTTCGAATTGCTCATTGGTGAGCTGTTCTTCCTCAAGTCTTATTGGGGTTTGAGATGGTGAGTAACTTTCATCAGGGGATTCTTCCTCCCTTATTATTTTTCTTCTTTTGGGAGAAGGTTCAAGGGGTCTTTCTTCTAGGACAGTGCTGGTGGATTCAACTATCTATTTTTCTTTATGTACAATGGGCACCTGCTGTCGAACAATAGTATATCCTATCTTCTTTCATACCACCAGTGGACCCATTCCAATGTTGGGGGTGAAACCCAATTTTCTCATAACTTCTCTGGCTTTATCTGGAAAAGAATTAATAAAATGCTATTTCTTTTCATTCATTACTTCCATTATCTCAGAGAAAGTACTCATGAGCTTATTTATCTTATCTGCATTGGTTGCAGCATTACTAAGAGGACTGTAATCTTTGTCAAAACAATTAATGAATTCTAAAAATATTGAATAGACTCTCCATTTTTCTTTCTTTATTTCTTGCTCATGGAGAGAATATTCATTTCTTATTATATCTTCAGGAAAAGAGAATTCATGCTAAACTAGACGAAGCTTGATTCTAAATCTAAGAGCAGAGTTAAAGAAACCTTCTATATCACAAAAACGAGAATGAGACACTGCCATCTTATATTGATCCAAAATTTTGTGGAGAAAGATCCACCCTTCTTTAGTTATCACAAACTGGTGGGCTATAGTACAAGTAGGAAAAATTGATCCTGTCCCCCTTTTGTGCAAAAAGGCCTCCTCTACTCCTCCCAACTGCCACAAAAATTCAGCTATCCCTACCTTTAAAGGTACCTGATAGGGTAGCACATGGGTTGTTCCTTTGAATCCATAGACCCTGATGATAGTTGAGACTGAATATGGGATAATATCTCCCCAATTATGTGAAACTTTTAGATTATGAGGTTTGTCCATAGGCCTAACAAGGTGCATTAACGCCTTAGGGATTCTGGGATTATCACTCAATATGAGGCATCTTAGTTTGGAGGCAAAGTGCCTATCAAATCTAACAAAGCTAGCATTTTCTGCTTCCCAGGTCATGTCTGCACTCCATAATTGGACTGGCAGTGCCTCCCCCTCTTGTTCTCTATTTAAAACCATTTCTTTACCAAAATAAGTGGCCCCTTTAAAAAGAAACATATGCATCAATAAGGATTATTGACCCCAAACCTTTTCCACCTTGCCCTTTGCAATCCCCACCAATCCCTGGTGAATCTCATTTGCCAAGTAAGATGAAAAATCAAAATTATTTCCACACCAAAAGAGGAGATTTGGGTGATCATATACATGAAGCTCACCGGAATAAAATCTTCTTCGCCCTCTCCGAAGACTCTGCACAAGGTCCTATATATCTCTACTGCCCTGGCATCAAAGCATGATTTCTTGAATGGTTCTTTAGAAGATGATGTTATGGTTGGGAGGCCTCCAATTCGGCCTATGTGGGCTTTCAGTGCACCCTATCTAACTATATCCCTTTTGGATATATATTCCTTTTCTAACTCTACCAAATTAATGGGCACATGATACATGGTGAGAGGTCCCAGACTGCAAACCTTCCTAATCTCCTCGGGACTGATGGTAACTAAAGCCTCACCATCCATTCTTCTCACTACCTTAGTGGCTTGGTCATAGATTTTTGCTATAGCTTCAAGCAGGTCAAAATCCATAAACACGCTGGGGACAACAAGCTTCCCAAGATCAAAATTCCATATATTGGCATGAGGGGCATATAACTTCCTTTTCGCAAACCATTTTTTGAATAAACTCAAACTGGTTTGAGAAGTTTGAGCATCCTGGACCCAATTACCCTTATCATACAATCCATCAGCTATCCTTAGCCTAGGGTTCAGTGAGGTTAACCTCTTAACTTGCACCGTTTCTACAGTAGACTCAGGAAGTAACTCAAGCAAATCATCATGCACATTTCTATCCAAATAGTTTATTGCACCTGTAAATCCCTTCTTTGGAGGCATCTTGGGCTATCTTTTTAGAACTAAAAAGCTCACGAAGATGATGGTAGTTTTACTTACTTGAATTTTGTCTCAATACTCCTCTGTATTCCTGCAAATTTTCTGCGAACAGACAACTTGACAATTTTTTATCAAACCTTGGCACGCTTTTCTTTCAGTAATGGCTTCTGCACAAGAATGGCTCCAAATCTTTTCTCACGTGAAATGAAACTGATGAAATCTCTCTGTATTATACTCTATTTTTCCTCACGGACGAAGCTTTCTTGTCTAATTAATACAGAGAGTGGCACTACATTTTTCATTTAAAACTGCACCGTCGATCTTCAAAGATCCTACGATCATGCGGTACAGAGAGAACAACTAGGAGTTATATTTGCCATGTCAGTTATTTTACCCAATGAGAACTTGCCACGTACAGAATTCTTTCTTTTGATGGTGCTTATATTTGGACCCACTGACAACAGAGAACACGTTTCAGAATGTCGCTACTTTGTTATGCATAAAGAACAAGCACCTTGCCATGGCAAAGCAGTGATAATCGTTGATCAGATCAAGAAATGATCGAAAGATACGCTACAGGGCTTCTTAAGAAAGAAGGCGGTGGGCCCAACTCGCTATGTTGCTATAATTATCTCCCTTGCAACTCTTCATAGCGAGGACACGATAGCCGTTGATCACTTACCAAATCAAAGGTGAAGAATAAACACAAGATCTCCTGATTTATATTTGCTATGTCGCTATAATTATCTCCCATGCAACTTGTCATAGCGAGGTAGCGAGCTCCGTTGATCCACTTCAAGCTGACGTTCAAGATTTTTTGTACATTCAGTCAGATAGGTATTAATGAGAATCAGATCTCTGCATAGTTGGCACATGTCAAAATTTATCATAGTCATCTATCATTCCACGTCATCAAAGATCTTGCCAATATTTTACCATTTTACGGGGCCTCGCTAACTCACTAACGGTGAAGCACCTGAATTTTCCGATAGCGAGGTAGTGAGCTCTGGCACTTAAAAGGATTCCGAGCCGGAGAATGCAAGGGTTACCCAGTAATTACTTCTGTTAACTAAAACTGATTCTGACAACGGTATTTATTACTGGTCATGCCACTTGGTGTAATTATGATACAAGCAAGATGCAATGTCATCATTTTCAGATTTTCACGTGGCCTCGCTACTTCGCTAACGGTGGAGTGTCTGAATTTTCTGATAGCGAGGTGGCGGAACGTCCAGAAAAACCAACATTCCAGCTCTGATGTCAAATATTCTAGTGGGTCCCTATCCTTTTTTGGATGGTGAATTGTAAAGTGTACCTGCACAATAAATCATTTAATAAGCAAATCTCTGATCACCGCATCTTCACTTTACGGTCCCACCGCTTAAAATATCTAGTACTCATTATCTTGCTATACTTAATAAGCATGCAACTCGTCATAGCAAGGTAACGCCAACGGTAGATCTAATCGGATCCGATGGTTGGGACAAATAGGAAGAAAGGTAATCCGGGAGAAAGGAAAAGGAATATGACAGCATATTCGTCTCTTTTGAAAATTCAAAATTTTGCGCTCGACAATTTATGAAGAGAGATGATACAGGGTTTATATGACGATTATTTCTTATGGATGGTTTATCCAAAACCCTATGCTTCACTTAGGCATAAAACATTTGACTTTTCTATGATTTAACTGAAAACTTTTACTACACAAAAAGTCAGACCAACAAAGATCATTCATTTTAATTGCAAGATCTTTTCTTCTTTTCAGGGATTGAGAGAGTTGCTCCTTTGCTTTCTTGAGTTGGGAAATAGCCATTTCCAAATCTAGCTTCTCATTCTCAATAGCCTTGTCAAGTCTGAATATCTACATTGCCTGTGATCTTTGCTCAAGCTATTAGACTTTTCTATGAGAACCACAAAAGCTCTAACACTAATTGTTGGAAATATTATGAAAGGCTAAGTTACTGAGAGGGGAGGGGTGAATTAATAACTAATAAAACTTTGAAATTTAATTAGGGTAAAAGCATAGATTTTGCATCACTATTTATGACACAAAAACCTATTTTGGTCAAATGTCATTTCTCTATCAAAACTCAATTTAAAAAAAAAAACTAAAAATACCCTTTTATAGATCTCAGATTCAATAACATCATTATATAATTTTTTTAGTTTTTTGATTCATTATAATATGCTATATTCTCAAAATATTACAAGTTTATATTTTAACATTTGAAAAGATGCTCCCTCAAAAAAGGAAAAGAAATAGTAAATCATATCAAAAAATTAAATAATTATATTTATCTCTAGAGGAGGAAATCCTCTTCACAAATATGTAATTTTTTTTCAAGAAGGTATAGATTTGATAGGGAAGTTTTGACAGGAGGAAAAAACTATTGGATTCTAATCAGGTCAAACTTGAGTACTTATAACAAAGAAAATATACATAAAAAATAATTATTTATTTATTTTTCACTAGCTATACATGTCATCTATAAGATATTTTAAAATCAGAACAAAAAAAGATGATTTGCATATACTTGTTTGATGGGAACTACACCCTATATTTTTTACAGTTAAAAAAGGGACTTGAAAATCAAATAAAATGAATAAATTATTACTTTAAAAAATTATAAAAATTATACGCACAAAATTCATCCAATTCTACACATTTCATAAATTTACATCATCTTCATATTTTAAACACAAATACCACTTTTTTGTTATTAATTTTGAACTATCACATTCTAATATCTTGTTTCTTTATAAAAGGTGACATAAGTTTGTGCTTTTACTAATTACCAGTTAATTCCTTCTTAAATATTCTAATCTTATTGCATGCATGAGAAACTAAAAACATGAAAGCATACACAAAACTTTAATGCACAAGATTTGGTGACCCAAAAACTTTCCAAATAGAAAGTAAAACTAAGGTGGAGATGATAGCCACTTGCTTTAGTACTTTGGTATAAAATTGGTTAGTTAAGGCATACATTGATCACTTCTAACAATCTTCCCTATTAGGAGCAATAAGGATTGATAGGTCCACCTTGTTAAAGGATTTACAAACATATAATAAAGTATGCACTCGATAAATAGATTTACACAAGACTATTAGATCTACCTTGTTTAAGGATTTTACTAATCCACCTATTGGGTGAATTAGTAGATTATCTCTAATCTACAACAAGGTTTGCTGAATGAGACTCTACTAAGTATACAAATCACCTTATTGTGATAGATGAATCTTTGTTGCTCCTTATATTGTTGTAACCTTTTTAGTTTGCTCCTCTATTTTTCTCTAGTCACAATTCACTTCCTTTCACTTACATTCATACTTTGGATTTTATACAATACATTACATATATACCAATCCAATTATAGAATTACAAAATTGACCATGATATAAATTTACACAAATATTACAAAGTTAGCTCAAATGTAGACACTCGGGTTCCTAAAGATTGATTCAGTAAGTTTCTGATGCTCAACATCCATTGTTAATGCTTGGCATCATCATTCACTTAGTAGACATAGAAGCTCGGTCCATACTAATCACTTCCAAGTAGTCTTGAACATGGTCTACACTAGTGACTCGATGAATATTATGAAACTTGGCATATAAATTGAATCATTTGATTCACATTGCATGGCTCGATATAAACTTAATCACTTGGTTAACATTGAGTAGATCCGTTAACATTGGATTCTCATTATATCAACTGTGAACTTGGTTAGCATTGCAAAACTTGGTTTGTACTAGTAAAATTTCCATACACTGAGATGCTCGGTTTACATTGTTGATATTTATCATAGTAGTAACTGCTCGGCTCCAACTAAAATCTATCCAAAGGACTCAATAGCAATTGTAGAACTTGGTAACAACTGAAATGATTGATTAACAATGTTAACTATAAAATAACTATGGTAGATACTTACAATCTAAATAAGTTTATGTCACTAATAGAAAAATTCATTTTTATGTCAACACAACATGGATGAATCCACAATTTACATAAGATTCTCATTCGAAAACTTCAACACTCTGTATTTTTCAACTTCATGAACTTGGAAAACTATAGCTTGGCATTGATTTATATCAGCCTCCCATATTGGCACAAGGGTCTGAATTTCACTTAACAACACTTCTCCTTCTATGTACATGGTAGTAAAATCTAGAATAAATTTACTACCTTCTTTAACTATAGATCTCATCCATTCTTTTATTGCATCTAGGAGTAAATTACCCTATTGCATTTGTTTAACTGATTGTTGGTTGTCTGATGAATTGGGGTTGAAAGATTATGAAGTCTAAACCAATGGGAGGGTGACCAAATTCGTTAGAGAATCTATATAAGAAACCATAGTTACTACCAGTGCCTTTACATCTTTCTTTTCTTTACTATCCTTTTGAGACGTAGTCGACATGTGGTCTACAAATTGTTTGAAGAAGTGATTACTAGTGTCTCTTGTATTGGCCCCCTATTCTATAGTGGTAACTTAAAAACCTTTAATGTCAATTTCCCTAGGCTTGCCTTTTTGTTTGTAGGTAACGACCTTTGCTTTTAATTTTCTAGTCATCACGTCCTTGACCAAACACACATCAATCTTCATCTTATTTCTTTTAGAACCATAGGCTGCATATTTGGTGATGATATTTTTAACTAGTGTAGACACTAGCTAGGGACTCCATTTCTTACTGACCAAATTAGCCAACCATGATAGTGGGAGAAGTTATAGGCCCTAGATTTTGTCTAGGAGGGTTCATGAAATTAGGCTTATCTATCTTATGAGCTTCTATTAGCTACACATGACCATCTTGAGTATCCGAGAAGGAGAGGTCTTCCCCTTGATCTTGTTCTTGAGTCATCATTTTCTCCTTTTGAATATATTACTACATGAGTACCTCATATTTATTTATAGACCTGGTCCTAGGGGTCATGATTTTTTTAGGAGACATTAAATTATTTTTTGTTTGTTGGGAGTAAGGTTTCAACTGTAACATGAGATGAAATAGGGATGCTAGAAGTTAATGATTCAGAGAAAGAAACCACTTTTGAGTATTCTACTATTTGTTTTTCATTGATAGTTTTCATGATTCTTCTTCTTAACTAGTTATCTATATGGGTGAGAATAGATTTGGTTCTCAAATTTATATCATATTTTTCCCGTTGACTCCAGTCCACTTTTAATTTCTTTAGTTCACTTTCCTCCTCCCATCTTGATTCAATAATGTCTGAACCATCATTAATTACCCCTTCTAGTCAAAATTTCAATTTGAGAGAATTAATTTGTGACCATTTTAGTCTTGAATAATACCTTTTTATCACATCTTCCTCATCATTACAATCTTGCCACAAATCTTCCAGCTAAGGAACTATCAGTGATTGACATTTTAAGCCAAATATTTTAGCTATAAACCCTTTGCTATAAAAATTCCTCCTTCCCTGATAGGATCCAAAATTGAAACTAAGTAAATTACTTCCAACCACTGAGGAAGTGATCATTTACTATAGGTTACATAGCCAACCTTAATAGGGAAAATTTTCTCCCACTTCTTCTAAGGTAGTTTATCCTTAATCACTGAGAACAACTTCCTATAATTCTTAGCTATAATAAAACAATCTAAACCATATCGACGTAATCTCACTGGTTCTTCTTTGGATCCCCTTATTGATAAGTATGTGAACTTAGGAAATTGAATGAAATATCTCCCATACATTTCAACGAGTCCTTGGGCCTATGGGGATATCCTTGGCATGGGTAGTTTTCTAAGGTTCAAATGCACACATTTTAGGATAACATCATGTATTTTCTTGAAATCTTCTAGTATGCTATCTCATTGAAGTAGGGGATAATGTTGATAGAGATTCACATTTTCCTTCCAAGTTTAATGAGGAAGAGAAGTGATATTGATGACACATGCAATACAATAGGTCATATAGGAAGACATATAAAAATATTCTCTAGATACCTTAGAGTGTTTGAGTTGAGTTCTTAATGAATTGGCTATCAATTCTTCCCAATCCAATTACTGTTCTCCTTTTAGGATAATTTATATATAATGGTACATCCAATCCTCAAAGAGAAAAATATTTGTAGAACCTTTCACCAGATGCAATAAAACCATTAGGTCATGAACATCAGGCTTCATATGATCCTTGGTAATTATTTTGGGCAATCTTGAACTACCTTTATAATTATTCTTTGTCTATTTCCTAGCAAAAATGTTATGTTATTTGTCTGGACTTTGTTGTTATTCAACCAAGGACTGGGTAGAACTAAAAGTAAAAAATGTACATTCAAATAGAGCAAATACTAATGAAATAGTCTCCAAAGAAATGAACAACACTAGTTCCTTGTATTTATTTAGAGTACTCTTGGTTCTAACATCGTAATGATAAATGCACTTTGGAGTAACTCGGGACTCAAAAAGGTAGTGGGAAAAGCCATAGCTTCAACTAAACCACTTATTATAATTTCTAAGCAACCATTACCCTCATTAGCTTGTTCAAGGAAATTTTCCTATAGCTTTTCAACTTTGACACCTTCCAAATTAGTATAAAAATGATAGGCCTCTTACACTCTAATTTGGAAATAATTAAGTAGAAATGCAAAACAAACCTCATTTTAAGCAAAGGAAATAAAAACCCAACACTATTTTTGTGCTTCAAAACATATAGAGAAGAATAACAAGTGGCTTCTTTTATTCTCACCTATAGTCTGCTTAGAGAAAACCAATCCTCTTTTCTTTTCTTATTGTTGTTCCATCTTTAATTTTCCTCTTAGCATGATAAAATAATTAAGTTGGAGACATATGCATCTAAAGGAAAGGAGACATACTGGTGAAAGTACCACCTCATAATGAGGTATTGATGGCAATTTCATTGCGGCCTGATTTGTATGCTTGAAACTATGACAAGAAACCTTCATTAAATGATCATCTTTGTGGATGTCCCTGCAACAATTACAAATCTCTGACAAATAATCTGACTCCCAAATGAAAGATTCCCCCTTTTTGTATCATGATGGAAATGGATCTTTCATCTCAAACAAAAATAACTCAAACAAGATTCTCAATCATTACTCCTAACATCTCAATTAATTCCTCGAGAACTTGTTGCCCTTTTCCAATCATTAGCACTCATGCGCAGAAAGGAAAAAAGCCTTCAATGAAAGAACTATTTAAACTACAAACTAAATTTCAAAGAGGTTCAAATAGATATCTCTAATATAGTTAGGGGGTCTAGCCTATAGAAAAAAATTAGTACCAAAATCGTTTAGTCAAACTAGTTTCAACTACTTCAGACCAAGGTTCAAAGAGGTTCAAAGCAATTCAAGAAATAAGAAATATGAAAGAAATCATAGGATTAATCTCTATATACTAACCCTGATGATATTTATAAGATACGAGACCATGAAGGGCTATTTTAATGTCTAATTTCAAGTTTCAAAAGAAACTAGAGAAAGTTTTTTAAATATGACAACTCAAAAATAAGGATAATAGGGGCTTTGATTGGGGTCTATGAATGGGGAGTATAGAGAGAACTTAGAATGTTGGGAATAGGTATGAATCAAACTAATAGGTGTTGAGTAATTGTGAAAGAATTTTCTAGTGGATGCCAAGCAAACTAATAGGTGTTGAGTAATTGTAAGCATGTGTTGAGCACCAATAAAATCTAGTTGATGCTAAGTGATTTTACAATAGATGTTGAGTAACACATTATGTGTTGAGCATCAGTAAATTGATAATGTTGAGCTGCTACATTATGAAAAAGATCAAAGATTCTCCAAATAAAAGCCAACAAGTTTGTTTTCTTGGAACTTGTGAATTAGGAGGAAGATAAGATTGATGAGTTGGAGGCACATAATCTTATGTAAACCATTTTGGAGGCAAATTCAAATGAATTCTAAGAGAAGTTTCTAGAGAAGACAAGATATGGGATAGATACATTGTATCTTGCCTAATCCATCGAAAACCCTAATTGATGAGATGGATAATGAGAGGAAAAAAGAGTTCTAATTCCCTATATCTAGGAATGGCTGGTCATAAAGCAAACAAAAAAGGCAAAGGTCAAAAAATTATTTTGGATGTGAAAATATAACAAGGAGAAGGAAGAAGGGTTTGCTTCATCAAGTGATCTAAGTAAGGAAGTCTGCAATGGAAAACTAAGCAAGAAGGATTAATGAAGATGAATGCTTGAAGGGTGAAAAACTTGTTAGAACTAAAAAGATTGGAAGCCAAGTAGAATTGAGGATTGAATAGTGATCTGTAATCTACAAGTAGGGTTGCAAGTTGTATCAGATCAAAATCTATTATTACTATCTAACAATTGTATTAGATTAGGGTAAATCTTTTGGTGAAAGGTTGACTTAATAGTCATTGAAAATATTTTAACAGTGTGGCATTCCAAGTGAATGGCCTAAAGTCCTCTAACAAGGCTCACTTTTAATAGGGTGATTGAAATCCCTTAATCGGGTAACATTTAATAGTGTGTGATGTAACCTTTAACAAGGTTGGCCTTTAATAGGGCATCCCTTTAAAAGAGTGAGAAAGGAGTAGCATGTTACTGGTGGTTTTTCACAAATTGGGTTTCCACGTTAAATCACTATGTCATGTGTACTGATGGATGTGTTATGTTTTATTCTTTACATTTCTACATGATAGTTTAAGTCACAATGATTGCATGGATTATTAAGAAATTTTTATGCATTTACTAAATTATAAAAGTTTTTTTTGGACATCTGGACCTTGAATAACTAATTCACCCACCCCCCCGCCCCCCCTCTCTCAGTTATTCTAAAGAATTTCAACAATTGGTATTAGAGTGCAGTTGCTTAAGAGGATTAGTTTCAAGGTACTAGAAGCATAAAGATCAAGATGTCAAAAAGAGAGGTACCCAAGCTAAATAGAGATAACTTTCCTGCATGGAAAATTTTGATGAAGCTTCTCCTTGGAGGACTTGGAGACTATGCACACACTTGCATTATAGCAGAACATGTTGATCCAGCATGATGTAGGAAAATCTTGGGTTTC
This sequence comes from Cupressus sempervirens, assembly GCA_028749045.1. Taxonomy (NCBI): domain Eukaryota; kingdom Viridiplantae; phylum Streptophyta; class Pinopsida; order Cupressales; family Cupressaceae; genus Cupressus; species Cupressus sempervirens. Next base: position 351,340,510 of record CM053786.1, read on the forward strand.
CTTGCAATCCTACACTTTTGTTCTTTCTACTTGTTGCAGCCAAGTTCTTAGTGGATCTCAAGCATTCAGTTGATGCTGAGTCATTCCTTTGATTGTTGAGTTCCTGTGGTTACCAAGTAAACTCTTTAGATGTTGAGCATTCTTAGTGGCTAACAAGTTCCTTTAGTTTCTGAGTGAATTCCTTTGGGTGCCAAGTTCCTATTGGTGCCAAGTGATTTCCTTCATGTGCCAAGCTTGTGTGGGTGCCACGTGCCAATTTTTTGGTAGTCTTCATTTGTCGTGTTGTCTATGTCTGGTTCTAGTTTGGGCCGACTTGGATTGCATTTAATTTTGGTATAGATAGTTTTATTTTTTGATCTAACTTGTGGCTTTCAAGAATCTTTTGTAAGCCATTTTGGCAAGTATTTAAAGAGGTCTAGGTTTGAGTTTAGGAAGAAGGAAGTAGGAGGAAGGGGGCAGTTAGTTAGAACTTAGAGAACTTAAGAGGATCGAGTAGAAGATGCAAACTTGAACTTGGCTGTCTAAAATGAATATATTTGGCTGTAATCCAAAAGGCCTTACAAATGGGCATGTATGCTAAGTATTTGATGAATCAATAAAGATATTCTTGTTCCCTCTCCCCTTTGTGCTATATTTTGTGTTGTTTTTTATGTTGTGTTAACTCTTGCAAGGTGGTTTGGATAGCTGGGTGAGCCCTTGGCCCTAGTTATTTGTCCCTTTGCCTACATCAGGTTGTATCTAAGCTCAAGGTTTGTCCTTGTGAAGATTGGATTATGTAGAACCTTGATTTGGATTTGGTTGTAGGGTTGTAGATTTGTATATTTGACCTATAACTTGTAGAGGGTTACGATCTTGCAAGAACCTAATTTGTAAAGACGGTTCATGGTAGAACAAATGTCAATGATGCTATATTGGATACATTGAGATAGATTGCAACTAGATTAGATGCTATGGAGATAGCCCAAAGGAGAGGAGCACATCTTGATGATGTAAGTGATGATGAAGCAGTAGCACCAAACCCTAATCAAGAACTTGAAGAAGAGCAAGGTGAAGCTAGATTGTTGAGAGTATTATCTAGAGAAAATTCAAAACCTATTGTAGAAGTTGTTCCTTATGATGGGAAATTGGATAAAAATGTTGTGTTGGATTGGATCTTTGATATGGAGAAGTTCTTCAAGTATGTAAACACTCCTGATAATAGAAAAGGTGAAGATTGCAGTCACTAGGTTGAAAGGTAATGCATCACTATGGTGGGAACACTTGCAAACTAGTAGACAAAGGAGAGGAAAGGAAAAGATCAAAACTTGGCCAAAGATGGTGAACAAGGCAAAGAACAAATTCCTTTCTACTGATTATCAAGTTAGCTTGTTGAGAAAGATGCAAAATTTGAGACAAAGAGACATGAGTGTGAAGGAGTATATTAACGAATTTTATAGATTGAATATTAGATCTAGACATGTGGATGATGTTGTTGAGAAAATTGCTAGATACATAAATGGATTGAGATCTAGAATTCAAGATGAGATAAGTTTTCTGAAGTTGGAAAGTCTAGAAGAAGCATATAAATATGCCTTGAAAGCTAAGGAGATCTTGACAAAGAAGCATGAATAGAGGCAAAGAGGTAGATGTGGTAGATTTCATAGAGGTAGAGGTAGATCTTATGGAGAAAGTGATAGACCTGATAGTTCTATGTAGGACAAAGACAAATCTAAATGGAAGAATGAAGACAAAGGCAAGATCAAATGGAAAGGTGGTAATTCTTATCGAGGAGGCACTAGTTCTTACTGAGGAAGAGGTAATTCTTATTCTAGAGGTGGATTTCATGGTAATTGTTTCAGATGTGGTAAAGAGGGACATAGATATTTTGAATGTAGATCCTCTGAAAGTGGACAAGGTAATAGAAATGTTATGATTCAAGGAGATGATGAGGGTTCACCAAGTGGGCCTAAGGCTAGAGAAAATTTGATGGTGAGAAGAACCTTATGTAATAAGGGAAGTGATGAGGAACCTATTTTAAGGAGAAGTCTTTTCAAGACAAGATGTAAGATGGTTGGAAAATGCCACAAAGTGATCATTGACAGTAGAAGTTCTACAAATCTGGGATTAGAAGAGCTAGTTACAAAGTTGTAGTTGCAAATGCTGAAACATCCCAAACCTTATCATGTTTCATGGATGAAAGATGAGCATAAGATATTGGTACGTGAGCAATGCCTTATGAAGTTCAAAATTGGACCTTACTTTGATGAAGTTGTGTGTGGTATTATGCTGATGGATTGTTGTCATATTTTTTTGGTTAGATCTTGGAAATATGATAGATATGCTATGCATGATGGAAGATTGAATCAATATACCCTTTGGGTGAATGGGAAGAAACAAATATTGTTGCCTTTGATAGAAAGTCCAGATGAAGTGAATCACCTCATCAAATATTCCACCCTTTGAATCATAAAACACCTCATGACATCTAGTCAAATAAAATATCATAAAAGAGTACAATGACTATGGTTCACATCCTATTTTGGCCAAGTAAGAATGTAGTGCCTACCCCTAGTTTGCATTTTTGCTATTGTGGATGAACTCTTTTAGGATAGTTTTATGTTGATGATTATTAGTGACATTATTTTGAGATTATTAGATATTATTTCAGATTCTGTTGATATATGATGAGATTACTTGGTACTTTATATTTCATGTATGTATGATGATTATTATAGTGTTTGTAGTTATTAATGATGATTACTAAGATGATTTATTATCATATGTGTTCTCTTATGGATACTTACCCCATAATTGCATGTGTATGGTGTGCGTGTTTTTTTTCTTTCTATATGGCATTTTTGATGTGGTTAAGGAAGGAAGTTGTAGTCACCTGCTAGTCGGGATCTACACGATGCACCACTTCCTACCATTGCCTATTTAGCTTAGTTATATTGTGTATGTACATGTGTGGATTTTATGTAGGTTGCAGGTACTGAGTATCAACTTCCCTGAATTTCCTAGATGAGTGTACCCTATCGCATTATCTCAATAGTAAGAGAGGAGAGATAAAATTCTCAAGTCTAAATCCCAACCCTTTAAGCCATTTGTCTTAATTGAAAATTAGGACAAGTATCCGAGTTGAGTAACCTTTGAATATGTCAGATGACGTAATTCATGATATTAACCCCTTAGTTTGATTTTGTATGTGTTTTGCTATGATGGGTTTTTGTATTTTACTTTATGAGTCTTTGGGGTATTTTCTACTAATTAAGTCTAATTAAAATATTTAATTAAATAGAAAATTATTATGGTATTTTAATATTTTAATTTTATTTAATTAATTAGGAAATTAATTAAATAAAAAAAATTAAATTTGAAGATAAAAGTTATAAGTTTAAATTTGGAACGTGATAATATTTATTTAATTTAATAATAATATATTTAGAGTTCATTTTTAAGTAAATGCTAAATAATAATATTATTATTTAAGTTAATAAATATTTTATCAATTAAATTTTTGAAAATAAATTTAAAACTGGAAAGGATATTAAAATTTATTAAAGATTCTAGATTGCGTGATGTGTGCATGTGATTAAAACATATATATATATATATATATATATATATATATATATATATATATATATATATATATATATATATATATATATTAAGACAAAACAAGTGGATTTATTAAAGTGAGTGAATGAGATTTAAAAATTAATAAATTAAATTGAAAAGAGTAAAGTGAATATTAAATTCATTAATGTGCATTATTTTAATATTTATTCACATAGGAGTTTGCACTCTAATTATGCACATGTTGTCTACACTTAGGAGTTAGCATATTATTTGAGGACATGGTGTCTACAACATTCTAGAGACCTCATCATATCTATCTTCTTGTCGTGGAAGTTACATGTTTAGTTGTCATGCTTATCTGCTATTTCTTTCTAGACACATTCTAGATGCATCCTAGAGGCCTTTATATAGAGGCTCTCCTAGTGTGTATGGACAAGCTTACATGCATTCAAGAAGCTCATATGCTTCTACAAGCACTTCTAGTCACTTGGGGGGGTTCAGTTCTTGGAGGAATTGTGAATGTTGGAGAAGGAAGGAATCTTTGGAAAGGAGAAGGTTCTAAGAGGAGGAGTTTCTCACCAATTTTTTGAGGCATAGCGAATGAGTATTAGTGTTCAGGTAGGCACTCATGATTATTTTCCATATTTTATTATGCTCTTTCCCTTCTTATCTTCGTCACATCTATTATGCATGTCTGAATAATTCTCTATGAATGAATCTTCAATTTTGTAATTCGGGCATGCATAATGTTTCATCCAATTATGGGAATTAAAAATATTATTGCAATCTTCCCTTAGTAGAATCAAGATTTGGAAATTGATTCGGGTTTGGGTTCGAATTAAAATAGAATCTTATTATTATTATGCATTATTAACTAATTAAATTAAATTAAATTAAATTAAGATTAGTTAATAGTAGAAGGAGTCTAATTAATTATTAGTCAATTTTAGTAAATGGATTTTTAAATGAGGGAAAATTAAATGAAAAGAGATATTAATAAGTGTTTAGTGGAATTAAATAATTGAATTATTAACGAGATTGATTTTACTTAAAATCAATGAAGATTATTTTAAATAAATGATTGTTCTTGAAGTGTTTTAAAGAAATTGTAAACTAATTATTTGAAGGTTGATAAGTATTCTTCTAATAATTTGAATAATGGGAGATGCTTCTTGGAATTATTAGTAACATTTATTTTAGTAAAATAATGCAATGATTTTATCTAAAAGTCAGTGGGAACTAGTTCAATGATTTAAATAAGTAAATAATTATCTTTTGACTATTTTAGAAAATTAGTTTGAAATAATGGAGGGATAACTGTATGTTTTAGTCGAAAAGATAAATGGGTTGACTTGGATATTAAATGAAAAATCTTATACACTTGAAGTATACTTGAAACAAAAATTGAAACCTAATATTTGGCTTAACCAAGTGATTCTAAAAGAAAACTAAAATATTTGTTTGTATCTTGTTCTTTATGCTATCCATGTTTGAGGTTTGGGTGGTCCTAGAGTGTTGACCAATTAGGATGTCTACCAGAGGCTTGGGAGCTATGCAAATTTGATGGCATGTTGATGTTATTTGATCTCGATCTTTTTAAAACCCAACCATGGTAATGGGATGGTATGCTCTAAGAGATGTTGGTATTTACTAATTGTTATTGCTTTCTAGTTTTCTTGTGTGAAGCTCAGGTGTATGTATTTGAGATACTTGACTTAACCATTTTTGATTCATCGATCAATCATACTTGGATTACTTTCTAGACGCCATAATGGGAATGAAGTGTTGATTTATTCTTAATGTTGTCATGTTGTGACATGTTTTGACTCAACCATTTTGGAGTCTTTGATCAATATTATTTATTTTGAGATGCTTTTTGGTTGCTTTTTGAGAACCAATGGATATTGTGATTTATTTTGAAATTCCTTACGATTGGTTGTTGACAACTGATGGATATTGCGATTATCATTGATACCTTTAGTTTCCAATAGAGAAATATTGTGGTCATGATTATCAATGGATGCTTTTTAGTTGCTCATGGAGATTTGATGTTCTTATTGTGGATTATCTTTTGGTATTTTTTTAGTCGCTTGTATAAGACTGAGGTGATTTTTTTGATTTATGATTCCATGAGCTTAGAGTAGGTTATCTACTTGTAGTGTTGAGAAGTGGCTTGCAATGGGGGCCAGGGCCCTAAATGACTACTAGGGTAACTCATTGTAGGTTGTTTTAATAAGTGAACACATTTATGCTAAATGGGGATTAAATAAACCTAATAAGATAATTGTATGTTCTCACCCATGCCTCAAGTGCTAGTATAGACTAGGATGGGAGTAGAGAGAATGCTTGGTTATGAGCTTGCATTCTGTAGTATGCCTCATTAGTATGAGAGGATACTAGTGGTCGCATAGGGATCACTAGGGGTTTGGGGTCTATTAAGAGACTACCAGGGTAACTCTAGCGTGATTCATGTGATGACACTTTCCTGCTTTCATAGTAGGTTTCCTACGTGTCATTGTGTGCCTTCAAGAATTAGATGTCATTTTGTGTTAGAACCTCGAGTTAGTGTACTTTTAGGATTCTTGGTCTTAGAGAGTACTTGTGTTATGTGATTTTTTATCTTGTGTTATGTGATTTAATATCCTATTTGGGAGTTGAGACTATCTCCTCAGCACGATGGCAATGGGCCATTTAGGTTCCACGCGGTCGAGTGGTAGTGCTTTCTCACTCTTACCATTTGAGATCTGTCTGAGACACTGTGATTGATGCATTCTTTGTTGGCATCTATCTTCATTCTGTTCATGGATTATGACGGTGGACACGTATCCTTATATTGATGATTAACATATGATAGATGATGTTATTTACTCATCTTATGCTTTATTCTTGAATGTTAGATTTCTTTATGCATATGATGTATTATGTTTTAGGAGTGATATCCCTACTATGATAATGCTAATGATCTATTCGGTGACTTGGGATGTTACGCGCAGGGGATGGCTAGGGCCCACGATGGTCTGATGATGCTATTTATGGTTGGGAGGAACCGTGCATTTAGATAATTATGTGTTGTGTTTATGATTTATGGTTATCTTTTACGATGGATGTTTATATCTTCTATGATGATGTATCATGTATGGAATTTGGTTTCATTTACTTTATTGCACTTGTATCATGGATTCGATGAGGATGATGTATCTTTATTTTTACATATGTATATTGTTTTAAGCCTTTCATACCCTATCTCATGTATAGTGGATGATTGAGCATCCTACATTTAATTGTCAAGAGGCATTCAAAAAAAATGTGTAATATGGACATTGGACTTTCTATTTATTCTTTCGTGTGGATGTGGTAGTTGTTAGTCTTAGTTTTAACTAAATTAAATGTGACTCAACATCTTGGGATCCTTAAGGAATGTAACCTATTATGTATGCTTATAGTTGATTGTATCTTATTGTTTTCACTACTATGTGTTTGATATGAATGGTTTATCTTTCATGTTTTAAAAAAAAAATTGTTTGGAAAACTTAGTAAAATTTTAGATTAATTCTTTTGGATCCCTTGGCAAGGCATTACAAAGAAACTAAAAGCTCATCATGAAATAATCACAATTAGATTCCAAATCAACCATATATAAATACTACCTCATGGAACAAGATATACCAAAAGAAACTGAAACTATTTCCAATTTTAAATTATTAGAACAAACACTTTACTATTTGAAATTTAATTTCACTATTATATATCACACCCAATTTTTTTTTAAAATAAAAATAAAATTGAAAATAAACATTCTCTTATTGATTAACAACATTAATTAAATATATTATCATATAATTTTATAAAAATATAAATTAAAAAATTTCTAATGTTTCTAATTAAAATAGTATTATTCAATAATTACCAAAGAAATAATCTAAATTACTAAATTAGTTAATAACTCAAAACAGTATAGACAAAACAAATCAAGTTTAAAAACATAATAACTTTTACCTACCCCAAATAAAGTATATCAAACAAAACTTCAGTTTTAAATTTAATGGGGAAAAGGAAAGTGACGTGCCTTCCATATAAATTTAAAAGAAAACTTTAACATTGGTTGGGGAGAATAGTCACATAGCCCCTACCCAATTTCCTTTGGACTAACCAATTAAATGGTGCTTTATGATTTTGCCTTTTTTTTAAAAATATAGTAATTATACTTTTTAATATTCTTTTTATTATGTTTATGAATTTATTTATTTAACATATATATACAATTGGTTGATTTTTATTTTTTGATGGAATGTATTGACTGATGTAGAGCCACACCTTGGAAAACTCAGGAGGAATCAGTCACTCAACTGAGTTGCTTCAAGGGGCATCTACAACCTTCAGGATCACACACTAAAATCCAACATGACAATATATTAAATGAGTTTCTTCATACACATTTAAAATGAATTTACATGGACTCCCTGTCGTCTCAATCATGTTCTATTCCCATACAATATATATGTGTAACAACTGCGACATGAACTTTCAAGAACATACTATTGCCACACCGATATATTACAACCACCCATTGTGATTTGAACCGACTATTCTTATCATTATTATTATTATGAAAACACAACCAGAGATACCCTAGACTCAACTCATAAGACTCCTATAACCATCCACTAGATTCAATAAAAAAAACTTTGAAAATAAATTCCCCAAAATATCTTCTTGCTACCTTCGGATAGACCCGCACTCAAACATGAATAAATTTTGAACAAGAAAATATTTACTCAATCCAACCATTGATATTTGGCATAACTATGTTTCAAACAACATATAAAAATTTGAGAGAAATCCAACGGTTCAAACCCGAGATACTGACCCCGCATCAGAGTACATTTTTTCTGCAATTGTTATTCCCTAAGCTGATTGCCATGAGAAATATATGAAGCATAACAGTAGAACCATAATCTTGGAAAAAATTTAGGAAACCAAAGGAGACATAAAACTTTCCATTCCTCCCCAAGTTTGAATCATTTTTTACATAAAAGATTGGCTTTTTAATAACCAAAGATTGACTGGCCTTGCTGTACAGTAGGAATAAAAACATTTTCTTTACCATCTAAGAATAGGAATCTGAAAGACGTTTTACCATCAATACCATGCAACAATCATGGATATTCTTGTAACTACCTATTATTTATCACCAGTATTCGATGGGATTCTCTTTAATTATTTAGCACAACTATGAATTAAAACAACTATTCTAATTTTAAAATCCACATACCTGGTTCTAGGTGGCTATATCTGGAGAGCTCATCAAATTGCTACTCCAGGTATGCCACCACATGTAGGACATTATTGAAAACATTTAAATTTAAAACACACACAAAACATAAAAGATTACTTATCATATTTTTTGCTCTGCTACTGCAGCATACTCCCCTGTAGAAAGAATCTCAAGTCCACTTGAGATGAGATTTTGAACGGATGAAACATACTTGTTGATTTGTTTCTCATCCATCCAAATAGCCTCTATCACTGGTTTGTTCTTCCATTTGAATAAATACTGAGTGTATTTTTGTCTGCGAGTCTTCTTTATTTTTGTATCTAGGATTTTCTCCAATTGAGGTCGTGTTGGTTTAGGTACTTGTTGCAGATCTTCTGATACCGAATCTTCATGTACGGCTTGTGTTTCAGAACCTTTGTATTGTGTGAGATTACAAACATTAAATATGGGTGAAATACCAATGTCTGTAGGTAACTGAATTTTGTATGCATTATGTCCATATTTTTCCAGAATTTGACAAGTACCAACCTTCTTGGGTAGTAACTTTGTATTCTTCATTTGAGGTAACCTTTCTTTCTTCAAATATGCCCATACTAAATCACCAACTTTGAATTGTACTTCTCTTCTTTTTTGATCGGCAATTTCTTTGTACTTCTGATTTGAATTCTGTAGCTGCAACTTGACTTGATCTTGGACCTCTTTAATAGCCTTAGCAAATGCTTCACCATGTGAACTACTCAAAAAGGTGTTGGGAAGTTCCCTCAGTTCGAGAATTCCTCTCGAATGTGTACCATACACGATTTGAAATGGAGATTTCCCTATACTTCTATTCACTATGTCATTGTATGAGAATTCAGCTTGAGCAAGTACGGAATCCCACTTTTCTCCATGTTGTTTTGTAAAGCATCTTAATAGATTTCCCAAAGATCTATTGACAAATTCTGTTTGACCATCGGTCTGTGGGTGATATGCAGCTGAAAAAGATAAGTTTGTACCAAGTTTCTTCCAAAGAGTCCTCCAAAAATGACCTACAAATCTGCCATCTCTATCTGAAACAATATTCAATGGTAGTCCATGAATTCACACTATCTCCTTGAAGAATAAATCTGCAATGTATGATGCATCTTTGGTGGATTTACATGGTAAGAAATGTGCCATTTTACTGAATCTATCCACAACAACAAAAATGCTATCATACCCCTTCTGAGTTCTTGGTAATCCCATAACAAAATCCATACTAATACTTTCCCATGATCTTGAAGGAATAGGTAAGAGCTGATAGAATCCTGCATTGGTACTTTTACCTTTACCTTTCTGACAAATGGTGCATTCTTCCACAAATTTCCTTACATCCTTTTGTAACTTTGGCCAAAAATAGTTTCTATGAACTAGCTCTAAAGTCTTATCCAGTCCAAAATGACCAGATAATGCCCCACTATGTTTCTCCTATATGATATTATTTCTCATTGAACACTTTGGGATGCAAAGTTGTCCTCCCTTGAACAATAATCCTTCTTGAACCAGAAAATCAGAATATTCACTATTGTACCTCTCATCCAAATTAATACATGCCTGATAAATGTCTTTGAAATCAGCATATCAACATACATACCTTTCAGATTTGAAATGCCTGTAGTTTCCAACTGAATTTGGGATGTAGTTAGAGTTCTCCTACTTAACGCATCAACAACCTTGTTGGTGACTTTCTTCTCATGCTTAATAGAAAATATGAATGCTTGCAATGTCTCTACCCATTTCATATGCCTATGATTCAACTTCTCTTGACTATTTATGAAACTAAGTGCCTGGTTATCTGTGTATACAATGAATTCCTTGGGTAGCAAATAGTGTCTCCATTTCTTCAGGGATTGAACAAGGGCATACATTTCCAAATCGTATGATGAATATCTTTGTTTGGCTTCATTGAGTTTCTCACTGAAAAAGGCTTTAGGTCTGTCTTTTTGACTAAGAAAACCTCCTATGGCTATGTTGCTTGCATCACATTCTATTTGAAAGACTTTATTGAAATCAAGAAATGCAAGCACTAGCTGTTGGGCCACTTTTTGTTGAAGAAGTTCAAAGGCTTTATTGGCTTCTTCTGTCCAAACAAATTTACACTTTTCCCCTCCTTTTATGGTGTTCAAAATAGGTGCACAAATTAAACTAAAATTTTTGATAAACTTTTTATAAAAAGTGGCTAAGCCATGAAAACTTCTAACTGCTGCAATAGTTCTAGGAGTTGGCCATGAAAGAATTGCACTTACCTTATCTTGATCCATCTTGAGTGTTCCTTTTGAGATCACAAAGCCAAGGTATGTTAGTTCCTCTCGCATAAAACTACATTTCTCCATATTGATCATTAACTTTACCTCTTGTAACCTTCTCAACATTGAATCTATGTGTTTCAGATGCTCCTCTTTTGTTTTGCTGAAAACCAAAATGTCATCTAGATACACTATCACAAACTTTCCTGTAAAATCTTTCAAAACTTCATTCATCAACCTCATAAACTTACTAGGAGCGTTAGACAATCCAAATGGCATTACCTTCCATTCATATAATCTCTCATTTTTCTTAAATGTTATTTTCCATTCATCTCTTGGCCTAATTCTTATCTTGTGATACCCACTTTTTAAATCAATCTTTGAAAAATATCTTGCTTTCCCTAAACAATCCAGTAAGTCTTCTATTCTAGGCATTGGAAATCTGTACCTTATAGTGATCTTGTTCAGTGCTCTTGAATTTGTGCATAGTCTCAATGTTCCTTCTTTCTTTGGTGCTAGGACTGCAGGTACTACACATGGGCTTACATTTTTACCAATCAAACCAGCCTCGAGCAAATCTCCAATTTGTCTTGCCATTTCTTCATTTTTTTGTGTTGTTAGTTTAAATGCCGCATTGTTGGGTAATGTTGATCCTGGTATGAGATCAATACAATGACTAATTTCTCGCACTGGTGGGAGACTTCTTGGTATTCCATCAGCTATAATTTCTTTGTACTTGTTCAGAATTGGTTCCACTTCTTTAGGCACCTTTTCCTTCTTCTTTTCTGTCACTTCCACCTTCAAGTTTGAAGACTCCATCTCTAAATTTTCTTCCTCAGTCTAATTTTCAGCATCATTCTGTAATTTATCTTTGAGTATAGGAACCAGTGCAATGAGTGGACACTTCTTTCCTTTCACTTCTTTCAGAAATTCTTTCTTACCCATCACCATAACTTTGGCTTCTGCGGGTTTGGATTCTTCTTGACTTGGCTCAACTAAATGTATCAATTCAATGACCTTTCCATTCTTTGTAATGGTATACGTATTCTTCACTCCATCGTGATGTGCCTTGAGATCATATTGCCATGGTTTGCCAAAAAGTAAATGGCATGCATCCATATTAACAATATCAAACAATAATCTATCTTTATAGGCTCCAATCTGAAATTCCACCCAAGCTTGCTCTTCTACTATAGTCTGTTGTCCTTTATTTAACCAAGATACTTTTTAAGGATACAGGTGTTGTATTCTTGGTAGCTTTAACTTTTCCACCATTTCAAGAGACACAAAATTTTCTATAGAACCAGAGTCTACCAGTACCTTACAAACTTTTCCTCCAGATTTATAAGTAGTTCTGAAAATGGACTTCCTTTGTGGTGGTTCTTCTTTGACAGGCATTTTCAACAGTGTTCTTCTCATCATAAGTGCTTCCCCCTTTTCTGGATAACCATAACTTTCAGAATCTTCTTGTATATCAAATTCTTGTGTCAGGTGTATTCTCTTTTCACCATGAGTACTAGAGCTTGCTTTTACTGGACATTTGTGTGCCATATGACCTTCCTGATTATAGTTGTAGCATCTTATTGGTCCATTTGTTCTTCCTGGTGATCTTCCTCTAAAATTTGGCCTTCTACCTCTAAAACTTCCTCTGAAATTATCAAATTTGTTAACTTCATTATGCAGCTCTGTTTGTGGTTGAAAATTTGGACTTCTTCCTCTAAATGTACCTCTTCCTCTGAATGGCTGCCTTCCTCTGCCTCTATTGTTATTTTATTGTCTCCTTTTGATTTTATCTTCCACCTTTAAAGCCAGTTGATAGCACTTAGCTACGGTGTTAGGACTCAGCAACTGCAACTCTTACTATATGTTCATCCTCAAACCATTCAGGTATCTTACTACCTTGATACTCTCAGGTTCTACAAATTTTGACCTTAGACTTAACTTCTAAAATTCTTTTGTATAAGTACAGACATCCATATCCCTTTGTCTAAGGTTCTGCCTCTTCTGATGCAACTGTACCTCATAGTCTTTAGGGAGATACGCCTCTCTTATCATTGACACCATCTTCTTCCATGAAAAAATCTTCCTTTTATCCTCTTTTACCCTTTCTTCCTGTACAAAATTCCACCATGTAAGGGCTACTCCCTTCATTCTGGACTTAGCCAATTTAACTTGCTGTGATTCTGAAACTTTCTTATATTCAAAATGATTCTCTAAGGCTTCAATGTATTCCAACACTAATTCAGCGTTCATCTTTTCTGTAAACATAGGTAACTCAACGGGTTTTCCTCCCAAAGCCTTTAAAGCTTTAAAAAATGGCTTCTCATTCTCAGATATTTCATCTTCCTCATCCTTGGGTACTTCTTCCTCCTCTTCTACTTCTTCTTTCATTTCTTTCTTCTCAACCATAGTCTTCATGTGTTCCAACTTACTGGCTAATTCTGCCAATATCCCCTTCAACTCACTATTCTCTTTCTGGAGAACTTCTTCTTGCTCCTCGACTTTCTTCGCTAACTCTGCATTGGTCACCATCCTGCTTGAACCTATTGAAGAATCTTGATCAGGGACACTCAAGATATAATTTTGCAACCTGCAACTCTTTGGCTTTGATACCAAAAATGATGCATAGCCACACCTTGGAAAACTCAGGAGGAATCAGTCACTCAACTGACTTGCTTCAAGGGGCATCTACAACCTTCAGGATCACACACTAAAATCCAACATGACAATGTATTAACTGATTTTCTTCATACACATTTAAAATGAATTTACATGGACTCCCTGTCGTCTCAATCATGTTCTATTCCCATACAATATATATGCATAACAACTGCGACATGAACTTTCAAGAACATACTATTGCCACACAGATATATTACAACCACCCATTGTGATTTGAACCGACTGTTCTTATCATTATTATTATTATGAAAACACAACCAGAGATACCCTAGACTCAACTCATAAGACTCCTATAACCATCCACTAGATTCAATAAATAAAACATTGAAAATAAATCCCCCAAAATATCTTCTTGTTTCCTTCGGATAGACCCGCACTCAGACATGAATAACTTTTGAACCATAAAAGATTTACTCAATCCAACCGTTGATATTTGGTGTAACTAGGTTTCAAACAACATATAAAATTTTGAGAGAAATCCAACAGTTCAAACCTGAGATATTGACCTCGCATCAGAGTACATTTTTTTTGCAATTGTTATTCCCTAAGCTGATTGCCATGAGAAATATATGAAGCATAACAGTAGAACCATAATCTTGGAAAAAATGCAAGAAGCCAAAGGAGACATAAAAATTTCCATTCCTCCCCAAGTTTGAATCATTTTTTACATAAAAGATTGTCTTTTTAATAACCAAAGACTGACTGGCCTTGCTGTTCAGTAGGAAGAAAAACGTTTTCTTTACCATCTAAGAATAGGAATCTGAAAGACATTTTACCATCAATACCATGCAGCAATCATGGATATTCTTGTAACTGCCTATTATCTATCACTAGTATTCGATGGGATTCTCTTTAATTATTTAGCACAACTATGAATTAAAACAACTATTCTAATTTTAAAATCCACATACCTGGTCCTAGGTGGCTATATCTGGAGAGCTCATCGAATTGCTACTCCAGGTATGCCACCACATGTAGGACATTATTGAAAACATTTAAATTTAAAACACACACAAAACGTAAAATATTACTTATCATATTTTTCGCTCTGCTACAGCAGCATTGACTATACTTTTTTCCAGTAAGGTTTTTTATTACTTTTTTCTTATTTTGAATCGATTATAAAAAAAAAGTAAATAAACAATCTTGAAAAATATAGATATTATATTTTACATATACAAATCTATTTTTCAATTAGTATTTTTTTTCTTTCAAATAGAAGAAGATCTAAAATACAAGTTTACTTATCAAAGTTTAATGGAGTCATTCAATCAATATACTTTTAATCTTTTATTTTTGTTTCTCTTATAGCATAAGGAATAAAACACATTTTAAATAGAGGGATTCAATCAATTGCAAGTTTTATCAATATAATTCATCAGTCAAACCCTAGCTGATTTTAACCTAATTCTCCATCTAAATTCATTCGTATAAACAATTAAGATTCTAATTCTTTTAATCATACAAATATTGGAAAATAACTAGAATGAAAAACAAAATTCAAGCACCCAATCAAGTACAAAGCAAACAAATCTTTTCCAATGAAAATGCATTCACGAGTTTTTCTAAAACCTTACATCACACTGATGTTATAATTTGATAACCAAGTGAAAATCCTACTGCAAGCAAAATTCTTCAAGCCACCAAAATGTCCTTCAATACCAAAGTTGCTCCCCAGAAGACATGTATACAATAATGACCCGAAAACCTTCTAATATAGAATTCTAATTACCTTTTAAGGTTTCTATATCAACTCGTTCTAAATACCAAATATTTTATTTTATTATTCCTTTCATGCACACAATTTTTTTTTTGTTAAAATATTCTTTTATTATAATTTATTTATTCCTCAACTTTTTTAAAAAAAATCAATAAATGGCCAAAGCCTAGATTTATTATTATTATTTGTTGGAATTAATTATTATTATATGTTAAGCAAAGGTAGATTTGAACCCATGACCTCCCACATAAGAGGTTCGCAAGTTACCATTGCGTTGTAGACTTTTTCTTATTTATTCCTCAACTTTATTATTTAAAGTAATTTCATAAAATAATATTTATTTATTATTTAATTAATAAAGATAACTTAAGTGTATTATATAAATGTCAGTAATTCTAAGTCTTTATTAATTAAATAATAACGCTACACCAAAATTAGAGTTTAATATATATAATATTTAGTTTTCAAATATTTTTTAACATAGTTTTCTAAAATTAAGACTTATAAATCAAATATTTTAATTTAACTAAAAATTCATTTAATCAAAATAATTCCATAAAATGCAAGATTACTCCATTTTAACATTTTTTTATTTTTTAAAAATTTAAATAACATTTGATAAATCAATATCAACGATCGATCCAAGAATCATAAATAACTAGTCTAATGGACAAATCACCAAGTTAGACCTCAAGAAATGCATAAGGAAGAACAACAAAAACAAGAATCAAACCACATATGCATAAAAGACTCATGGGTTTCAAAATGGGTTGACAGTCAATTACGAGTCCTCCTTTCAGGATAGATATTTTAGGCTATGGATGGGATTGGACCTAATCATTATCTTCCCATTCTCACCATTTGAGTATTTGTAATAGGGCATGCTCATCATGGCAATTTAGGGAAGTCAATGTCTGGTACTTGTGTCCTACATAAAAGACCAACATATACATGTATATAAATATATCTAAACTAAATAGGAAATGGCAAGGAGTGGTACATCATGTAGACCCTAACTAGTAGGTGACTATGACTCCCTCCCTTAACCACATCAAACACATTAGACAAAAGATAAAACAAACACCTACAAGTATGAGGTAAGTATCATAATAATCACAAGTCAAACATTGAATGCTCAGATATAACAATGCATCATTACAAATATAAAATGGTCATTATTGTTTAAAGACACATTATAAGACATTGTCATGAAAGCAATCTCAATTACTAACCAATAGTCCTTAAAGCATAATCATTATGAAAGTATTCAATCTAGCCATAAAATCATGTCATAGAATAATTTCATATAATTGTAACTCAAATATATCTAAAACTAAGATGTACATGAAAATATGTCTAAAAGAGTTGAGGACATAGAACAAAAAGGAAAACCATGGGTGGGCACTACAGAATCATATAAAAAAAATCAATGCATGTGTATGAGATTTAACACGTGGTACCCTTGTAATGGATTTAGCATATTGAAAAAGAAAAAGAAAGAGAGACCAATTCTTAAGAATTCTCACTTCATTAAAGAAATCAAAAGGTGTCCATGGAGAATCTATTTCTTAGGATTGTGTATATTCAATTAATGGATTCATTAGATGTATGTATATGCCTTCAAATAAGTTCATGACAAAAAATATGAGCAAAACGTATGTCCCTATGTTAAAGTCATTAATAACACTTTAACAAGAGAAATAGATTTAACATGGTATATACATATCCACTTAGATATCATCCCACTATTAAATTTCCCAAATAAAAGACAAATCAATGAGATTCATCACAAAAAGTATAGAAATGTTGGAGGAATTTAATATTAAACAAGATATTTAGAGGAGGGAGGCTGGCAAAGGGGGATGGATTAGGATCTTAAACTAAATCTTAAAAAACCCAATTACTAATTTCATGCCTAATTCATCTCATATCTCAAATGTAACATTTAAAACTATAATTTTTAAAGCATAACATCCATGATAGATTCAACACATAACACAAATGATTTGGTAACCAAGAAACACTTTAATGTGAAGGTAAAACTAGTGGGGATGAAAACCCACAAATCTTCACTGTTGCAACAATAAATTTAACCTAGTATAGTTACAATATTTAATCATAATATATGATCTACCCTATGAGGGGTTTTCCTTGTTAAAAGCTTCAAGAATGTTAATTCGTACCATGTTAAAGGATTTTACACTTACAATCAAGTAAGGACTTTGTTAGGAGATTTACATAGATCTGTTAGGATCACTCCCCTAAGAGATTTAACCCAATTCCATCCTATTAAAATTGTTTTAGTAACTAATCCTTAGTTTTCTCTATAAGATTATTTTGGGTCTCCTCTATATAATATCTTGACCTTATCACTCAATCTAATATCTCCATTCAGTCTTTCACTTCTTGGATTTGTCTCTTTGATCTCCTTTAAGACCTTTTTCATGTTCACTCCTTCACTTGTTCATATACACTTTCATTATTTCATGCATTCCATCTCTGTCAATCCTAGGGTTAGAAATCTCCTTAATATATGCTCTTTAGATGTTCTAGATAAAAATCAACAATTTACAATTCATCTCCTTTGGTCACTTCTTTCTGATTGGTTGATTTTCCTTCCTCATGATCATTAGCTTCTGCAATGACACATATTATCCATCTTAATTGTCTCTACAAAAATTAAATTTCATTTATAAGTTGTTCAAAATGATTTAAGTAGTTGTTTTTGCAATTACAAACTCATATGAAAAAAAATTAGTTTTCTTGACATCTAAAGGTGCTAACACTCACTGGTAAAATACATTCATACTGGCACTTAACTTCTACATATATTTTTCTTACTATTTTCTCAACAAAATTTTTCCTTTCAATTTACTTGGTCTATACTATAATAGGATGGCTTACATATGTAATTAAAAATTAGTAACTTGCTTGACATGTAATGCAAAATAATTAGGTCCTTAAATGTTTGGCCTTTACTAGATGACTTGGTAATAGTGATGATTGTTCATCCTTTCTTAGTAAATTACAAAGTGTTTTGACACTAATAGGAAATCATAAGTGTAGAGATCAAAAATTTCCCCCTTTCACATTAGTGGAAAAATACTTTGTCATGAATAGTCATTTCATTCAAAAATACCACTCATGAGATGATAACCTAAATCTACAATCAAAATTTACCAATGTTGTTCCATTTGATGTCTTTGACTCTGATTTCTACTATTTCTCCTTTGATCATTTCTTCTTTCATTTTCCACTTGTCTTATTTCATTATTTTCAAAAAAAATCAATATTTCCCCCTTTTGTTGTCACTAATGGCTTGGGGCTACTGGGGTTAGCTTGTTCTTATAAAAAAATGCTTATGGCTTTCCAAAAAATTTGCATAGCCTTTAATTCCATTAGTCCTTTACCTTCTGCAAAACTTGAAATTAAATTTCTAGCTCAATAGCTAGATCAATTAAACCTTCAAAATATAAAAAATGTGTGTCCTTCTTCAAAATAGTATGTTCTATAGAATCCAAGTGTGGTAACAAAAGGAATTGAATTAATATCAAATTATTCCTTATTTCACTATCTCTAGCCATGTGCTCGACTAACCTCTACTAACATGATGCAATGTATTGTATGAGAGTGAGCTTGAACTTGTATTGTGCCCAATGAGATCACACTTTCCCTAATATTAGCATGTAATATGTCAATAGAACATTGATTTTCTAGTGTCAAAGACTCAACATTAAATAACTTCATGTATAATGAAAGAATAGTCTTCAAATTTTCTTCTAATTGAGTGAATAAATAGGAAATATCTTCTTGTCTATTTACAAATTCATGAGATAATTTCTCTGATACTTTATGCTCAAATCTTCTCTCTAACCACTGCATCAATTTATCTTTGTTCTCTATGTCTTCTAATTGAACTTTATCATCTATATATGCTAACTAATCCAAAATTGGACGCTAATTATCTAAGTCATTTATGCCAAATGCATTCACAAAAATGTCTGTAACAATGCGTAATACATGTTTTTTTCTTGAGTGCTCTTTGTAGTTGTTCTTGTTTTGCGTTGCAACTTAGCAAGGTTTGTAATTCTTATATTTTCTCTAGTGTCAAGTTGTTCAAGGCATACATAGGTAAATTAATTACCTCTTCTAGGCTTAATAACTCATCAACCATCTCTTTTGAGTGAGTCATAATATGAGATCTTGGGGTTGTATCACTTGGTAGTGATATTTGCAATAATTTCCCCTTGTCAATTGATCTTGATAATTGTTGATTCCTCCCTTGATAAGGTGTCATCTGCTTCTTAGGTGTTGTAGTCAATAGTACTGAAGGTTTTGCACTCAGTAGTTGTACAAGAGCTTGAGAAGCTTCTTTCACTTTTGGTGTCACCTCTTCTTCTGCCAACTTTGTTCCCTTGGCCTCTTCTAACTTCACCTCCATTTGAATAATAGGAAAACAAGTTAATTGTGAAAACATAATTATTGCCTTTCCCTTCTTCTTGGTACTTGTATCCTTTGTAATAGATGTAATCTCAAAATTATCAGTCTTAGTACAATCAATATTTAAATAATCTACAATTTGTAACAAAACTAGATGTGTACAAGGTAGTGTTGTATTTGACTTTAATTTTTGCATGTCTTCCTCAATTAGTACATATTGATTCTATGGAAGTGTTTAGAATACATGTTGGATGGTAACAACCTCATTTTGGTCACACTAACCTACCAGTTGCCTAATTTATTATGTTAGTTTACCATCTTCTTCCTTATAGGAGTCTTTAAATTCTATTGTATCTCTATCATCTTAGACTTGTACTACTAGAGTAAGTAGTCCAAATTCTTCTTTCCACATATACATATTGTCTTGCTCAACTTCATGAGCTTTATTTTTCCAAAAAAAAAAATTCCCTATCCCTTGCCATCAGTTTCTTTTCAAGATCCTTTAGGGCTATAGACATATTTGTCTTCCCTAAATCTGGCATAGCCTATACCAATGTAATTTCTCTTATTTTATTTCTTGTAGATAATGCCAACTTCCATTTAGGTGTAAAAAGCACAAATCTGTGTCACCCTTTTATAAAGGAAAAGGCTAACAAAAGTATAACCATTCATCTTCAATGACATAAAATTGATAGTATTATTTAGAATTTTATTATGAAGTATATTAATGAAAGGTGTACAAATTTATAAAGCTTAGGATTATAATTTTTAATAATTATTTGGAATAATAATTGATATATTTTCTTAATTTTTAAAGACAAATTTTTACATGTTGAAAAACACAGAAAAATTAGGGGTCTAGTTCCCACCACAAAACTATACGGAAATAAATTTATTTCCATTCAACCTTAGATTATGTTATAGATAACATATATAGGTAGAATAATCAAAAGGAAATTTTGGCTTTAGACCTATGTTTTATCTTTTATAATGATTCAAATTTCAACTCACCTAAAATTGATAGATTTCATCTCCCACCACATTTTTCAAAACAAATCTATTATAACCAAAAGGAAAATTACATATTCTTCAAGAGGACTCTCTCCTCTAGAATGTCATGTAAATTTATTTATTTTTGATATGATTTAATATTTTTTCCTTTCTCAAAATTGACATCTTCTTGAGTGTTAAAATACATACTTGTAAAATATTTTAATTATAATATAGTATATCTAATTAAAACACTATAAACTCTATATGAGAATATTATTGACTCTATGCCCTATAAAATGGTGTTTATAGGTTATTTTTAAAAAAATCATAAAAAAATAGAAAGAGTCATTGAAGCATCATTTTTTTGAGATAATTTTATTTCTTTAGTAATTGGATATAAACTAGCATAAAGAATGCATTTAATAGACATTACTAGTTGGAGAAATGTGATACCATATATAACTTTGCTAGAATGAATTTTCATAGATCATATGTTTGAATAAAATTTATTTTTAGATACAAATACTCAAATTCAATCGTTCTGATAAGTTAGCATGAAAGGTGACATAGCTTTGGAATTTTACCCTTTGAATCATCTATCCATTCATACAAGCCTATCAGGAATCCATCACCCAATTACAAGGGCATACATCTAAATTTGATCATATTAATCATAGCTTCTTCAAGCTTAACTTGATCATCATTATTCAAAGAATCATAAGTAATATCCTTGAATCTTGCAATATTTGTTGATTCTCTAATAGTTTCACATTCCTAATCTACAGTCATTAGAGGGAGACTTTTCATGATATGTAATTTTCTTTGTTCATCAGACTCAATTTCTTCATCATCATCTCCTTCCTCCTTTTTTCCTATGATCATTTTCCTGCTCTTTATATTCTATTTTTGTGAGTTAGTCGGTGTTATCTTGGATGGACTTCCTTTTGATTTCATGACTAGGGGCTAAGTTGTCTTTGATCTAGTTGTGATTTTTCCTTTTTGCTACTGAGGTGTAATAACCTTATGTGCAACTTTACTAAGATAATATTTCACATTTGTATCAACTATTACTACTATCTCCTTCTTGGTTTCCTTGGGCTCGACAACAACTAGTTCTTTTCCTATGCCTTCATTAGCCTTAATAGGTTGTCCTAATCCTTCACCTTCTTTGCCTTCCTTATCCTCAAGAATCTTCCTCTTTCTTTTCTTTTCATTTTTGGACGTGCTAGCCTCTATAGTTAGTTCATCCATAATTATCTTATATGTGCCAAATTGCTCAACATTTGCATCTTTATCTTCAATTAAAAGTGCAGTCATTGCTACTGTAAGCTCATCAACATTAACTTCATAAGGCATATGCATTAACCATTCAATCCTTGGTAATACTACATGTGCATGTACAAAATTTATATCTACTACAAAATATATCTCATCATAATATTTAGCTATGACTAATTTGGGGATTCTCATTTTGTTTCTTATTTTGATTTTGAATTCTTCAAAAAAAATCCATTATGGCTTCAAAATTTTCTTCCAACCTATTAAGTCATTTAGCTACTCCATAGAAGGTTGGATTCTATCCCATGCTATCGTCCAAATAGTAGGGAATGCATTTTGTACATGTAGAAAAAAATATAAATACTAGCAAAGATCCAAACTTACATGATGTATTTGTTTCTTTCCTTATAGCTTCTAGGATTTTTGTCAGTTGTTGTAGTTGTAGCTCCACAATGTCATAAGCATTATCCCTTTTGATGATTTTCTATCCCAAATCTATTGTAATGTAGGACATGCTATTCGATCTACAAAATTTTGTGCTATTACACAAACTACAAATTCAATCATAGGATCTCCAATCCCATCAATTGGCATCCCTTTACCATTCCACTTGGCTTTGGTTAATTTCTCGATTTCATTCCTTACTACACTCCTTATAGTTTTAGGTCAATTCAAGGTAGGGCATCTGGTAACCCAACATATTATAGCCTTATTGATTTTGAATTGTGCTCCCTCTAACTATATCTTCATGTCATGGATGTGACTAAGCACAAATTTTATCCATTCTACTTTGAAAACTTTTAGAAAACCAAGGGCAAGGGTAAGCTCTTTCTTAGCAATGATTTTGTTTTCATCTTTCAATACTCCACTGTTTCATAGATTCTCATACGCTACCCTTATCTCAATATCTCCAATATCTCCTACTTTACATAGATAATAGGATCTTACATCCTCAATAGTTAAAACTTTGGCTAGAATTAATGAAAAGGTGCCAATATCATCTTTAGTCTTCTCAACATTTACATTGTTCCTAATATTTGGTGGAGAAGATTGGTTGTTCCTCACAATTTGAGTGTTGCTATCTTTCAAAATTTCTCTTACTAATGTCATTTTAATCTAGGGTCTTGAAAATGAACTCTTCTAATATATCATTAGAGAAAAAATTACTCAGCACTGAAAATAACACTTACTACTATTATCAAGTTTGTTAATGCTCCATTGTGATTCACTTGTTTCATTTATAAAGTTGTTAGATTGACTAATTAATCTAATTTAATTTATTAAATTACCTTTATTGTAGCCTTAAGATCACACTTTATGAACTTTTTAGTTCCATTTAATAAGTAATTAGTAATTATTAAATGTCATTTACCTTTCGGGTTTCCCTTTTAGGTTTTTGATCTCCTTCGATAAGGATTGATCTTTTATAATTAACTTTAATTTATTTTAGTCTTATAATATAATTTTCATATTCTCAAAGCAAAACCCTTGCCTCGTCTTTGATTTTTCTTCTCTGTAACCAGTTCTTGCATGCAGGTAATCTTTGGGCTTTGTGAATTTGTATTGCTCAAATCACCTTTCTATGGTGTTACAATCAGAGTGTTATACACATTTCTTGCAACCCATTTAAACATTAACTAATGAAGCACATCGAGCTTCACATGAAATTTACTAGGCATCTAATTAAGGATGGTGCTCTAAGCTTGGAATACATTCCCACTACTAAGTAGGTTGCATACATCTTCACTAAAGCTTTTGCATCCCTACAATATCTTCATCTATGTTCTATTCTTGGGGTGAAAGAAGTTATCCTTAGGGGGTCTTAGTGACAAGCCATTCCTTCCTTCTTTTCTTGCTATCTCTTTTTGGAGTAGGGTTTTTTCCATGTGGTCTTCCATGTTTCTCCATTTTATAGAGTATATCATCATTCCCTGTTGTTAGGACCCAAGTTTTCTTTCAAGATTACATTGTATTTCACTTGCTCTTTTGTATTGTTTGTAGCTGCATTATTTCTCATCTAGTTGGGGGGTTCTTAGAGTAAAGCATTAATTAACTTTCTTTCATTAAATCACCTCTACTCCCTTCTTAAGATTTCACTTTGTGAACTTTGAATTTCTATTACATAATTAATTAGTAATTATTAAATGTCATTTACCTCTTAGGGTATTTCCTTCTAGGTTTTCAATCTCCTTCTATAAGGATTGATTTTTTGTAATTGTCTCTAATTCTTTTCAGTCTGATAATATAATTTGCATATTCTTAGAGAAAAACCTTGCCTCTTCTTGTTAGAATATTTAGAATAACTAAGAGGTGGGTGAATTAGTTATCCAAGATCTAGATGTACAAATAGAACATTTTAGCACTTAACTAATTCATATCCATATATCCTTATGAAAAATGCATCCAGTAATTCCATAACTTAGTAGGTCGCTATCCTAGGTCAAAATAACTTTGTAGAAATGTAAATATTAAAAACCAAAAACTCATTCACACAATTTGACACAAGTATTTTACATGGAAACTCAATTTGGAAAAAACCAATATTAACATGATACCAATTTTCACTCTTCTAAAGTGATGCCATGTGAAAGGCCAACCTTGTTAAAGGTTAAAATGCATACTATTAAATGTAACCTTGTTAAAGGATTTCAATAACCCTATTAGGAGTTAGCCTTGTTAGAGGACTTTAGAACATTTTATTAGAATGTCACCCTATTATAGAATTTACAAATGTTTGTTAGGTCAACCTTGATGCAAAGGATTTATCCAAACTTATACAGTTGTTAGAAAGTAACAATAGGACTTGATCTAATAACAAAATAAAACTCACTTGTAGATCACAGATCTCTGGTTCAGTTCTCTATTCTAATTGGCATTCATACTCTGCATCTTTGAAAACTTTTTCACCCTTCACGAATTCATCCTCTTAATCCTTCTTGCTTTGTATACCAATTGTAGATTCTTCTATTTGGCCACCATATAAAGAAACACCCTAACACCTTGTCTTCCTTAGGTTCTTGCACATGCCAACTATTTCTTCTGGCCTTGTATCCCCTTATAAAGAGAATTATAATCTTTTGTAGCTCAATCACAATCATCCATCTTAGGTTTAGGTTAGATCTATCAAATCCTCCCTCTTTCCATTTTGTTCCCTCTAGAAACTTCTCTTACAATCCTCCTTAGATTCACCTCAAAATAATTTATTTTGAATTTTGTGCCTCTAGCTAATCAATCTTATCTTCCACACACTTCACATAATTCATGAAATCAACTTTGTTGACTCATATTTAGTGAATCTTCAATCAAAATTTTATTGTTGTCACTCAATAATAATATTCTTCTGATGCTTGACACACACTGCCCAGGTTACTCGACATCTCCTAACTCTTCCTCGCTTAGTCACTACTATTATTTCCTAATGCTTGATAGTTACTAAATTTCACTAATTCTTGATACCTACTATATTTTTTGCTGCTTGGCACCTACTCATTTCTACTTAGCTTGAATAAAATTTTCTCAACTTACACTATTTTCTTAGCTAGGCTTGGTAGACACATTTTATACAAAAACTACTTATAGAATTAGCTAAAGTAACCATTAGTTTTAGCCTTAAGTAGATAAAAAATACATCATATCATCCATGTCCTACTTGGTCTTAGTGCTCCTTTTATACACCAAATAACTCAACCTTTCTCTAGGTACTTTCTTATCATATCTTTTCAAATTCTCTTCATCAATCAAACAAATGATAGCATTTAGACCAACAAGTAGTTGTCTTATTATTAAGTAGCTAGTTTGACATCAATGAAAAAATAAAGTGTTCCATGATAGGTTCCATACTTCAAACAATATATTTTCAATAATCTCCCTCTTTGGCATTGATGAAAAACCAATACCAACAACAATACCAAAAAGAAACTTAATACCTTTTGAAACTCTCGCTCTATCAATATGTGTGATGCAAGAGTATCAAGTTTGGATTTTGGTGGAGCTATAATTTTCATGGATAGGGATGTGTTGGAGACACATTGGGAAACCTCTCCTCATGATTACATAGAGATTGGATGGATTGATTTGAAGTTTGAGTAGTTTTTACCTTGCTACTAGGAGTGTGTTTTTTTGGTTTCTAGGTGCTTGTTGTAGGCTATGAAACTAATCATCCTTAACAAGTTAGAGGTTGAAAAATTTAGGGATTGAAGAGGGCCTAGAGTAATATCTATGGTCCAACAAAAATCTTTTAATTCATTATGAGTTGGGAGATATCCAATTCTCCTATAGTATCAATTTCTAGCAGACGACACAACAATTTCTTGTACTTGACTTTCAAGATGGATGCACACTTTTCCTTGAGGAATCAGCCTTTTTGAATTTAAGAGGTTGTAGGGGACATAAATTTATACCTATAGTTCAAAATTAAAGTTCTAATTTAATTGGAGCTAGGAGATATTGTGATTTTACTCGGATATCAATTTTTGGACATTTAATTGTTGTTGTAGGTTGACTTGTGGGATTTAATTTATGTATTTGTATTTAGTTTATATTGTGGTATGACTTGTGGCTTAGATTGGTATAAGTAGGGGTTGTGGTGGAGCCTTATTCATTCATTTAGGGAATGATTCATGGAGAGTAGTTGAATAGAAAATTTTCTTGTGTCTATGGACAGAATGCTGAATGTGAGGCAATTTACACTTGGGTCTTGGATGAAGTTGGAGCAGAGCTATGGCTATAGCTACAAAACAAGCAGATTGCTTGGAAGGCTTGTAAGAAGAATTTTAGATTTCCTTGGTGGTTTCTTCTAGATTGTTGTTGTGTTACAAATTTGGATTAGCTAGGATTAGCATTGTGAGTTGGATCTTAAGGGATCTTGTAGAACTGATTTTGTAATTGCTATTTATAATTAGCCCTAACCCAGAAAGCCTTATAGCTGAGCATATTGAATGTAATTAGTTATGTTTTATAAAAAAAATTTTATGATTTGGTATTAGATATTTCATTATTGCTTCTTTCTATTATATTTCCACTATGTGGTTGATTTCTAGGGGCTAGTACATCTCCTTTGGGGATTCTTGTACCTTGCACTATATTAGATGGTATCAGAGTGAAAGCTATTCCTAAGTGTGTAGACAAATCACCAAAGTTGAGGTAGTTTACACTAGGACTTGGGTTGGAGAAGTTGATCTAAATTAATGTTGATGTTTTGGTGGATTGTTATTTGTAGAGTCCTAAATCTCTTGGTTACGAGGTGGGAGATTGTGGTTCTGACATGCAATTATAGAGGGATTGTAGATGGATCAATAGTTGTGAAGATGGGAAACTAATCTTCTTGAGACATGATCATAGAGAATTTGTGGATTATAGATCCATGGTCTTGGACTTTTGATGTGGTTCATGATTGTTCATGTGATGTGGTATGTTGCGATTTGACTTGCAAACAATTCAAGGTTGTCACAAGGAGCTTGGGAAGGATTTATTGTAGAGGGTTTACAAAGATCTTGAAAGATGGTTCCTAGAAGATTGGACCCTAGGATGATTATAAATATCTGTGATATAACTAAAAGGAGGATTAATGAGAAAATAGCTTGGGTGGATGTTGTTTTGGATGCTACTTTTTCTATAAGAGTTGAGGAACTGAAGAAGGAAATTGTATGCTACTAGGATTGGTGTCTACCAATCAAAAAGAGAGTTTTTTGGCCAGTTAAGAGACTTGTTCATGAGAGAAGATGGCATAGAAAGGATGAGGTTGGTTTTTTTGATGAGTTTGTGGAGTCTGATGCAAAATTTTTAGAGAAGCTTGGAGGTTGTTGCTGAAGATATTTCTAACCTTGTTGATGTAGTGATAGAGGTTCATTTTCATGATCAGTTGGTTGATTCTGACATGGAAATTGTAGAGCACTTGTTCATGGATGATTCAATTGCTATTGGTGATGAGTTGTGTGTTGTAGAGCATCTTTTTGTGAGCAAATAGATTACCAGTGTTGTGAATTTGGAATGTTTTGATGGAGATATACATATTGCTATCAATATGGAGTTTATTGCTATTGTTGTGGATTCACTAGTTGCTGATATGGATGAGGGTTTACTGATTAAGCATTATGTTTAGTTTGTTCCTAGGTGAAATCATGTTGATTGGGTTGCTGATATGTAATTGATTCTAATGTTTCAATGGATGGATCATAGATTTTGGATTTTTAGATTTTTTCTATTGACTTTGATGAAGTGAAAGCTTTTGGTAAAGATGAAGTTGGATGCAAATCTTTCTTTGGGTATCACAGTATGGGACATAATTTTCCATTTACCTGGGAAGTCTAATGTAGGAGCTTCAAGTTTGGATTTTAGTGGAGCTATGCTTTTCATGATTAGGGATTGTTTGAGACACATTAGGGAACCTTTACTCATGATTTCATAGACATTGAATGGATTGAGTTGAAGTTTGAGAAGTTTTTACCTTACTACTAGAATTATGTTTTTCTTGATTCTTAGTGCCTATTGCAAGCTATGTAACTAACTATCTTTAATGAGTTAGAGGTTTTTAACTTTAGGGATTGAATAAATCCTCGATTAATATCTATGATCAAAGAAGCATCTTCTAATTCATTATGAGTTGGGAGATATGGAAATTCTCCTATAGTATCGATTTATGGCAGACTGGATGAGAATTTTTTGTGCTTGAGTTTTGGTATGGATGCACACTTTTCCTTGAGGAATGAGCCTTTGTGAATTTAAGAGGTTGTACAGGACCTAAATTTCTACCTATCTTTTTGAGTGTGAGTTCTAATTTAGTTAGAACTAGGAGATATTTTGATTTTACTTGGATATCAAATTTTGCACATTTATTTATTGTTGCAGGCTAACTTGTGGCATTTAATTTATGTATTTGTATTCTAGGATGACGTGTAGCTTAGATTGGTATAAGTAGGGATTGTAGTGGAGTCTTTATTCATTTATTAAAGGAATGATTTGTGGAGAGTAGTTGAATGGAAAATTTCCCTAAGTCTATGGATAGAGCACCAAACATGAGGCAGTTTACAACAAGATTTTGATGGAGTTGTGAATGTGTGGATAGAGCACCAAATGTGGGGTAGTTTACACTTGGCTCTTGGATTGAGTTGGAGTATAGCTAGGGCTAAGGCTATAAAACAAGGAGATTTCATGTAAGACTTGCGAGAATAATTTAGATTTCCTTGGTGGTTTCTTCCAGATTGTTGTTGTGTTACAGATTTGGTCTAGCTAGGATTAGTGTTGTGAGTTGGATCTTAAGGGATCTTGTAGAACTAATTTTTTAATTTCTATTTGTAATTGGACCTAACCCAGAAGGCCTTACAGTCAGGCATATTACATGTAATCAATTATATTTTATAAATAAATTATTATGATTTGGTACCAGATCTTGCATTATTTCTCCTTGTTGCTATATTTCCACTATGTGGTTGTTTTTTGGGGGCTAAGACATCTCCTTTGAGGATTCTCCTACCTTGCACTACATCAATATGTCCTTCCTCTATATAGGGTAATGAACTTTTTCAATCTCCTTCAATGTATCTCTCCCTCTGAATTCCTTTCATATCCCCCTCATAGTGTTTATTCCCCTCATTCTTTTCTTCAAATGTATCTTATATGTATATCTCTTCTACCTCTCTAGTATGTTTCTCTCCCTCTTTGCCAACAATGCCAAAGACTAATCATCTCAACATGAAGATATTATCAATTTAGGTTCTCCCTCTACCACCTTGCTTGTGACTAAAATTTTATTGTTCCTTGATTACTTTAGGAAACTCCTAAATGAAGATGCACTGCATCAAATTTTAAAATATGACATTCAACTAAATTGATGCAGGTCACTATTCTTTCTTCTTAAGAAACTTAAATAGGGTTACCACCCCTAGTTTACCTCTTAGATACTCATGTGCATGCTTAGGTAAACCTTTTTTGAATATATTAGTTGTTTGTTCCTCTGTATTCACATACTCCATTCTCACTTCTTTGTCTTGAACCAACTCTCTCAAATAATGATATTTGATAGCAATATGCTTTGTCTTTGTATGCATCATAGGGTTTTTAGAAATATTTACTTGTATTGCCATAGTAGATTACCATAGTTTTAGTTGTTTCATGTTTCATACCTTTGAGTAGCTATTTAATCCATACCATATTTGTGTAATTCACTACAACAGCCATATATTCAGCTTCAACAATAGATTGTGATATAAAATTTTGCTTCTTACTAGTCAAGATAACTAGTCTCTTTCCTAAGAAAAATGCTCCACCACTTGTACTTTTTGTATCATCAATATTTCTATCCTAATCAACATCTATACAGGCTTCCAATTCAAACTTATCATTCTTCTTATAATATAGACCATAGTCTTATGTTTCTTTTAGATATCTCATTATTCTTTTAACAACCATTGAATGATTGTCCTTAGGATTTGTAGAGAATATTGCAACAATCGCAATAGATAATACAATGTTAGGTCTACTATGAACTACATATTTCAATTTTCCAACCATATACTTGTACAATGTTCAATCAACCTCAATAGAATCATCAATATTTCATAGTTTGTGTGTTGCATCTATAGGTCTGCTAACTAGTTTTGAATATTCCAGGCCAAAAGTCTTTAAGATCTCCTTTAAATACTTAGACTGAGTAATGTAAACATCATATTTCATTTGATACACTTACAAAAAAACAAATAATTTGATCTCTCCAAACATAGACATCTCAAATTCTTTCATCATCTCATCACTAAATGTATTACATAATGCATTTTGTCCTCAAAATATGATATCATCAGTTACAAAAATTTCAGCCAATAAAATTCCTTTACCTCCTTCAGTCTTCAAGTATAGATTATTGTTGCCATTATTCTTTTCAAAACCAATCTTTACAAGATACGTATACAATCTTTGATTCCAAGCTCTAGGAGCTTGCTTCAAACCATATAAAGCTTTGTATAATCTACATACCATATTATTGTTATTTGGATAAAAAAATTCATTAGGTTTTTCAATCTAAACTTCTTCTTCCAATCCATTTAGAAATGTTAGCTTAACATCCATTTGATAAACTTTGAAACCTTTGTATGTAGAGTAGAAAAGAAAAGTTCTCACACCTTCCAATCTTGCAACAAGGGAAAATGTCTCTCCATGGTCAATTCCTTCTTCTTGAGCATACCCCTTTCAAATTAATCTAGATTTATTTCTTGTGACTTCACCATTATCATCTAGTTTATTTCTATACAACCACTTGGTTCCAATAACATTCTTGTTCTCTGGTCTAGGAACAAGTGACCATGTTTTGTTGTTCTCAATCTGATAAATCTTTTCATTCATTGATTTAATCCACTCTTCATTTTCTATTGCATCCTTCACTAACTTAGGCTCATGCATGCTTAACAAACATGTATCACATCTTTACTTGTTACTTGTCATTGGTTTGGCTTCTTTGTCTCAAATAATTTGTCTACCAGGATGATGTCTTCTGACATATTTTGACAATCTTAGTTCTATTCTACTTTCTACAATGGGTCTGCCAAATTTTGAATTATTGTGCACTTATCTATTAGGTAACTAGTCATTCCTTTCATGTACACTAATCTTAGTATCGGAATGTACATTAGCTTCTAACTTTAACTCAACTCTCGAATACAACTTGACATTCATTGGATGTGACTCGATAGTGACTGATAGTTGATGTTGTTGGTTTATAGCTTGGTCCTTAGCTTCATCATCATTCATGTCTTCACGGAAGTACACAAATTTTTTTTGGTCTTTAGGTTCCTTCTTAGGTTCAGCTTCATGCACCTCTATATATTCATCAAACTTTACATTTGCACTTTTCACATTTTTTTTAGTGTTAGTATTTAAACACTTATAAACTTTTCATCTTGTGGAATAACTGGGGAATATTCTTTCTTCACTTTTAGCATCAAATTTTCCATTTCTATCATTCTTAAGATTGTAAGACTTGCTTCCAAATACCCTAAAATATTTTACATTGGGTGAGTATCCATACCATAGTTCAAAAATCATGGAATTTGTAGCTTCCTTGACTTGTACTTGATTCAAGGTACAAACAATTGTTCTGACAATGTCATGCCCAAAACTACAAGGCAAAAACACACATTTTTTCTTTTGAAATTAATAATTAAAATGCTCTAAGTTCGATCTGGTTGAATTCATAGTTAAAGTAAAGGTTCTCTACATCTCATCTTAAGGTTATAATCTTGTGGAGGAATACATCGTTAAATTTTGAGCTCTCGTTATTAATCTAATCTCGACATTTGTTACATTACTACATAATTATACTTAATCTAAATTTCTTTAATTAGAATCTAATTTTAGCAATTACTATCCAATTCTTGATTAAAGCTAACAAAATTACATTTAATTAAATATTTAGAACACTAACTAAAACATAAACTAACTTTTCAAAAAAAAATGAAAATTTAAAACAACTTTAACAAAATACTTTCAACTAATACTACTCTAAAGATATCAAGTGAATCTTATTAAATTCAAATTTAATTAAATATCAACTAACTAAATCTAATACCCACTCACTAAATATAAATCAATAATACATTTAAACTAGTTAAAGAATCATATTAGTATAGAACTACAGTTATACTAATTTAAATGATGATAGAACCTATAAATTAATATTAATTTAACATAATAGTTAATTCATAACAAAACTAAACTTATCATTTTAATTCTAATACAATCACAAATCAAATACCAAATTCAATTAACACTAAGTTAACACTATAATTGCAACTAAACTATATTAAAATATATATATTTAAAAATACTAACTAATTTAAAATCTAAACTATATTACATTTAATATTAATTTAATACTAAACTAACTTAATCTATAACTAACTTTAAAATAAAAACTTTAAAACTAACACAACAAACTAACCTAAACATGTAACTCACATTCTAACTTAATTCTAAAACTAACTAAATTTGATATAAATTAACTAATAGCTAACATCAAAATATACCCATAACATCATGCCAATAAAAACTAACTAATTAAAATTATTAATAAATAAATCAAAAAAAAACTAGACTAAACTAACATATTAACTAAAACTAATTAACAAAATAAAACTAACCTAACAAATACTAATCTTAACTATACTAAACTAATGCTGATCCTATAATAATAAACATACTTCTAAACTTCTACCCAACATTAATACTTACCCCTATACCCAATGCCAAGTGGGTGTGACAGGGGGGACCCTCTTCCCAATGGGTCGCGCACTGCCCAAAGGCCTACGCACATAGACCCACCCCCTTCCCCAAGTCTTATGCATGGGATCACGTGCTGGGGGAGGATGGGAATAATGGGGGGGGGGGGAGTTTTAAGGGTTTAACTTTTGCATTTTTATTGCTTGGTTGACTTCCTTGCTCCCCCACCTTACCATGATTCGACCGCTATACTTGTTGGCAGGTGGTTGGGGGTTTTGAATTGATTTTGAGTTTTTTTTTTTAAATTAAATGAATGGACATAAAGTTCTAGGCTTAGTGCCTTGCCTCCTAGCCTCTAGGAGTTAATGGAAAAGTTTTATGGTCGAGGGATGACAACAAAAATCTCCATTGAATTATTTTTAATTTCAAAAGTAAATGATTTATATTCCTTTCGAACAATTTAATATTAAATTTTAATTGCAATACAAGGAATAATTCAACTAATATTCTCTGTATCATAGGGGGAATTAAAATTTCCTCGTACATTTTCCAGAGAGGGCTTTTTTTTACTTGGAGATGCACATTTTTTTTTGAAGTCCATTTAGTGTGAGTGTTGACAAATTATATATTTTCTTGTTATACTAGGAATGGATCAAAGCTATTGACAATATTCATTCTTTTAACAAGTATACCAAAACAAGGAAGCACACAAGATTATATTTTGCCTTTCTCTCTCAAATTTTTTTTTTTTTAATTTAATCATTATATAACAAGGGATTATAATGTATCTTTTTTTTTTGAATTCAAGGAAGTACATAACCTCTTAATCAAATTGATTTTGTTCATAATGAAACTAACAATTAAAGTGATAACCTTGTGATCACAATGTAGGATTAGAATACTTTTAAAACTTAGACATCAATTTGGAACTTCAACATAACAAATTTCCTTCCATTAACATAATTGAAAAACTTGGAAATTCATAATTCAAGACATTATCTAACATTCTATTTTTTCACATACATATGCCAAAATTGAAATCACATGAGAGTATTGCGAGAAAAATATCATAATCCTTTCCTTTCTCTATTATTCACCCTAGTTCAAGGCTCCATCGGGAAAGAACCAGTAAGAAAACCCAATGTCTTTGCCAATACATCCAAATTTAAAATACATCTTTACATAAGATTACAACTCAAAAGAAATCTCTTCAAAATCCTTCACAAGAACTCTCTTCCAATACCTTAAAAATTTCAAGAAAACATAAGGAGAATGCAAGGGCTGATCGGGGGTAAAATATTACAACATCAATAGCAATTCAAGCATACACCCCAACCCAGTTATTCACAATAGGTCCAACCATAGAATGTCACTAGGGGGGAGGTGGATTTTCTCAATGGGAGACATCAATCACTATGCCATATCATAGCCCTTTCGAGGCTAAAACTTCAAGAACTTCTGTTCTTCTACAAGGCCCTTTTGAGGCTAATACCAAAAGGATTTTCATTCCATTCCATAGTCAAGAAATTCACAATATCAACAAGGCATGTGATGACAAGTAGGGGCCCATACACCCTACCATCTTTCCCTCCTCTCACCATGAGAGGAGACTCTACACCATTGAGGTCCAACTAAGGCCCTACCCCCAGAGATGGTCACTTCTTCCCTATCCAAGGGTGAGTGATGCCAAAACAATCCCCATGAAATCCTCTCAAAACACAAAACATCAAGACAAGCATAAGAATGCATCAAGAAACAAACAATAATCCCTCAAAACCCATGCCAACATACAAGTAAGCACAAACAAAGAAAAACACATCAACTTATACATGATTTAAGCATAGAAAACACATGAAGAACAATACAAAGGAGTGAAGAATCCCCACCTTCACCAAAGAGTTATGGTAAATGATCCAATTGAGAAGAGGTCTTTCCTTCCTTGCTTCAACCTTCCAAGACTCCTCTCTAAAAGTACATATTGGGTAACTAACTTCCACTACTCGAAGAAGGGCCTCTAAAATAAGCCTCAAACTCACCCACCTAAAAGGATCAATAACTTCTCCCACCCACCTACAAATCTAGAAGCTCCTAACTAAACCCACACTATGGTTAAACACTAAGTGGAGGTGAAGTAAGGAAACTCATGGTAACCACTTGCTTTTTTGGCACAAAGGTAAAATCAGACTTTTTGAGTGATCTCAAAAGTCAATAAAAGGGGCTTAGGGGTTGGAAAAGACCCCCAACCCATACCCATACCCCTTGGGTATAATTATTTCATGTATTAAAGCCTTAGGAATAGGTTTGGAACCAAACAAAAGCTAGGAATATATTTTAGGATCATCTAACAACTCTAGAAATGTAGATTAAACACTAATCTAGATTAGGGTGACTAAACTCGATTAAGAATCAAATTAGCAAAAGAACACAAACTTAATCCGACTTAGGTCCAAAGGTTACACAGCTAACCCTAACTAGCATGTTGAAGAACATAAATAATTCATGAGTGTCAAGTGACACTAAAAGAACACAGTTACGAACATTAACATTTACTGATCACAAAAAGATACATACATACATCTCAAAATTAAAATACTTGAATTATGAAAAACAAGGTTTCCAAAATTATCACATAGAGATCAATTCTATTCCTCCATCGATTTTCTTGGCTAAATATCTGCACATTGATTGCACACATTAGTAGTCCCATAAAATCACATATACACATATATATACGTATCAGAAATTCACATAAATTTAAACATACATCAATCAGGGTTTCTTTCATCCTACTTATATCCTTAATCATAAAGATTCCAAAATCAATGTGTTAATCGTACATTTTACTTAATTTATCAACATAATTATACCTAAAACCTTAAATGACAAACATCAAATATCTGAAAGTAACATCACACAGCATGAAATGATATAATATATTCTAAGCATCAAATAATGTCTCGACATCTCGAGTCATGAGTATCAAAATAATAGTGTAACAACTAGGGCTACGAAGGGTTGGGGCAAGGCCTCACATCCTCCCCCACTAGGCATGAACTTCCTCCTAGAGTTCATCAAAAGATAAGGGTATTGAGATCACATTCATGCTGCATCCTCCCAAGAAATCATGACCTCATCATAACATTCCCACTAGACCCTAACTTGGTCAAGCTCTCGAGCTCGAGGAGCTAGGGTCTGTCGGGCAAAAATATGGATAGGCTCTGGTGCTAACTAGCTGACCAACTCCACTTGTAGCCTCAATAACTGTATCATGATGGTCAATCTTGCGGTTGTCAACCGTTGCGAAAACTCTATGGGACCTGCCCATGTCTCCAACTATTGGCTCTGAAAAAGCCCCTCTCTTACCACTGGATGACTATCCTTGCAGACACTCTCTAGCTATATGACCCATGCCACTACAAGTCTAGCATGGCCCTTGGGTATAAGATCATGTATCTTGTGATCTTGACTGTTGTGGGCTTCCTGACCTGCTAGACCCACTGTATCCACCCCTAGAGGACTGTTGAGTCTGCACTGACTGTGACTATGGGGTATGTACTTTCTTATCTTTCTGTGACTGCCACTACTTGGGCTTAGAGCCCTGATAACCTTGTGAGGGTTCCTGTTGCTACTACTGAGATTATTGGCCCTTAGAGGACCCTGGTGTCTAGTTCTAATTCCCTTTCCAAGGGGGTTTCTACCGAGTAGAGTTTTGATTCTGAGACCGATCGTGTGATTCCTGTCTACCTCGAGTATCCTCTGCCACTAGTGCTATCTCCACTACCTATCTGAAGGTGGTAGGGAAGGCCATCCAAATTGGACCCTGAAGTGAGAAATTCAAACCCATGATAAAGCGATGTACTCACAGTTTCTCATCCTTCATGTATTCCACATAAAGAAGGAGCTTGAGAAAATTGCTCTCGTACTGAGCCACTATAAGACCTCTTTGATAAAGAGAATGAAACTCCTCTATTTGTTTCTATCAAAAATGCTTTGACAAGCACCTCTCTCAAAATCTCTCTAGGAATGATTCCCATGTGAGGGTATCCATCCTCACTCCTCCTATAGTCTCCTCCAAATGCCACCAATTGGAGGCATCTCCTCTAAACTGATGAACTGCTAGGTGTGCCTTTAGATTACTCCAATAGGGTCATAATACAAAGCACCACTGTAGGCTCTGCAACCATTCCTCTGCTACTATTCCCTTAGTGGAACTGATAAATAATGGTGGCCCAAGTCAAATCAATTCCTTGATATCATCTCCTACATGTCTAGGAGGTTTGTCAAGTGGGGGTCTTCTCTGGTGTATTGACTCACCTTCATGCTCATCCTGCCCCTCTAACTGTCTCGATGGGGGACTCCTAGTCCTCTCTCTGCATTTGGGCCCACCTCCTCTGGCCCCCTCTACTTCCACTATAGGAATCTGCTAACCTGGCTAAACCATAGGTACTACTCTCTGCTGAACTACACTGATCAATGTCTGAAGTGCATTCAAAATGTCCTGGTTTAGGTTAGGTGGTGGTGGAGGTGGAGGTGGTGGTGGTGGAGGTGGTCCATGCTCCTGTCCTGCTCTACCACCTCCCACCCTACTACCTCTGCCTCATCGGTTGCTTCGACTAACAGGAGCCATCATACAAAATTTAACGTTTAGTTTAATTTTAGGAAGCACAATGGTTTAAGGTTCCTAGTGTTGAAACACGGGCTCTGATACAAAAATGTTATGCCCAAAACTACGAGGCAAACACACACACACACACACACACACACACACACACACACACACACACACACATATTTTGAAATTAATAATTACAATGCTCTAAGATTTATCTAGTTGAATACATAGTTAAAGTAAAGGTTCTCTACATCTCATCTTAAGGCAGAACATC
The DNA here is from genome assembly GCA_028749045.1 of Cupressus sempervirens. Lineage (NCBI taxonomy): Eukaryota > Viridiplantae > Streptophyta > Pinopsida > Cupressales > Cupressaceae > Cupressus > Cupressus sempervirens. The sequence continues at coordinate 351,378,814 of CM053786.1, forward strand.
ATTAATTTTTGAACTCTCATTATTAATCTAATCTCAACATTTGTTACGTTACTACATAATTATACTTAATCTAAATTGCTTTAATTAGAATCTAATTTTAGCAATTACTATCCAATTCTCGATTAAAGATAACAAAATTACATTTAATTAAATATTTAGAACACTAACTAAAACATAAACTAACTTTTCAAAACAAAAACAAAAATTTAAAACAACTTTAATAAAATACTTTCAACTAATACTACTCTAACGATATCAACTGAATCTTATTAAATTCAAATTTAATTAAATATCAACTAACTAAATCTAATACCCACTCACTAAGTATAAATCAATAATACATTTAAACTAGTTAAAGAATCATATTAGTATAGAACTACAATTATACTAATTTAAATGAAGATAGAACCTATAAATTAATATTAATTTAACATGATAGTTAATTCATAACAAAACTAAACTTATCATTTTTATTCTAATACAATCACAAATCAAATACAAAATTCAATTAACACTAAGTTAAAACTATAATTGCAACTAAACTATATTAAAATATATATATTTAAAAATACTAACTAATTTAAAATCTGAACTATATTACATTTAATATTAATTTAATACTAAACTAACTTAATCTATAACTAACTTTAAAACTTGGCTAGTCAAATGATCTCCCTCCTCGTTTTGATCAACGGCAACATCCTCTCTCTCTTGGATAATCTCAAAGACAGGAACCAGATGGAGGAAGATGATAAACAGAATAGAGACAAAGATAGGCTGGATGTGGATAAAGCCAAGGACAGCACTATGGAGTAGGAATTGACGAATGCCCAGGATCATAAGGTAGAAGAGCAACAAGAGTGCGCCGAAGCTGCCCAGACCATGCTCGAGATGGAGAAGTAGTCTGCTAGGTTTGGTCTCTGTCCTTTGGTTTTTGTTTCTCCTGGCTTTGGCTTTTTGTCTGGTCTTTGTTTTTCTGGTTGGTTCTCTGGCATTTTTAGTGGGTAGCTATTTCGGGCTGGGCCTTTGGGCTTATTTTCAGCCATAAGGATTATGTTTTGGCTGGGCGATTTTTCGGTTATTTTCAGCCTTTCTTGTTGTTAAACTTATGGGTTTCAGGACCCCTTAAAACCTGTTTACCTTATCAAAAACTAACTTTAAAACAAAAACTTTAAAATAACACAACAAACTAACCTAAATATGTAACTCACATTCTAACTTAATTCTAAAACTTATTAAATTTGATATAAATTAACTAATAGCTAACATCAAAATATATCGATAACATCATGCCAATTAAAACTAACTAATTAAAATTACTAATAAATGACAAATAAAAAAAAAATAAACTAAATTAACATATTAACTAAACCTAATTAACAAAATAAAACTAACTTAACAAATACTAATCTTAACTATACTAAACTAATGCTGATCCTATAATAATAAACATACTTCTAAACTTCTACCCAACATTAATACCTACCCCTATACCCAATGCCAAGTGGGCGTGACATGGGGGACCCTCCTCCCAATGGGCCACATGCTGCCCAAAGGCCTGCACACGTAGACCCACCCCTGTCCCAAAGTCTTATGCATGGGATCATGTGCTGGGGGAGGATGGGAATAATGGGGGGGAAAGTTTTAAGGGTTTAACTTTTGCATTTATATTTCTTGGTTGACTTCCTTGCTCCCCCACCCTTACCATGTTTTGACCCCTATACTTGCTAGCAGGTGGTTGGGGGTTTTAAATTGATTTTGATTTTTTTTAAAAAAATTAAAAGAATGGACATAAAGTCCTAGGCTTAGTGCCTTGCCTCCTAGCCTCTAGGAGTTAATGGAAAAGTTTTATGGTGGCGGGATGACAACAAAAATCTCCATTAATTATTTTTAATTTCAAAAGTAACTGATTTATATTCCTTTTCAAAGTTTTAATATTAAATTTTAATTGCAATACAAGGAATAATTCAGAGAATATTCTCTGTATCATATGGGGAATTAAAATTTCCTCATACATTTTCTAGAGAGGGTTTTTTTTGACTTGGAGATGCACATTTTTTTTTTGAAATCCATTTAGTTTAAGTGTTGAAAAATTATATATTTTCTTTTTATACTAGGAATGGATCAAACCTATTGACAATATTCATTCTTTTAACAAGTATACCAAAACAAGGAAGCACACAAGATTATATTTTTCCTTTCTCTCTCAATTTTTTTTAAAAAAATTTAATCATTATATAACAAGGGATTATAATGTATCTTTTTTTTTTGAATTCAAGGAAGTACATAACCTCTTAATCAAATTGATTTTGTTCATAATGAAACTAACAATGAAAGTGATAACCTTGTGATCACAATGTAGGATTAGATTACTTTTAAAACTTAGACATCAATTTGAAACTTCAACATTACAAATTGCCTTCCATTAACATAATTGAAAAACTTCGAAATTCATAATTCAAGACATTATCTAACATTCTATTTTCTAAAATACGTATGCCAAAATTGAAATCACATAAGAGCATTGCGAGAAAAATCTCATAATCCTTTCCTTTCTCTATTATTCACCCTGGTTCAAGGCTCCATCGGGAAAGAACCAATAAGAAAACCCAATGTCTTTGCCAATACATCCAAATTTAAAACACATCTTTACATAAGATTACAATTCAAAAGAAATCTCTTTAAAATCCTTCACAAGAACTCTCTTCCAATACCTTAAAAATTGCAAGGAAACATAAGGAGAATACCAGGGCTGATCGGGGGTAAAATATTACAACATCAATAGCAATTCAAGCAACACTCCAACCCAGTTATTCACAGTAGGTCCAACCATAGAACCTTAGTAGGGCGAAGGTGGATTTTATCAATGGGAGACGTCAATCACTATGCCATATCATAGCCCTTTCGAGGCTAAAACTTCAAGAACTTTTGTTCTTCTACAAGGCCCTTTCGAGGCTAATACCACAAGGATTTTCATTCCTTTCCATAATCAATAAATTCGCAATATCAACAAGGAATTTGATGACAAGTAGGGGCCCATACACCATACCCTCTTTTCCTCCTCTCACCATGAGAGGAGACTCTACACCATCGAGGTCCAACTAAGGCCCTACCCCCATACATGGCCACTTCTTCCCTATCCAAGGGTGAGTGATGCCAAAACAATCCCCATGAAATCCTCTCAAAACACAAAACATCAAGACAAGAAAAAGAATGCATCAAGAAACAAACAAGAATCCCTCCAAAGCCATCCCAACACACAAGCAAGCACAAACAAAGAACAACACATCAACTTATACATGATTCAAGCATAGAGAACATGAAGAAAAATACAAAGGAGTGAAGAATCCCTACCTTCACCAAAGCGTTATGGTAAGTGATCCAATTGAGAAGAGCTCTTTCCTTTCTTGCTTCAACCATCCAAGACTCCTCTCTAGAAGTAGAGATTGGGTAACTAACTTCCACTGCTCCAAGAAGGGCATCTAAAATAAGCCTCAAACTCACCCACCTAAAAGGATCAATAACTTCTCCAACCCACCTATAAATCTAGAGGCTCCTAACTCAGTCCACACTATGGTTAAACACTAAGTGGAGGTTGGTAACCACTTGCAATTTTTGCACAAAGGTAAAATGAGACTTTTTAGTGATCTCAAAAGTCAACAAAATGGGCTTAGGGGTTGGAAAAGACCCCCAACCCATACCCATACCCCTTGGGTATAATTATTTCATGTTTTAAAGCCTTAGGAATATGTTTGGAACCAAACAAAAGCTAGGAGTATATTTTAGGATCATCTAACAACTCTAGAAATGCAGATTAAGAACTAATCTGGATTAGGTTGACTAAACTTGATTAAGAATAAAATTAGCAAAAAGACACTAACTTAATCCGACTTAGGTCCAAAGGTTACACAGCTAACCTTAACTAGCATGCTAAAGAACATAAACAATTCACGAGTGTCAAGCGACACTAAAAGAACACAGTTACGAACATTAAAATTTATAGATCACAGAAAGATACATAAATACATCTCACAATTAAAATACTTGAATTACAAACAACAAGGTTTCCAAAATTAGCATATAGAGATCAGTTTTGTTCCTCCATCATTTTTTTCAGCTAAAATATCTACAGACTCATTGCACACATTAGTAGTCCTGTAAAATCACATGTACATATACATATATATATATATATACATATCAAAAATTCATGTAAATTGAAACATACATCAATAGGGGTTTCTTTCATCCTACTTATATCCTTAATCATAAATATTCCAAAATTAATGTGTTAATCCTACATATCACTTAATTCATCAACATAATTATACCTTAAACCTTAAACGACAAACATCAAATATCTGGAAGTAACATCACACAACATGAAATAATATTATATGTTCTAAGTATCAAATAATGTCTCGACATCTCGAGTCGTGAGTATCAAAATAATAGTGTAATAACTAGGGCTACAAAGGGTCGGGGCAAGGCCTCACAAACAACTCTCTAGTATTTCAAAGCGACATTCTTCTCCATCATGAGTGTTCTAACATAGTTTAATATATGTTCCTCCTTTAAGCAATCCCATTTTGTGGAAGGGTTCTAGGTGCAGAAGTATGTCTCTTGATTCCTCTATCATTATAGAATATCTCAAAGTTGATTGAAGTAAATTCTCCACCTCTGTCAAATCTCAGAAATTTCAAGCTCTTCCTAGTTTCCTTTTCAACTCTTGCTAGATACAACTTAACATTTAGAAAGAATCAAAATTTTCTTTTAAAAACATAACTATCATCATCCTTGAATAATCATCAACAAATAGGACAATGTACTTGTCACATTTGTAGGTTTGCACTTTAATTGCTCTACATAAATTAGTATGAACTAATTCTAGAATTTCTTTTGAGGAGTGAGTCTTACTTTCAAAACTAGATTTTCAATTTTTGCTAACTGGCAATGTTTTCAAACCATATTATCAGGTTTCTTCAACTTTGGAAAACTTTGAATCTCTTCATCTCACTAATACTGACCAAATTACCAAAATTTAAATGACACAGCCTTTTGTGCCATATCCAAACATCATGAAATTGTACAACAAGACAAATAGCATCATTCATGTCAAGATAAATGGATTACCTCTAGCCTGATCACCGTTTCCAATTAGTTCTCCATCAATATCATAGATCTTAGCTTTTCTATTTTTAAAAATTCAACCTTGCATCTAGAACTATTCAATTGTGACACACTCAACAATAGTTAACTCCTTCCACATAGTAAGCATTGTCACATATGATCTTATCTATCAATTTTATTGATCCTTTTCCTTTTATCAAAGAGGGTACATAATTAACAAATCTAACACTATTTTTGGGTGAAAGTACAAACCTGTATGACCGTTTTGTAAAGGAAAAGGCTAACAAAAGTATATCTATTGACCTTAAGTGATATAAAATTGGTATTATTATTTTGAATTTGAAAATGAAGTAAACTAATGAAATGTGTAGAAATGGATGAAGTTTAGTATTATAATTTTTAATAATTATTTGGAATAATAATTGATATATTTTCCTAAATTTTAAAGACAATTTTTAAGCTGTTGAAAAACACTAAAAATTTGGGGTCTAGTTCCCACCACAAAACTATAGGGAAATAAATTTATTTCCTTTTTATTTTAGACTATGTTATAGGTAACATATATAGCTAGAACAATCAAAAATAAAAATCATCTTTAGACCTATATTTTCTCTTTTATAATGATTCAAATTTCAACTCACCTAAAATCCATAGTTTTCATCTCCCACCTCATTTTTTAAAACAAATCTTTCCTAACCAAGAGAAAAAATATATATTCTAGAATAGGACTCTGTCCTCTAGAATGTCATATAATTTTTAGATTTTTTTGATATGATTTAATATTTTTTTTCTTTCTCAAGAGTGACATCTTTTCAAGTGTTAAAATGCATGCTTCTAGAATTTTTTAATTACAATATACTATATTTAATTAAAACACTATAACTCTTTATGAGAATACTCTTAACTCTAAGATCTATAAAATTTTGTTTATATGGTATTAAAAAATATCATATAAAATAGTAAGAGTTATTTGATGTAGGAGCATCTAGGGGTTGTGTCCCCATCATTTTAAAACACCACTTTTCTAAAATAATTTTATTTCTTTAGTAATTGGATACAAACTAGTGTAAAACATGCATTTAATAGCCATTTCTAATTGGAAAAGTGTCAGACCATATATAACTTAGCTAGAATAAATTTATCTACATCATATATTATAACAAAATTGATTTTTAGATAGAAATACTCAAATTTAGTCACTCTAATAAGTCAGCCTAAATGGTGACATAGCTTTATACTTTTACCCTTCCATCATAATGCACAAGAGAATTGAACTTACTTTTGTCTTTAGTTATGTGATTAGAACAACCACTATCAATGATCTATTTGTCACTCTTATTCACATAAGGCACTAATGTAGTTGCATCATCTTCATCAAAATAATCCTTCATTGCAACATAGACAACTCCATCATCATGATCATTTGATTCTTCATTGGATTCTTCTTCAGCAATGTAGCAAGCCATCTTTCCTTTGTCTTTATAATCTTTACTATTCTCATCTCTTTTACCTCTATATTTGTCTACACTTTTATTGTTCTTCTTCTCAAGATACCTTGCAACAATATGACCAACCTCATTACAATTGAAACATATGATAGGTAACTTTCCTTTGTATTTTCTTTTACCTCTATAAAATATCCTAGCCAACAACACTTCAAGCTCTTCTACATCTTCTTCATATTTGTGACTATCACTAGAAACATGTTTGACCTTTTTCTTCTTCTTATCTTTAGATATTTTCAGTGAAAGTTTAGCTATGCAAGTAGATTCAACATTTTAAGTTTTGAAATTATTAAAATTTGAAAGCTCAAAGGAAATGATTCTACCCATCGGTCCTTTAAGGGTAAAATCATTACCAAGAGTACATCTTAATTCTTGTATGGTAGACTCTAATAGCATAGATAGGAAACATGGTTCTCAATACTTTTCTAATCATAGTATCATCTTCAATAATACCAATTTCTCCTTTGATAGAGTTAACAACTTCTTTGAATCTATCACAATACTAAACTATATTCTCCCCTTCTTGCATTCTCATTTCATTGAGCTTACCTCTAAGACTATAAAATTTGGCTCTTGGCACATTCTTATCTCCTCCATAGATATTTTCTATAGCATCCCAAATCTTCTTAGCAGAATCACATCCTTTGATGTCATCAAACTCTTAGTAGCTTAGGGAAGTTGCAATCTCCAAGATTGCCTGATAGTGTTCTTTCTTCATTTTCAGATCATCAGCAATAGGGGCTCTAGCAAGATCAACATTCTCAATAGTGATGGTAGATTGTGCATAGTCTCCAAGTCCTCCTAGATGCAGCTTCATCAAAATTTTCCATGCAAGAAAGTCTTCCTTGTTAAGCTTGGGTACCTCTCTTTTGGACATATTGATCTTTAGCTTCTAGTACCTTCAAACTATTATTGTTGGAATATTTAGAATAACTAAGGTTGGGGTGGGGGTTGAGTTTGTTATCCAAGGTCTAGATGTAAAAATAAAACTTTTCAATATGTAATAGACTCATATCCATATATTCTTATCATGCGTGCATCCAATAATTCCATAACTTAGTAGGTCACTGTCCTAGGTCAAAATGAATTTGCAAAAATGTAAACATTAAACAAAAAAAATTCATTCACACAATTTGACACAAGGATTTTATATGGAAACCCAATTTGGGAAAAACCATCACTAACATGCTACCAATTTTCACTCTTCTAAAATGATGCCCTATGAAAGGCCAACTCTGTTAAAGGTTACAATTCACACTATTAAATGTGACCTAGTTAAAGGATTTCAATCACCATGTTAGGAGTGAGCCTTGTTAGAGGACTTTAGAACATTTTATTAGAATGTCACCCTATTAAAGAATTTACAAATGACTTTTAGGTCAACCTTGATCCACTCTTTCAGCTTTGGCTCTTAGAACATTATTGTCTCCTCCATAGATGGTGTGTAAAACATCCCACATTTTCTTTGCACTATCAAGGCTTTTGATATCATCAAACTTAGAATAGCCTAGTTGTGTTCTTTATTCTTTTTCAAATCCTCAATAGTTAAGGCTCCAGTAGGAACAACATGCTCAATAGTATGGTAGATTGTGCATGATCTCCAAGTCCTCCAAGATGTAGCTTCATCAGAATTCTCCATGCATGAAAGTGTTAGAAATGATTGAAAATATCATGAATGAAGAGTAATGGAACTGATAAAGAATGTTTTCAATCATTGTTTTTTCATTGATGTCAAACTTGCTACTTGCTTTGGTGATCCAAATACTATAAGTTGGTTAATTGACAAGGAGGTGGCAATAAATAAGATGTAACTAGAGTACCTAGAGAAAGGTTGAAGTTATGATGTTGTAACGAAGTATAAGGATCAGCTAAGCCATTGATGAAATAGTGTATTGATGACATACACTAAGACACAAAGGATGGACTCACTGAGACACATGATGTAAGGATTAACTTAGTTCTAGTTAGTGCTGAACAGATTCTTAGTTGAACCCGAGCAAGTTCAATTTTAGTGTGTGCCAAGTAAAGATCAAGTGCCAAGTAAAGATCAAGGTGTCGAGTGATCTTCAGGTGCTGAGAAGTCTTCATGTGTCGAGCAGGAAATAGATATCGAGTGAAGATACAGGTGACGAGCAAGATACAACTGCCGAGTAACGCAGAAGAAGTTGAGCATCAAAAAATCAATAATGTCGAGTTGCTGCATTATTTTGAAAATCAAAGATTTTCTAGATCTGAGCCAACATGGTAGTTATCTAGAATTTTTTGAATCAGATAGAAGATAAGAATAATGAGCTGGTGGTATAGAACACTATGTAAAACATTTTTGATGAATACAACTAGATTCTAGACAAAGTTTCTAGATAAGAGCAATTTGAAACCATAAAGTTGGAGAGGGAGAATCGAGTGGGAAAGGTATCCTAGATTTCTATTTAAGGAGCCATAAGGTCATGAAGGAAAAAAAGAAAAAAAAGGAGTTCAAGTATGAAAGCATGAAGTGCTAAAGAAGGTGCTAAGGAGAAAGAGAGCATAGATACTCTATTTTGATAGATGACCATAGATATGATTGGATTGGTATGATAAGTAAGAAGACTCAAGGAGACAAAGCTTGAGATGAAAAGTTGTCAGAGCTAAAGTGATTAAAGCCAAGCAAAGGATTGAACTAAAGTGTGATCTATATTCTACAAGATATGTTGTAAGTTGTATCAGATCTAAAGACATTATTGTTACTCTCTAGCAATTGTAATAGTTAAAATAAATCCTATGGACTTAGGTTGGTTTAATAGAAATGTTGTAAATCCTTTAACAAGGTGACATTCCAAGTGAATGTTTCAAAGTCCTTTGACAAGGCCCATTCCTAATAGTATGATGAAATTCTCTAACAAGGTCACATTTAACAGTGTGTCGTAGCCTTTAATAGGGCAAGCGTTTAATAGGGAAAACCATCAGAAGTGGTTGAAATTAATTGCATATTTATTTTTTGGGTATTATCCCCACTCCAGTTTTATCTTCTTATTCTTGGAAGGTTTCTGGGTTATCTAATTCTTAGTGTTATGGTGTGATGCATGTTTACTTTTCATGATTGTTTAATGTTCAACTGCATGCATGATAATTTCAGTTATGTGTCATTAAGGATTTGTAGAATAAGTTTCATTGGACATCATTGGACCTTAGATAACTGATTCACCCCCCCCCCCCCCCTCTCAGTTATTCTAAAGAATTATAGCAATTGGTATCAGAGCCTTGCTGCTGACTTAGTTTAAAGGGACTACAAGCAGAAAAGATCAAAATGCCTAAGAGAGAAGTTCCTAAGCTCAACAAAGACAACTTTTTTGCATGGAAAAGTTTGATGAAGCTACATCTTCATTCCATAGTAGATTATGCCCAAAATTCAATTGTTACTAAACACGTTGATCCAACTGGTACTCTTACTGCAGAAGATTTGAAAAACAAACAAGAACACAATCATACCATGCTGGAAATTGCTTTTGCACTCAACTATGCTGAATTTGATGATATCAAAGGATATGACACTGCATTCAAGATGTGGAAAGCCCTATCAAACATTTATGGAGGAGATCTAAATGTCCAAAGAGCAAAAACAGAAAGCCTTAGAGGAAAGTTTGATGATATGAAAATGGAAGAAAGTGAGAATGCTGCTTAGTATGCCTCTAGAATAAAGGAAGTAGTAAGTGCAATAAGATGTTTGAGTGGTCAATTAGATGATGATACTATTAATATTAAGTTCTTAAGAACCTTTCTCCCTATCTATGCTATTAGAGTATCAGCTATACAATAGCTAAGATGTGTGCTAGGAAACAATCTAAGTTTTGAAGGTATAGTGGTTAGACTCACTGCATTTGAGTTATCTAACTTTGACAACTATAGACCTGAGAAAGTTGAATCTACTTTCAAGGCCAAGCTATCACTAAAAGATGTTGAATAGGTGAAATCAAAGAACGGAAGAAAGATGAAATATGTATCTAGTGATAGTAGTACTGATGAGGAAGATGTGGAACAATTGGAAGCATTACTAGCTAGAAGATTTCACAGAGGCAAAGGAAAATTCAAATGTAAGCTACCTATCATTTGTTTCAATTGAAATGAAATAGGACATATTGCTGCAAGGTGTACAAAGAAAAAGGAATACAAGGAAGGCAAAAAGTACAAACAAAGAAGAGAAGATGATAAGAGAGATTACAAAGACAAAGGCAAGAAGTGCTATATAGCTAAAGAGGATTCTGATGATAATGATGATGAAGAAGTTGTTTATGTGGCCATGAAGGACCAATCTGATGAAGAAGAGCCTAAAACACTAGTAAAATGTATGAACAAGAATGACAGATGGATTATAAATAGTAGATGCTCACATCACATGATAGGAGACAAAAGTAAGTTTGTTAACTTTACTTAGTATGATGGAAATAATGTTAGATTTGGTAATGATGCTCCATGTCAAATCAAAGGAAAAGGCTCCATTAAGCTTATAGAGAAAATTTCATGTGATAATGCATACTATGTTGAAGGACTAAACTAATATTTGCTTTAAGTGTCTCATAGTTAGGCAATGTAGGGTGCAAAGTAGAATTTGGATATAAAACTGCAAAAATCTATGATACTAATGGTAAATTGATAGAAAAAGGAGATCAAACAAGAAGTAATCTATTTTATCTTGATATGGAAAATGCTTCTTGTCTCGTTGCAAAATTTGATGATGTGTGGTTATGGCATAGAAGGCTATGTCATGTCAACTTTGATAATCTGGTCAATATCAGTAAAATGAAAAAAGTTAGAGGTTTACCTAAACTAAAGAAGCCTAACAATATCATGTGCAAACAATGTCAACTAGGAAAGATGACCAAGTCAAGTTTCAAGAGTAAAGACTATACATCTAAAGAAGTACTTGAGTTAGTCCATACTGAATTATGTGGTCCAATAGAAGTACAAAGCTACAAAGAAGATAAATATATAATGTTGTTTGTTGATGACTATTCGAGGATGATGATTGTTATGTTCTTAAAGAAAAAATATGATTCTTTTCAAATGTTTAAGTGCTATGTGGCTAGAGTTGAAAAAGAAACAAGAAAGAGTTTGAAATGCCTAAGATTAGACAGAGGTGGTGAAATCACATCAAATGAATTTGAGACATTTTGCAATGACAAAGTAATCAAGAGACAAACATCAACTCCTAGAACTCCCCCACAAAATGGAATTGCTGAGAGAAGAAATAGATCTGTGATTAACTGTGCTAGAACATTAATGATGGAAAAGACTATTGCTCTAAAATATTGGAAAGAATCTATAAGTGTGGTTGTTCATACATTGAACCAAGTACAAGTCAAGAAAGATACAAGTGCAACACCTTTTGAATTATGGTATGGTCACTCACCTAATGTAAATCATTTCAAAGTATTTGGTTGCAAATGCTTTATCCTTAAAGATGCTAGAAATGGAAAATTTGATGGAAAAAGTGATGAAGGCATATTCCTTGATTACTCCACTAGAAGTAAAGCATATGAGTGTTTAAATACCAACACTAAAAAAATTGTGGAAAGTGCAAATGTAAACTTTGATGAGCATGTAGATGTCCAAGTTGAAAAACCAAAGATAATGGATGACTACAGAACCTTTGTGTATTCTCATGAACGAATTCTTGTTGACGAGGATGCTATCAATGAAATTGGGATTCAACAACAAGTTTCAATTTCAGTCAAGTCACAACCAACAAATGCTGAGCTACATTCAGGAGCTGAGTTGCAGAATGAAAGAAATGCACATTCTGATTCTGAGGTCAGTACACATGAAAGAGATGTAGAACTACTTGACCAAAAAGTGCATAGTGACCCTGAATCTGAAATATCAAACATGGAAACAAGGACAGAACCAAGATTATCCAAATATGTGAAGAGACATCACCCTGCTGAACAGATAATTGGTGAGAAAGATGCAAGACCAATGACAAGGAATAGACTAATAAATGAATCATGTCTGTTAAGCAAATTTGAACCTAAAATAGTGTATGATGCATTACAAGATGGTGACTGGTATAAAGCTATGGAAGAAGAGATTGACCAAATAAAGAAGAACAAAACCTGGAGTTTGGTTCGCAGACCAGTTGACAAGAATGTGATTGGCACTAAGTGGGTGTTCAAAAAAAAGCTAGATGAGAATGGTGAAATTATTAGAAACAAAGCCAGACTAGTATGTAAGGGTTATGCTCAAGGAGAAGGATTAGACTATGGGGAAACATTTGCTCCTATTGTGAGAATGGAAGGAGTAAGAACTTTACTTGCATATGTTGCATATAAAGGTTTTAAAGTCTATCAAATGGATGTAAAGTCTGCTTTTCTGAATGGTATATTAGAAGAGGAAGTCTATATTGAACCAGAGGGATTTTTTGATGAGAACAATAGGGATATGGTTTCTAAACTATATAAAGCACTCTATGGTCTTAAATAAGCACCTAGAGCATGGTATGAGAGACTTCACAAGTATCTAGTGCAAATAGGATTTGAAAGAACTGATGATAACAACAACATGTACATCAAATCAAAAGAAGGTAAGGATAGTATTCTATCTAAAATCATTGTGGATGACATAGTGTTTGGATGAAAGGAAGTGTGAACATGTAAAATAATTTGTGTTTGCATGAACATACAAAAAAACCAAATTTATCAAGATCTCAAAAGGAAAAATGGAATTTTAATCGCAAAATTGCTATTAAAAAAATGTTCGCATGAACATATTAGTAAGGTATGTTCATGCAAACATAACTTATTTAAAATCAATACATTCTCGTGAACATATAATTGTTTTATGTTCATGTGAACATAGTCAGCACGTTCGCGTGAACCTACGTAAAATTCAATATGTGAATTTTTCATCATTTCACGATTTCCTTCATCCCCCAAAAGTGGTACCCAGTATCGTGGGTTCACCCTGTGACCTGGTTAAAGGATTTCAATAATCATCTTGTTAGGAGTGAGCCTTGTTAGAGGACTTTAAAACATTCACCTAGAATGTCACCCAGTTAAAAGATTTACAAATGATTATTAGGTCAACCTTAATCCAAAGAATTTACCCTAGATTGATACAACTATTAGAGATTAATAGTAACGATCTATTTGATAAAAAATTACAACTCCATTTGTAGATTAAAGATCTATGTTTCAGTTCTCCATTCTAGTTGGCTTTCAAACCCTTTAACTCTAATAGCTTGTTCACATTTTAGGCATCCATACCCTTCAGCCTTCTTTCTTAACTTGACAATGCATACTCTTTATTTAGGTCATTGAATGAAGCAATATCTTAGATTCCTTGACTTCCTTAGGTTCTCAGACATGACAAGCTTTGCTTCTAACCAACCATCACTATAAATAGAGAATTAAGATATGTTGTCATTCATTCTCCATCATCCAATTTAGGGTTAGGATAGATTAGGTAGGATTCAATGCATTTAACTCTTATTTCATTTCATCCCTTTCTAGAAACTTCTCCTTTAATTTGCTTTGAACTCACCTCAAAATGGTTTACCATGAATTCTATGCCACTAGATCACCAATCTATCTTCTAGTTGGTTCATATTATCCAAGAAAACAAACTTTTTGACTCAAATCTATCAAATTCATGATCTTTCAAATAATTCTAATGCTTTACGTTGACTAGATTATGATGCTTGCCACATACTTCATTGCTTAGCATCCTCTGTAAAATCACTTGGCATGAACTAATGTTTACTGGTGCTCGGCATCAACTAAACTTTACTCAGCATTAACTATTTTACTCGATATACACAAAAATAGACTTTTACTCGGCTCCTACTGATTGATTTCTTGGCTTTTACTAACTTTTCTTAGCACTTATTGTCCAATTGGTAAAGCTTGTCAGACAAATTTTGTTTAACTTGTTCATTTGAACTTGGTTAGTTAAACCAATCTTTACAACCTTAAGTAGATTATCAATGCACTATGATATCACTATCTTAGTTGATTCTTGTACTTCTTTTCATATCATAACTCAACCTTTGCAAAATTTGATTAAATCCTCTTCATCAATCAAATAAATGATAGTACTTAAATCATATAAGCAGTTGTCCTAGCAGCAAGTAATAGGTTTGACATCAGTGACAAAATAATGATTGAAACACATTTATCATACTTGTATCAATCTATTTTCAACAAGAAATAACATCAAGGTTTTAATAGTTAGTATGAGGTATAACATGATGTGTGGAAATTGTGGTTAAGAGAATAGAATATTTGGAAATAATATGTGAGTGCATGAAGAAATTAAAGTTTCCTAGCAATCAAAAATAACTTTTTTTGATTATGTACTTGCACAATTAATGCAACATGATGAATTAAAAAAAATTTAAGGATCAAAATTAAGTTATTAAGTACCATTTGATTATACAAGAGTTAAACAAGTGCTTTGGAAAAGATTTGAGGTAAGATTGAAAGATTTTACAAGTGCAAGTAGAAAGAAACCTTAGTTACATTGAAATAAGGTATTTATTGTGTGAAAAGTTGTAATTCAAATATTTAATCAACATAATGAAAAATATTATAGTTTGTGACATAAGTGAGTGTCATAGATATAACTTTAAGAGGCACCCCTATGTATGTTTGGATGATGATCTCATAGGATCATTTTATACATTAAAGATATTAGAGCATATATACATTGCAAATTGGAAAGATTTGGAGATGATGACATACACAAACACCTAGATGTATTGTGTAACAATGATTTGTCTCTAAAAAAAGGGTTTGAACATCTGAGTGATTTGAATGATGTTAAGCATATATTTTATTTTAATAACCATTAGTGGAGTAGAATCATATTTAGCATAACTACTGAAGGTGTATTTTGGGTAGAATATATCCTTGTCATGATTGATAATGATATGATTCAAAAACTCACTAGTTTTAGTAATGAAAGCTGCAATCTTGTTTATGAGAAAAATGTGAAGAAGTTAGTGGAGAAAATCTTGAAAAAATAATTTGATGGTAGGAACATGAGACTTGATCTAATAATTGAAATTGATGTGAGGGTTATTAGAAAGACAATTGGTTATAAGATGAACTACAATTCTAGAATGAACTCCATACCTGCTAGATTTATCCAAGTAGCTTAGCATATGATTGTAAAGAAGGAGAAAGTCAACATGTTTAAATTGTGAAATAAATTTATCTAGACAACATCGAGAGATTGAAGAAAACAAAGGATTCTATATTTAGATTTGATTCTTTATTGCCACATTTATTTTTTCAAGTTATCAAACGTTTTATAGGTATGTCTGACCGAGAATGGGATAGTGACAAGTACACAATGAGTATGATGACTCATTATTATAGAAATAAATTTTAGGAAAGAACGATTGGTTACATAACAAGGATGATGAAAAATTTCTAGTCAGCTATGAAAAAAAGATCCATAATTGCACCAGCATTAGTTGAAAAGTATAAGAATGATATTTGCTTCATTATAGAAACAAATGTTACCTATATGGAAGCAGTTGAACCTAGAGTGAAATTCATTGACCCTATGGGATATGAGATGATTGAAGAGTTAATTGAAGTCTACACAAAGATCATTTTGGAGAATGATAGAGACGAAGAGTGTCCTAGATGGGGCACATATGAAGAAAAGGTTAAGGAATTTCATAGTGAATTTCATAGAAAAGATACCAAGAAGAAAGTTGAGAAGAAAATTGATGTAATGCTAAAGGAATTAGGAATAAAAAGGCTAGAATAGTGGTCAAACAAAAGTATTGATGGTTAAAACCCTAGCGATTGGAACTTCATAAGGTGTGATGGTGGCAGAACTATTAGTATGTGCACCTTATGAAATAGTATCTCAAGTACAACCTACTACCATATGACTAGTTTAGAAGAGTAGAGATGAGCAAGAAATCAGAATTATAGAGGCTAAGATAGTTACCTCACCCAACACAAGGAAGTCTATGAGGTTAAAATAAGTGAAACAAGAACAAGCTAAATCACCTTCCAACAAGAGAACCAAGAAAATTTCAAGTGGACTAGGAACAAGAAGGAAAAACTTGAAAATAGTTGAATCATATGAATCTCAAGAAGAAGAAGCAGAGGAAAAACTAGAAGAAAAGGTACAAACAAAGGCGAAGAAATTTTTTGGTAAGAAATATTGGAAGCCAAAGGTTGCAAATGTGAATGTTCAAATTATTGATAAAGTAACTTTAACAATTGAAAAAATGCTATTATTTGTATAGTAATATGGATAGACTATAGTTAAAGAATTCTTTAGCTGGATGTATGATATTGCAAAATAATAAATTTGAAAATGTAAAGAAGGGTATACCAAAGGACTTGTATAATAGATTAATAAATAAGAAAATAAAGGAATTGTTGAAGATAAAGGGATTAGAGAAAAACCAAAAAGGAAAGCTTCACAAATTAAAAAGTGATGAGCATATAAAGAGGATATTGAAGGGTATTAAACCCTTACTAATAAATAAGAGGAGAGAAATTATTTTGATGGGTGGAAATTATGAGGAAGTGAACAAGAAGACAAAAAAAGAAATTTCTAAATTTATCACTTCTACACCCAATCTTCTTCAAACAAGAAAGGATTTCGGAGGATAAATCCATATGGTAGAAGAGAAAATATTACCAATTGAGTGTGTAGAAATAAGAGAGAATCTTATAGAGACTACACCAACAATTATATTAGTGGCAAAGGTAGTAAAATATACATTAATGATAGAGTCAACTCTACAAGTGACAATTATTACTAATACCATACAAGTGGATAGTACAAAAATCACTATAAATGATGAAGAAGATCTATTCAAGAATTATGAGTCAGCTATTGTTGGCAATTTGGTGAGCTATACCAACTTTGAGAATGAGGAATAAGAAAATGAGGAGAAAAAGAAAGAAGAAAAGAAAAGAAAAAAGAAGAGGAGAAGAGAAAAGAATAAGAGGAAGGAGAAGAAGAAAATAAGAAATAAGAAGAGGAGGATATAGATGAGAAAAAATAAGAAAAAATGATTAAAAGGAATTGGACAATAGTAATTCAAGAGTCAACATTTTTGCCACAATTAAAGTATACAAAAACTAAATTTGACAAAATTGAATTTTAGCATGAAGTAGACATTCTACTATAGACCTATGAGAATACCAAATCTCCATTAGAATCAACATTGGAAAATATTTCTAGAGATGATGGTGATTAGTTAGGTCTGATATCATCTTTGAGTACATTGTTTGAAAGAAACAAGAAGGTAGAAAGTACAGAAAAGATTTTATAGGGAAATTTCATAGAAACTACAAGATGCCATATCAGTAAAGGTGATAGAGACTAGTCCACAATTAAGAGTGAAGGAGTTCATAAAAGTATTTGATAATGGGTTTACTCTAAGAGGGAGAGGGGGGGTGGCGAATCAGTACTTAAAACTTTCAACCTCTAAAAATATTCACCACACATCCATCTTACAATCTATGCATATAAACTGAAATACTAAATTAAGAATATACATTCATAGCATGAAAATTTAATATTCAACACATGTATGACACAAGATATTTGGTTACCCAAAAACATTCCAAGGAGAAGGTAAAACTAGGGTGCAGATGACACCTAAAAATCTTCACTACGATAGAAATAAAGTGTATCCAATGAAGGTTACAATGTTTGACCATGAAAAATGATCTATCCTATGAAAGATCATCCCTGCTAAAGGCTTACAAGATTGTTAAATCTTATCCTATTAAAGGATTTAAAATACCCTACTAAAAGTGAACCTAATAAGAGGACTCTAACTTACAATGAGGTAAGCACCTTGTTAAAGGATTTACAAGAGCCTATTAGGACTACTTTGTTAAGAGATTTAACTGATCCACCTGTTAAAATTTCTCAAAAATGATTCTTTGGTTAGTACTCTATTGTTTGATGTCATATCACCTCTATACTCATGTGTACCTAAACCTTTATGATCACATGTACCTCTGATATCTTTTTTTTCCTTTCCTTTGTTCTCCTTCTAACTAATTATGTAATATAACTTAATTCATAACACCTTAATCACCATGAATTCTTTATTTACACATACAAACTCTCTTTAATTCTCCTTAGCATTTCTTTCTCCATCTCTTTAAAGTTTAGGGTTTATCATCCTTAAGAAGACCTGGGTAGTTTAGGGTTAGGTATGAATCAATGGTAGTGATTCACCCATATTGCAACTTAGACCTTTTCTTTTTTTGATTGGATGCATCTCATGCATAGGGATTCATAATTAAGATTCATCCTTATCAACAAAAACCATAAAATAATACTTAAGTTGGCTAAAAAATGATATAGATAGTAGTTTGTGGCAATACAAACAACTATGTCAAAACTATATTACTTGACATCTGGAATACCTGGTGCTTGGCACTAACTATAACTTCAATGATGTCACTCAAACATCTAAATGACTCAATATTTCCTACTTGCTTGACACTTGAATTAGTTAGCACATACTATCTATTAAGTATTTGAATGGCTTAACACTCACTATTTACTTGGCATTCACTATCTTATATGTTATGCTTAGCATATGTTACTTGTTTGGTATGAACTAAGTAGATGAATTAAATATATAGACACTCATTAATCAAAACCAATTTGAGATCAACAATCAACCCCTTTGACATGAGTGTCAAAAACACTTGGTCATGAATTAATTATCTTATCCTTATGAGAATAATATAAATAACTAGTATCTATTCAATTTCTATACAAAAATTTCAAAACATAAATTTTTTGCAATATATGACTTATCAATCAAAGCTCAAAATTTCATAACTCCCCCTGAGTTGTTTGTTTTATGGTATACTTTATATCTAATACAAAATCTTTCTTTAGCTGAGTAGATTATCTATCTATTTAGCTCTATCGCTATGTCTCCCATAATCTTTCTAATTGTTACTCATACTTTTTCCTTGCTCCCCATTTATCCTTACTCTCCCTTTTTGGCACTTATGTCAATGGGTTATACACTAGTAATGTGTTTGTCCAAAAATGGTTTGTGGATCTCAAGGATAATCTTCAGAGCTACATCCCAATTATCACAAGCTACCTCCAATGACTTAATTTGGATGGCCATCTTGGCAGAATGGTCTACTGATCCTTCATGTGTAGAAACATGAGAATCTTTCTTCATGAGACTTTTAGCATAGGCTAGTTCCTTGTTCAATATCTCCATTCGTAGAGTCAATGTTGACTGGATGCCTATCAGTTTAGCCATAATGTTGGCTTCATCTACATGTAATTTTGCTAACTAACTTTGGGAATGTAGGAGGGTGATGAAGTGTTTCTCAGTTTGAGCTAGAGACTTTGGTAGAGTTATTCTAGATGCATGCATAATGCTCTCCAAGTTTAGGACATGGTTCCTAACTTTCATTGTGAAGAGTGTAGTATTATTCAGTTTGGCATACAAAGAGAAAATATTCTCTAGTATCTTCTTCACACTTTCTATTTTGGTTTCTAATTCAACCTATTCAGTGCAATAAAACATGATATATTTTCATCAACCTTATGTTGGAACTTTCGCTCAGACCATTCAAGTAATTTAACATTAGAATCTAGGTCTATCTCATTAAGTTTCTCTACTAAGCTAGTTAACTATTCAATTATTGGCTTGTCTTCCTCTAGAATTGGCAAAGTGAATGCATTAGTAAAAATATTTCTATTATCAATCAAATCTTGCTTCTACCTATGCTCCTATATGACCAATTCTTGATGCTTCCTCTTTCTCTAGATCTTCCTAGAGTATACCCATCTACTCAATAGTAATAGTTACATAATGAAATTTGGGAAACTTAACTACTTCATCTAGGTTTACATCAATAAATGATGTAACTTCATCTCCCTTGGATGTACTTGGACTTGGGCTTGAGAATTGTAATGGTGTAGCTTCTATACTCGGCCTCTAAAGAGCTTGACTAGGAGGAGTGGCAAATTTTGGTAATGTTACCAATGTTTGTATTGCTATTTTCTCTCCTAACTTTGTTGTCAAACTTGAATCTTTAGGTGTGTCCTTCTCTTCCTCTATATTATTAGTAACACCTTTATTATGTGTTTTAAGCACATGAGTATCTACCTAACCTATTTGAATTTGAGTTTCTTCATTCTTTTCTATCCCATCTTTCTACTCTCCATCTGTCTCACCTTTTTTATGTACACTTCCCTTTATAGCAACTAAGATTGGAGTATTTTGTGTCATTGTAGTGATGGTAGTAGTAGTTGTCTCTTTCCTTTGATATACCACAAGGGTTAATGTTGGTTATATAATTGTGAATTGGGGAGGGGTTGAAGGTGTAATTTTTTTCTATACTACCTCCTCTATAGATACCTCATCTACCTTCTCAACCTCATCAACACTCACCAATACAAGATTATCACAAAGTTTATCATGGGTGGTGGAGTCGATTACTTTTTCATGACTGATCAGAGAAGTACTTGTAGGACATGAAAATAGGTTAAATGCATAACATACTATGAGAAATCACAAACTCAATCAACATACATTAGCACCCACTAGTCTACGATGAAAGCCAACCAATCAAAAGAAACAAACACAAGGTT
This sequence comes from Cupressus sempervirens, assembly GCA_028749045.1. Classification (NCBI taxonomy): domain Eukaryota; kingdom Viridiplantae; phylum Streptophyta; class Pinopsida; order Cupressales; family Cupressaceae; genus Cupressus; species Cupressus sempervirens. The sequence continues at coordinate 351,400,050 of CM053786.1, forward strand.
AGAAACCCCCCATTTTGTTTGTAGCTCCCATGTCCTTCTTTCTTCTCCAAATAATTGTAGCTCCAACTTTCCTATAGTGCACACAATATTGAAGCAAATTATATGATAGGGATTTTGCCATGAGAATAGTAGAAGTGTGATTTTAGTGTAAGAGCAAGAATGCAAAATGCAAAGAAGCTAGAGACTCAAAGACTCAAGAATTAGGACCCAAGGACCAGAAATAAGAGAAAGAATGCTCATTTTATAATGGGCATGGAGGATGAGAGCATTGGATTTTTCACCCTTAGATATGTGATGTGGCAAGAGATTCCTTTGAGAATCCATGAAGCATATGACAAAAGATGCCAAATCAAGGATTCTATGATGCACAAAAGTCAAACTTGTCTAAATGTCGAAGAGAATCTCTGATATGTCATAACACACCTCAAGCCCACTTAAAGCCAAGAATCTATGACAAATAAACCAAATAGGGACATGCGTAAGAGAATAAGAATATTTGATTATGAAATATTTTATTCAAGTGTCAAAGGAGAATCCATGAGGTGTCATATCCAAGTGTCATGATGATGTCAATATTCTATGGAATATTTGAATTAAAAATCCTTTTATTCCACAAAATAAGAATTAGTAAAAATGGAACTAATGGAGGAAAATGTGACTTAGGAAATTAAGAATTTCCATGGTGTGCGAATGATGAACCAACTAGTTATTATAATATTGATTAATTGAGGAAGATAATTAGGAAGAATAATTAGTAAGAAAGATAGGATCAAATTATGCGTTATTTAATCCTATAGAGAAAATTGATAAATAATTGGCCAATTTGATTAAATGAGTGTGACAGTATCCTTTGATGAGAATATGATGATAATGGATATTGAATAAGATGATGACAAGTAGACCAAAGCCATGGTCACATTGATTGATTGAAATTGATAACATGCCAAGGACACATGACATGAATTGATTGATATGTAACATTTAACCAACATTGTAAATGCTATATGATCAAAACTGATTGAAAAGGTTTGATTATTATAACATCAATGGACACTATCAATATTATTAAAATGGTTGATAATGCCATAATTTGACATTGAAAGCCTCAACAATGTCAAAGATTGGATTACATGAATGATAGTTTGACCTAGCACTGAGAGCCACGATAGTACTAAGGTCAGATTGAGAAGATTGATAGGTTGATAGGTTTCCAAGGCATTGAAAGCCACAAAAATGCCTAGAATTGGATAGATGATGATTGATTTTTGATATTTGATACATTATGCGTTGATTAGGACTGATTTCGAGTGATTCTAAGTTGATTTGGGGTGATTTTGAGTTGATATGAAATGGTTTTGAGTTGATATGAAATTGATGTGAAAAAGGATACAAATGATGAATTATGATCAATTTTGGCCAAAAGATCAAATTTAGTAGAATGAGAAAATTGGACAAATTAGTATGAAGAAGTGATGAAACTATAGATGCAAACCATTTTTGAGCATTTACATTTTGCCCCTCTTTGATATAATGTGATGTGGAGCATTGTGTCAAAGAATGCTCATGAAAAAGCCATAAAAGCATGCCCTAGTAATGTCGTATATATTTATGCCCCCTTGATCAATTGACCAACATAGACATATGATAGGTCAATTACATCGAAAATAAGAAAACAAAGCCATAGCAATCGACGAAGAAAAAATTGGGGTTAAAACTTGAAAGGTATGGGCTCTAGAGTGAAAAAGGGCATTGCGACCAACATGGAAAGGACCTCATGCACATCCATCTAGGTAGTAACAAGTTATAAAAGGGATTTGAGAGGTTTTTGAAGGTCATTTTCACTCTCTCATTTGGAAGAATAGAGCTCTGGAGCAAAGAGAATAAATCAACTACCAAGGGAGCAATGCCATGGTGAACGGGTCCAGACCTTCCAACAATGGGCAAACACAGGACCACTAGTGAGTAAATCAAGGTCATCTTTGTACTTTTAATGCTTTTTCATTTTTTTCCTACTTTTTCCACTTTCTAGGCACTTAGGAATCTGTCAAGGGGGAACAGGGGTCACGGGGCCAGGTAGGGCATCCAAACACCACAACTACACCCAAAATGTAGTAAAGTGCATCTTGGATGTAGTTGGCATTCCCAAGTGCATCTTGGATGCAGTTGGGATGACCAAGTGCATCTTGGATGCAGTTGGGATGACCAAGTGCATCCATTGCAAAGTTAGGAACCTCAACTACGACCTAGAATGCTTCAAGGCTTCGATTGGGGTTCGGATGGTCCCAAATTGAGCTGAAACTTGGTAGAGGCTAGTATAAACCTAGTGGAATGTTATAAAAATGATAAAATGAAGTCAAAGGTGGTAAAAATTCTTTGAATTTGGTCAAACTTAGGGCTAATGAAGGTCAAACTTGGGTAGATATTGACAGAGAGTCATGCAAAGGGCCTAAAAGGGTGCAAACAGACTCGAAATGACTCAAAATTTGGAGGACATGTTCAAAAACCTAGGAAGAGTTGAAAGAATATGTTAACTATGGCTAGGATAGCTGGAAAAAATTCAAACTTGGTCAAACTTAGCTCTGTTGTAGGAATAAGGCAGACAGATAGGTAGGGATAGGATCAAAATGATGCAAATGAGCTCGAAATGACCCAAAACTTGGCAAACATGATCAAAACCCTAGGAAGAGTTCAAAAAATAAGTCAACATAATAAAAAATTATTAGAAAAAAGTCAAACTTAGTTAAACTAGAGTCAAACTAAGTCAAACTTGGGTCAAAAGTAGAGTAAACTAGATGCAAAACCATAGGAGGTTGACATAGGCTATATGATTATGTAGGAGGAGCTGCCCCTATTATAGATAAGGGGACATAGGCCATAGAGCCTTTCACTATGTCATTAGATGAAAATTGATGAGTAAGGGATATTGGCTGGGCTAGGATTATATCATGTTACTTTTATGCCAGAGGTGAGGGGGAATAGGGCTTTGCTGACAACTTTGATGAAGAGGTGGCACTCAAAGACTAGTTCATTCCACCTACCAACTAGGGAAGTGACTATGACACTACAAGATGTATGGTGCATCCTTAGGATCCCTATCAATGGAGAGTTAGTAGCATATGACCCATCTTCAAGATGATCAATATTATAGTACTTATTTGGATGCAAAGATGTAGAGTTAGGGATTCGTGACTATGAGATTAGGTGGGACTTGTTAGTGTCACACCATGAATGGCTGACATCTATGATTTGCTAGGTGATTGGTGGATTGTTGATACTTGATAGATGGGGATATGGATTCCCAATTGGATGGGGCCAAGTACTTGAGAAAATGATTATGGAGGGCACTATGTTTTCTTGGGGCCCATGGATGTTGGGGATGTTATATTATTATTTGCATTAGGGAGTGTATAAAGGGGGACTATCCTTTAGCACTAGTGGCACATTATTATAGATCTGGGCCTATGATCATATTACAATATTTAGGCCTCTGGTAGAGTGAGTGTTGGTGGATGATATGTCATATGCTTATAGCTATAGAGGTGTACTAGCCCGAGGACCATTGGGATATGTGAGATACTTTCGCCATTAGATAGACACAATGACACAGTTCATATGGAGACCATACAGAGATTTCCTTAGATGGGATGATGATGACATCTACTTACCATACTATAGGCAAGAGCACTACCTCATAGGGTGCATAGTGATTAGTCACCTAGTTATAGAGATGTACCTACTAGAGTAGGTACAAAGATAGTTTAGGGAGACACAAGATGTACCTATAGGGTTAGCATTGTTTGCCTGATCTAGTGTAGAGGTTTGAGAGTGGAGATCACCCATCAGGACATAGGTAGCATAGTCATAGTTAGCAGAGTTATAGCCGAGACTATGGGGGGCAGTAGTAGATATAGTGGACGCAAGCATGATAGCAGTGTATGATAGGTGGTTTGCACAACATCGACGAAAACCTTTGATAGATCAAGTAGTATCAGTATCCCAAGGGAGGCCACAGGATGAGGAGGAGGATAGGGGAGAGGATGAAGAGGTATTTGATGAGGGTGATGGGGTAGAGGATGATGTTGAGGAGGAGGAGGGAGATGAGGATGCTGAGAGTGATGTGGGGGGTGATGATGAGGATATTGAGGAGGAGGATGAGGGAGATGATGAGGAGGGTGTTGAGGGAGAGGAGGAGGGAGATGATGAGGAGAGTGGAGGTAGTAGGGGTGGGGATGGTGTTGGAAGAGGTGATGAGGGAGAGGATAAGGAGGACTATTGGGAGGATAGGGATGTAGCTACGATGGATGTGGAGGAGGATCTAGTGGAGGACAGTGAGAGAGCATTAGTACCCATAGAGTTAGGGCATAGTCAAGTAGAGTTGATGGAGGTGATCAAAGGGCTATGGATTTAGTTAGATTAGGTTTTGGCAAAGAGATATGTCATGGTGGGAGAGAGGGATGTAGTTACAATAGAGAGAGATCTGGCATTGGCTAAGAGAGATCAGGCAAGGGCTGAGAGAGATGCAGCGGTGCATAGGGTAGAGATAGCAGTGTAGGAGTCTTAGGGGTTCATCAGCAGTATTAGAGATGTGAACTTCTAAGATCTAGAGATGATGATGAGTAGGGCACACATGGAGGCATAGTATTGGCAAGATCAGTATGAGAGAGTGGTGCCACTGGGGTAGAGAGTAGAGATTTTTCATGCATCAAGGTCTCATTCCCATAGGACATAGAGTAGTGTGGGGGTGATGGGGCCTATGAGGTCACCAAAAAGAGCATATGGATCATCCTCATGGCTAGAAAGAGGCTAGGAGGCTAGGGAAAACATGGGATAACACTGACAGACTCATGTATAGAGGGGCCTCTCTATGTTTCTTTTTGGTTTCTATTATGCTCTTTCATGGTTCACACCTATGGGCAGTTAGTATTGATGTAAACCATGGTCTTGTACTCTAATTTTTTTGTAAGATATTTATGAGATGTACTTATGTTATGATGACTATATGAGATGGATTACACATGTTTTTTATATGTTTTATATGGATTCATTTATGCTTTTGTTATGTGGTTTTTTATATTATGACATCATGCGTTGATTTATCACATGTTATGCATAGGAAATGCCATCCTTTATTCTTTTTCCACATGTTTTTCTCATGAATGAATGTCTAATTCAATGTAATTGATATGAAATGAATGTAAATGAAATGTAAAATGATATTAAATGAATGCTAATGAAATGTGAAGATATTATAAATTCCATGTTTATTGTTGTGGATCAGTTTGGACTTTGGACATATGCAAGAATGTAGGATGACAATGCTTTTTGTATATTAGAGTACGAGACCAAGGTAGTGGATGAAGGAGACATAGAAGACAAAGGAGATGAGATGAAGAATTGTTAGTATGATGAAAAGACTTTTTCTTATGTAAAGTGCACTATATGTCAAATGGAGCTTTATTTTGATATGGCAAATGGAATGCAACACATCATGGCATAAAGGGCTAGAGTGCAAATACAAGCTGACATCGTCCTTCTTGAGGCATATGTTCATGCCCCAGACTCTCAAAGGTACATTGTAATAGACAAAAATAGAAAAAGATGGTCATGAACCATCCTGGCCACTCTCATAGATCAGTTTATATCATCAAGTGGCATAGGAACATGATCGAAAAGAAAAAAAAGAAAAAAAAAATCACTCACTAAAAAGCATGAGCCAAAAGCCATTCTTTTCCAATATTACTTTTTTTTTAGTTTAAAGGAGTATAGGTATTGTTTGACATGTTGACAGTGTGATAGTTCTACTTGTGGATTGAATTGATAGGTTCATAGTAACATGTTGGATTGACTATCGGTTCACATTGCTCAGGTAGTGTGATTGTCTTGAAGGTGTAGTGCTTTGATTTCAATTTACAAAGTGCAAGTGTTTACACAAAAGGAATGGTTATCCACAGTGACTATGTACAAAGTTTATTGCAAATTTTTGACGAGTTTTGTGATTTTTAGGGTTTTTGAGGATATTTGATTTTTTTTGTGTGAGGGGTTTCTTCAGGACATTTTACAATTTTTAGGGTTTATTCAGGACATTTTCTAATTTTTAGTGATTTTTTTAGGACATTTTATGATTTTTAGTGCTTTTTTCAAGACATTGTATGATTTTTAGTGATTTTTTTAGGACATAATGTGATTTTTAGTGCTTTTTTCAAACATTTTATGTTTTTTATAGAATTTTTTCAGGACATTTTATGATTTTTAGGATTTTTCAGGATCATATTTGAATTTTTAGGATTTTTTCAAGATCATATAAGAATATACAAGTGTTAACTCCAATCTATTATGCGATAGGTCCAATGGATAAAAAGTGCTTAGGGATATGCCCCTAGTTCAAATTCAAACTCATGCACTACATAGGTGATATGCCTCCAGACAAGATGCAAACTATGTACAAAGGCCAAAGATAGAGTGTGTGTAGATTGGTGATGCATTAAGTAGGATAACAATGGATGTCAACTAGTTCATGAGCCATGGTCAAGGAGCCAAGGATGTGTTGCAATAGGAAAGATGTGATCAAGGAATAATAGAGGGGGAAAAGACCAAATGGAATCCCGATAGATGGAGGAGCAACAACTGATTACACATGGTACCTATTTGCTAGGTTTTCACTATTGGATATAATTTTTCTCTTGACTCAAATTTTAGTGCCAAGATGCCTGTTTGCTAGGTTTTCATCAAGGCATCCATTTTTTATGACATTTTTTCACTTTTTTCTTTTCTTTTCTTAGGACTTTTTGCTATTTTTAAAATATTTTTTTCAAGACCTTTTTCAATTTTTTTGATATTTTTTCTAGCCTTTTAGATAGAATCAAGTGTAGTACTTGCAAAGATGCACACTATTGACGGGCATGGGTAGTGGTTCACCTTTTGGAGCCACAAGCTAATATACTCGAGACCCAAATGATGTAGTAACTACATAAAGTCCTTCCCAATTTGGCTCAAATTTGCCTTGTTTTTCTCTATGTTGTTGAGTCTTGTAGTTCATCTTCAGAACCATATCACTGACCTCAAAATGATGACCTTGGACTTTCTTGTTATAGCTCCATTTGAGTCAATTTTGGTAAGATTGCAAATGTGTCAAGGCAACTGTTCTTTTCTCATCAAGCATTTCTAGTTCATGGAGTCTAGATATTTTGTAGTTGTCATCATCAACATCTTGTAGGGATACTCTCAATGATGGAATTTCAACTTCAATGGGAAGTATGGCCTTAGTTCCATAGACAAGAGAGTATGGTGTTGTGCCAGTAGGAGCACCCACACTTGTTAAATATGCCCAAAGAGTTGGATTTAGTTGGAGGTGCCAGTCTCAAATCGAATTAATTACAATCTTTTGGAGAATCTTAACAATGGTCTTGTTAGATGCTTATGCTTAGCCATTTCCCTGTGGATGGTAAATACTAGAATATCCATCATATATGATGTAATTCTCACAGAGCTTGTCTACATATTTGTTTTGAAATGGACTACCATGGTCAGTAATAATAGCTAAGGGGACTCCATACTGACATATGATGTAGTTTAGAATAAACGCTGAGATCTACTTGCTAGTGGTGAAGGTCAAAGGGATAGCTTCAACCCACTTGGTAAAATATTCTATTGCTATGATAATGAACTTATGACTATAAGAGGACGAAGGAGAAATAGCTCCAATAAGATCAAATGCCCATTGTGAGAAGGGCCATGGTGATATGACTAGCTGAAATTTTTGTGTTGGTGCATGGATTAGATTTCTATGTATCTGACACTTATGACATGTTTTGGCAAAGTCATGGGCATCGTGTTCCATGGTAGGCCAATAGTACCTAGCTGTGACAAATTTCTCCGCTAGACTCAGACCATTGAAATGGCCTCCACATATATCTCCATGAACCTCATGCAAGGTAGTTTCAGCTTGTTGCGAGTCAAGGCATCTAAGTAGGGTTTGGTCAAAGGATCTCTTGTAAAGGGTGTCACCGATGATGACATATCTAGTAGCTTGATGGATAAAGGTTCGATGGTCATTTTTGGATAAGTTGGGTAGTAGTATTTAGGCATGTAGGTAATTATAAATGTCTTGATACCAAGGAGAATTGGGACCAAAAAGTTCACAAGTAAACTCAGATTGAGGGAGCTTAGATGTCAGAATCAAAAGTTGCTCAACAAGGAATTCACAACAATCCCAATTTTGAGGCATATCAATTATGGAAGAAATGTTGGCCATAGCATCATCTTTCTTGTTGTGTATTCTTGGTAGCTAATGAAAAGAGATAGTAACAAATTTATGCTTAAGGAAGTCTGCCATCTACTTGTAGGGCATTAGTTTATCATCTTTTGTGTCATAGTCATCATTGACTTGGTGGATGACCAACTAGGAATCCCCAAAGACTTGTAAAATGTTGAATGTTCCATTGGATAGCTATCTTAAGTCTTCTGATCAATGCCTCATATTCTACTATGTTTTTTTTGTACAATGGAATGCAATCCTATATGAATTCAGGATTATGTCTTTGTGGGGAGTGATAAACATGATGCCATCTCCTGAACCATTTCATGTATGTGATCTATCAAAATAAAGCTTCCATACATTAGCTACAACCATGTGAAATATGGCTTCATCTAGAAAGTCTATCAACATGGAATGATCATCTGACATAGGGGCTTGTGCTAACTGATCTGTTATCACTTGCCATTTGATTTCCTTTATATCTACATATTCTATGTCAAATTCACTAAGGACCGTGATCCATTTGAATAAGTTTCCTATGAGAGCAGCCATACTGAGGAGATATTTTAGTGGGTCAATCTTAGAGATGAGAATTTTTTTCTGATGGAGCATGTAATATCTGAGCTTTTGGGCTACAAAGACAATAGCAAGGCATGCTCATTCAATTATTGAATAATTTAGCTCATATCCCACAAGTGTTCTACTGACGTAATATATGGCTCACTCTCTTCCTTGTTCATCATTTTGTGCTAAGAGAGCTCCTAATGCTGAATTTGTAGAACATATGTATAGGATGAATAGCTTGCCTAAAATTAGAGCCATTAAAACTAGTGGATGTAGAAGATAATCCTTGAGTTGTTGGAAAGATTCTTGGCACTACTTATTCCATTAAAAGGGTACTCCTTTACATAAGAGGTGTTGAAACAAGTGACACTTATCTACCAGTTGCACAATGAATATGTAGATAGACTATAATCTTCCTTATAGATTTTTTGGAGGAGGCATGTCAAGTATTGCTTTTACTTTCTTAGGATCCACTTCAATGCCTCATTGAAGAAAAATGTAGCCTAGGAGCTTTCTAGAGACAACCCCAAATACACACTTTTTTTGATTTAGATGAAGCTTATAGCTTTCCATTCTAGTAAATATCTGATCTAGGATGCCTAAATGATCTTTCCTTTTATAGGATTTGCAAAGTAAGTCATCAACATACTCTTCCATAAGGATGTGCATGAAATCATGGAAGATGGTGGTCATTGCTCTTTGATATGTTTCCCCAACATTTTTAAGACCAAATGGCATGACATTCTAGTAGTATGTTCCCCAATGGCATGTAAAAGTTGTTTTATGTTGATCTTTAGGGGCTATTCTTATTTGATTATAGCTAGAAAAGCCATCCATTAGTGATACCATGTCAGACCCAGATGTCATGTCTATAATGATATCTATGTTTGGTAAAGGAAAATCATCCTTGGGACATGCCTTCTTAAGATCATGAAATTTAGTGCATATCTAAATGCCCCCAGAGTTTTTTCTTACTGGTACTTGATTAGATATCCACTCTACATAATCAATAGGTCTTATGAAGCTGGCATCCAATAGTTTCTTCAATTCAGCTTTGACAAGGAGGGCAACTTGAGGATGCATTTTTCTCAACTTTTGATTTACTGGTTTCATTCCTAGTTTGAGTAGTAAGTGATGAAGAATTAGTTCAGGATCTAATCTGGGCATGTCTGCATACGACTAGGAAAACTTGATCTACCTCTCTAGAAAGAATCTGAAAAATTCATCTTTTTCTTCTGGTGATAATGAGGTTGCAAAGTGTATGACTTTGGGGTTGTTAGGAGGTCCTAAATTAATCTCTTCTGTCATCTCCACAAGTAGTGTTGACCTTTCCTTCAAGGGGGGTGCATCCAATCTTCCATCCTTGGGTGCCTCAGAGAGGTTTTCACCCTTGGATACATCCTTTATTTTTAGTTTTTCCTGGTCTAATGGTGCCTTTCATTTTCACCAAGAGACCTACTTATGTCTCCTTTTGTTATTTTCTCAATTTTGTGACTGGAAGATGGAGTTGACTCCCTAAAATAGGCCATGATGTTGAGATAAATGGAAAATCCAAACTTTTGATCACCTTGTGGTCCATCTTCATGGAGATCAAAGAATTCTACAATGGCATCATCATTTTCAAACTGGTCAAACATTCATGGTCCTTGTTGGTCCCAATCAATAAGTTTATAGAAAACTAGGGAAATGCCATCATCAGTGTTGAATAAGCTTTAGTCAAAGGTGTATTTATGGATATCCACTTCATTGATATCATACAAATCATATTCAAAAGTAGGAGGGCTTGGATCCCAAAATGTTTTGATCCAAGGTGAAGAATTGGTTTGAGTGACAGGTGGACTAACATGTTTTTCTTCCATAGGTAGGCTATCGAGGTCTGCAAACATATGATCAAGACCAAGGGAGGTAACAAGATTGTCAATGCTACATATAGATTGGATGGGTTTGGGTTGGTTGTTCTCAGATGCCTTGTCATCATTTGAAGCATTCACCTCCTCAAATGAGGATGACTCAGTATTAGGAAGACCCAAAACAAATGGTTTGAATCCTAGTCCCAATCTATGAGGTCATCTTGATGCAGTGATGGGTTGAAAAATGCCTTGCTTTTGGAGTCCCAGGTCACTACATCTATCATATCCCTTTTTCTACATGATGGTGAATCCAAGTCCATACCTGTCAGGGGATATAGGAGTAATTTCTTGTTCTACTTTAGCATTTTCAATCCATGTAGAGGTATTTTCATAGACATGTTCTTCATGTAGTCTGCCTCCACTAGTGAAAGCCACAGAAGGTTTCCTTTGAAATGCAAACTTAGGCTTGGTTTGTATAAGCTAAGGTTTACCATATGAACTGGGGGATAAAGGAAGTTTCCCAATGTGAAAGGCATGAGACATGGAGTATTCACTACAACCTTGATCTTGGATTTTGAGCTTTCCTTTGGATACAACTGTGAGTGTGGAAGGATCAACATACTTGGATGACTTTAGAGGATTTGCTGCATGGTTTGTCAAGACCTCGTATGCAGTGGTTCCTCTAAGATTGGCATATAACTTGAAGGGATCTAGATCACCCAAGATGGTTAGCTCTACACTATTATAGGAGAAAATTAGGCACTAGTGATATTTAGAAGGGACTACTCTCATAGCATGGATCCATGGACGACCTAGTATCATATTGCAGTTCATTTCTATATCTAGGACCTAGAATAAAGTGTTCTCAATAGATGAACCAACTTTGATAGGTAAGATGATAAGCCTTGTAGAGAAATGTTCACCATCATCATAGGCTTTGATTGTGATCCTTTTAGAGGGATCCACATTAGTTTTAGAATAACCCAAACCTTTGACTACTTTAAGTGTACAAATATTCAGTCCTACTCCTCCATCTATCAAGATGTGTTCGACTTTAACATTATGGACAAAGACTTCAAGGTGGAGGGGATAATTGTGGTTGGTTTTGTCTTTAGGAATATTTTGAGGGGAAAAGTGATATACAGTGACATAGATAGGTTCCCAACCATGGCTTGGAATTGGGAAACATCAATGTTATCTAGGACTACTAACTCTTTAAGGGCTTGATCCAAGATCTTTTGATGTTGGGGACATGCAGGTAGTAGGTCCAAGATGGATATTTGTACAGGAGTCTTGGCAAGTTTCTCAACAAGGCTATAATTAGATGAAGTAGGAGCAGTTGGTCGGTGTAGGTCTAGTAGAGGTAGTAGGTCTAGATGGGGCTTTAGGTAGGATGATCTTGGTACAACGTGTAGTGATAGCATAATGAGAGTCTTTAGCCTTCAATGTGAATGTGGATATGTAGGAATCAGACTCATTAAAGCAATTGATGGTGTAGTCATATCTAGTGTGTGTGTAATTCACATTACCTTGTGAGTATGAATTTGAACTTGAGGGTTTCTCTTTGTCATGATTACCCAAATGATCTTTGAATATAGTGTAGTCAATGTTGGATGCTAACAATGATGGATCAACTATGATTACACCATGATCACTAAGGTCATGTATTGCATGTTTCAATTGGAAGCATGATAAAGTCTTATGTCCTTTGATGTGATGGTAATCACAGTGCTTTTTATCATCCCACCAATCGACTTTAGTCAATGGTTCATCTTTGAATGGGGTAACTGTAGGAAGTTCTTATTGAGTAACTATTGTAGTGTAGTCTCAAGAGGTATCCCCAATGGTGTGAATTTCTTGTCTTTGGTTTTAGGATGTCTTCGAGGTTTGTCTTGTGTGGAAATCTCAATTTTCTATTGTTGAGGTATTGTTTGATTAGGAGTTTGAGAATTTTTTGGGTTTGTGCCTTTCAAAGTCAATTGAGGTTGTCTCATGGTAAGCATGCGGGCATCCACAATGCCATCATTAGTCAAATTCTTGTTTTTGGAGAAATTTTTTGGCTTTTCATTAGAGGAACTAGTGTTTGTGTTTTCCTTGTTTATTTTGAGGATTCCCTTATGGATAAGAGCATCTTCAATACTAGCCCCCTTTTTCATCAGTTTAGAAATAGTGTTTGGGCTCTTGATTTTGAGTTCATATGTTAAGTCTAGGACTAAGTTTTCAATGCACAAGTTTACTTGTTGTTCTTCAAGAATGTCTAGTGAACATTGATTGACTAAGCTTCTCTAGCGTAGTAAGAATGTGATAAATGGTTCTCCTATCTTTTATTTAGTTGAGCACAAATCAAAAAGTGTCACTTCATTTTTAATATTAAAGGCAAAGTGGGAGATGAACTTGTCTGTGAGTTTTGATGAAAATTTGATATTACCAGGAAGTTGTGAGTACCATTCAAACACAGGCCCACCTAGAGAATGAGGGAACAACCTCATGAGGTAAGTGGGCTCATCAATAAGTTTGGTACATGAGGCACAAAATTATTTGATGTGATCAATAAGGTTTCCTTTTCCTTAGTATTTTTTGAACCTTGGAGCCTCAAAGTGTTTCAGGAATGGAGGCATATATAGACTTTTATTGAATGGATTAGGACGTAAGTGCCTTTCTATATATAGAACCTATTTCTTTTGCACTCCCAATGCCTCAACTTATTTGGAAAGTTGTTTGAATTGTTGCAATAGCTCTTTATTAGGGTTTTTCTTGATAGTCTTTTCGTCAAGTCTTTTGTGCCTAAGAGTAGACCATTTTCTGTGGCAGGAGCTATGTCTACTTGATTATGACATTCTTGTGTCTAATGATTCTGGTGATGTGTCACTAGGTGGTGGAGGTATGTTGGTACTTCAAAGACAGAAGGGTCCCTATGGTTGGAGAACTTGTTGTGGTATTTGATGTGGCACTTGTTGCAGTATTGACTACAATTGATGTACCATGTGTTGTTGTTGTGCCATTTATTGTGGTTGTTGTTGGGATACCTCTTTTGGTTGCATGTGGGACCATGTATGTGATTGTTGTTGTAGAGGTATCTGTTGGGGTTTTTGTGGCACATGTTGTTGTTGTAGAAAATTTTGTTGGTATGAAATTTGTTGCTTGAGGCATCATTGGTATTCCAATTGTTGCTTGAGTTGCTCTTATTGTTTACAAAACATGGCTTGTTTTTGTTGATACATTGTATAGAAGTCAAGTGGGTTGGCATTAGATTGTGTGTTGGGGATGTTGGATGTTTGTATGACTTGAGGTTGTTTCTATTGTGGTTGATGTTGTTGTTGTTGATATGTTGAATGTGTGTTGGAAACATTAGGTCTTGGGACTATTGCAGGTTGATGTTGCCGAGGTGGTTGGTTGTATCCTTGTGAATTGATCACCATGTTCATATTGTCACTTTGGCACCTTTGTTTGTTGGAGTTTTTTGCTTGGGACATCATATTGACTTGAATATGAGGTGCATTCCTTTTGGGAATAGGTGTAATGTCAATAAGGCTTTTCCTCTATGTATCAATAGGGATTGTTGTAGTTGATGTTTCACATAGTGTACTCATGGGAGGATCCATGACATTTGATGCCATACCACTTGGTAGGGTTAGGAGAAAAAGTACACTTTGTTGATTTTCCTCCAAAGAAGGTATATCTAGAATCCCTAGAGCACAAGTCCCTTTAGGTGCATCTTGTTGTTGCATCATGTGACTAAAATCAAGTCTTAACATCCTTTTGGGGTGTTTAGGAATTGGTGGTATTCCATCAAATAAGGGGTTAACATTGATGTGTTCAAATGTACTTTGGAGGATTTCGATGGTTGATTCTTGATGGGACCTTATAGGTGCCATTATCATGTTTGAAAACTCCAAAGGTTGTTTTCCCTTATCTAAGTCCAAATTGATCATGGGTTGTATGTTTTCAATGGTTGTGTTGGTTTGATGTTTGGACTTAGGTCCTTCCACATTTGGGTTGAATTTGACAATTTCTTAGGCTGCCAAAAGTTTGAAGTTTTTAAGGAACTTTTTGTCTTGACATGCCCTAGCCATTTCTTCATTAGTGACACCATAATTAGTGTTAGAGTCATCACTGAGGTGTATAGTACCTTGTTTTGTGTTTGATGTGTTAGGGTGGAAGGTACTTGTGTTAGGTTGGCTAAATTCGAAGGAATGTGATCATTCATCTTCCGGTGTGGTTGGTACAGTTCCTCCTCCTAGTGGTATCGACACAAATATAGGTTCAAAGTTTGAACTCCATTGAACCATCCCATGAGTGGGGGAAGTGTTTGGAGGAAATCTCATGGTAGGTGCATTGTTCAAGGTTAGTTGTGTCATAGCTTGATTATGGTGCTCTTGTGGATACATGTTTAAGGGGTCTGCTAGTAATGGTTGTGATGCCTTGATTTGGTCTTTGTGAAAAGTTTGTTGGATTTTTCTTGCTATTTTTCTATCTTGGACGAGTTTTTGGTTGCATTGATATCTCAAAAAACAATGGTTAGTAAATTTCTTCATGTCTTTGAGCTGACTATGTCCTAGTAAGTGCTAGCATGATACCCAAGAATGTAGATGCAATGGGGGAAAACCTAAATGCACTTTTCTGCCACCCAGGTGCACACCTAAACTACGAACTATGCTCAGATAGTACCAAGTATGCTCTTGATGTAGTTGGGGGCCTAAAAGTGAGTAGTTGGTAAGTAAGAGGCATGCAATGGGTAAATAGAGGTGCTAGGGTGCCCAAAATGAAAATTTTGAGTGTTTTGAGTAATTTAGAGTGTTTCCTAAGGTCTTGGGATCCAAGGAAAGGTGTGGACATGAAAATTAGGGTTCTAGAACCTAGAATGAAACACCTAATTATGAAGTGCATGCTGAAACTACCAAGTGCATCCTAAAAATACCAACTACGCACCTGAAGTGTGCAGTTGGTAAAACAGGGCTGAAGTTGGTAAAAGAGGTTAAAACTTGATAATTAAGATGTGGGTATGCAAGATATGAGTGTTTTTGGGATTTTTTAGGGTTTAGGGATGTTATGAAATGTGAGGAAATTCTAAATGAATTAGTTTTTGACATGAAAAGTGCAAATTTCATAGGGATGTTATGCAAATGCAAATGCAAGGTGTCATTTTGAACTTTGACTAGAGGGGATAAAAATGACTCTAAGGTATGCAAAATGAAAATTAGGGTTATGTTTTGGACTTGGTAAGCATGCCAAAGGTTGATGTATGCAAGGTAGACTATGAAAGGGATGGTGTTCTAGGGTTGATAATGATGTTTTTGATATGCAAAATGAGGGTGAATGATCAAGAAGACAATTTGGTAGGATTTGATAGTGAAAATGATGCTAGGATTTTGATCAATGCAAGAGGAAGGGGATATACCATTAGGGTAAGTCACAATGAAATTTAGGGACACTAAGAATATGACAATGCAATGACAAGGATATATGCAAGGTTTGAACAAGGTATTAACCTAAGAGTTTAATGTTATGACAATAGAGTTTGGATCTTGACCAAAAAAAGACAAAAAGTGATAAGATCAAAATGAAAAAGACAAATCTACCTTGACATAGGTAGAATTTGGCCAAAGAAAATGACAAATGACAATGTTCAAGATCCATGATCCATTGACAAAATGTAATAATCTAGAGTCAAACTTCTTGAGGTGCAAAATGAGATTTTGGGTGCAAGATGTGGTTTTGGGTCAAGTGCAGAATGAGGAGGTACAGAGGGTCCTAGATGCAATTTTGGGGTCCTAAAGTGTAGTTTGGGGGCCCAAAATGGTCATGTAGGTGCCTGTCAGATTCTGGTGACTGATCCGGAAAGTACTGTACATACTTCATAAATAGTGGGGTTCAGCCGACATGGTAGCCAACATATTATGGACGACATATGGCCGACATGTTATAACCCTAAAGTGGTTTAATACTTGTATAAAAGGGCTTAGGGTTGGGTATTTTTCATTATGTTGTGATACAAAATTGGTTATTGCGGCGGTATTGAGCTGTAAGGGATTACAGATTGTAATCAGGTTATAATCACTGGATTGTAATAAGATCAGACTTGCTGTTTGGTGGACGTAGCCCAAGGATTGGGTGAACCACGTTAAATCTTGGTGCCTTGTGTTCATTTCTATGTGATCTATTATTTTTTCTATTATTGTTTATATTTGCATGTAGTTTTTATTTTTTTCCATAGTTTATCCTAACAAGTGGTATTAGAGCAAGGTTGTCTTTCAGTTATCCTCTGCAGGAAAGTCTCACGATTAAGTGGGAGTCTCACAGTTGAGTGGGAGCGATGGCAGATGAGGGTAAGTTGAGGGTTGACATGTTTAATGGGCAGAACTACTAGTTATGGAAGATGCAAATGGAAGACTATTTATATCAAAAGGATTTATGGAAGCCGTTGGAAGGAAAAGCCAAGAATCAAGGAACTATTTCAGAGGCTGAATGGGATCTTTTGGACAGAAAGGCACTCGGAAGCATTCAGTTATCCTTGGCACCATCAGTGGCATTTAATATTAAAAAAGAAAAGATGACAGAAGATTTGATGAAAACCCTAGCAACACTATGTGAAAAGCCCTCCGCTTCAAACAAGGTATTTCTCATGAAGCGTTTATTTAATATGAAAATGGCAGAAGGTGGATCTATTGCAGATCATTTAAATGAGTTTAATACTATTACTAGTCAATTATCTTCTGTGGGTATCAATTTTGATGAAGAAATTAGGGCTCTCTTGATTTTGTGTTCTTTGCCTGAAAGCTAGAATGGCTTGATAATGGTGGTGAGTAATTCTATTCCTGGATCTAGTACCCTAAAATATGATGATGTGATCAGTGTTATTTTAAGTGAGGAAACTCATAGAAAATCCTCAGGTGGATATACATCAGGAAGTGCTTTAAATGCACAAAGCAGGGATAGAACGACTGAAAGGGGAAGTAACTTTGGAAATCATGGGAAATCAAGAGGAAAGTCAAAGGGGAGGAGGTCTCAATTGAGAGGAACAAATGATTGCTGGTACTGTGGGAAACCAAGGCACAAAAAGAAAGATTGTTGGAATCGAAAGAAAAATGAAGGAGATAAATCAGATGGAGACAAGGAGGCAAATTTGGTAAGTAACAAATCTGAAGAGGATGCTTTGCTTCTATCTTTATAGAGTGTTGATGATTCATGGGTTTTAGATTCTGGTGCTTCATTTCATGCTACACCTTATAGAGGTTATTTCATTGATTATGTCCAAGGGGATTTTGGGCTTGTTTATTTGGGGGATAATGAACCCTGTCAGATTGTTGGAAAGGGAAAAATTAAGATTAACTTGCAGAATGGGTATCATTGGCTACTACATTAGGTAAGACATTTTCCAAAACTAAGTAGAAATTTAATTTCAACAGGGCAACTCAGTGATGAGGGTTGTGTAGTTACTTTTAATGATAAAAATTGGAAGGTTTCAAAAGGTTCCCTTGTAGTAGCAAAAGGTGTGAAAGTAGGCACCTTATATCTTTGTACAGGTCATATTGTTCCTTCTACTTTGATTGTTTTAGAGAAAAATGAATATTTAGGAAAAATTACTACAGTTGAGCAAGGAGAACAAATAGCTGCTGTAGATTCTGATACAGCGCTGTGGCACAATATACTTGGGCACATGAGTGAGAAAGGTATAAAATTACTTCATTCAAGGAAAGTTTTACTAGGTCTGAAATGTGTGAATATGGATTTCTATGAAAGTTGTGTGTATGGAAAACAAAAGAGAGTGAGTTTCGTAAAGACAGGGAAGGAAAACAAAAAAGAGAAATTAGAGCTTGTGCATACAGATGTATGGGGACCAGCCTAGGTATCTTCCCTTGGTGGCTCTCATTATTATGTTACATTTATTGATGACGCAACTAGAAAAGTATGGGTTTACTTCCTTAGACAGAAATCTAATGTATTTCAAACTTTTAAGAAATGGAAATGCTTGGTTGAAAATGAGACTGGTAAGAAATTAAAATGTCTTAGATCTGATAATGGTGGTGAGTATTGCAGTCATGAATTTGAAGATTATTGCTCCACTAATGGTATTCATAGACAAAAAACTATTCCAAGGACTCCACAGGAGAATGGAGTGGCTGAATGCACGAAAAGGACTATAATGGAGCGTGCAAGGAGCATGAGGTTGCATGCTGGGTTGCCCTTACACATGTGGGCAGAGGTTGTTAATACTACAGTATATTTGATTAATAGAGGTCCCTCTACTCCTTTGAGCTGTGGTATTCCAGAGGAAGCATGGACTAGTAAGAAGGTGAGTTATTCTTTTCTCAAGACCTTCGGTTGTGAAGCTTTTGCTCATATAAACTCTGAAAATAGAACCAAGCTAGAAGCTAAATCAAATAAATGTGTCTTTTTTGGATATGGCATTGATAAATTTGGCTATAGGCTTTTGGATTTTGAAAATATTAAAATTGTTAGAAGTCGAGATGTCGTATTCAATGAGAAAGTGTTGTACAAAGATCTATTGTAGCAAGATGAGAAGAAAGAAGAAGATTATGTAGTGCTAGATGATACTCCAAAAGCTTATGTTCCAACCATTCCTCATGATGTGCAACAACTACAACAACAAATACCACACACACCAGTGAATGTTAGATGGTCAACAAGGAAAATAAGACCTCCACAAAGGTTTTCTCCCTCTTTGTATTCTATTTTACTTACTGATGCTGGTGAACCTGAAAGTTATGATGAAGCTGTGCAGGTGGATACTAAGATTCAGTGGGAGTCTGCAATGAAAGATGAAATGGACTCTTTGCTGAAAAATAAGACATGGGATTTGTGAAAGTTGCTTGTAGGTAAAAAGGCTTTATAGAATAAATGGGTTTATAGGTTGAAAGAAGAGGAAGGAGGTAAGAAAAGATTTAAGGCCAGGTTAGTTGTAAAAGGATTTGCACAGAAAAAGGGAATTGATTTCGATGAGATATTTTCTCCTGTTGTTAAAATGACTTCTATTCATACTGTTTTAAGTCTTGTGGCTACTACAGATTTGCATTTAGAGCAGATGGATGTTAAAACAACCTTTCTTCATGGTGATTTGGATGAAGAAATATATATGGCTCAACCATAGGGTTTTGAGGTCCAAGGTAAGGAGAACTTAGTGTGCAAATTGAAGAAAAGTTTACATGGCTTGAAGCAAGCACCTTGGCAATGGTATCTAAAATTTGATAGTTTTATGCATGAGCATGGATATAATAGGTGTCATTCAGATTACTGTGTTTATTTTAAGAGGTTGGATGATGATAGCTACATTATTTTATGTTTATATGTTGATGATATGCTTGTAGCTGGGTCTAACGTGGATCATATTAAGGGGCTAAAATGCCAATTAGCACATGCATTTGCTATGAAGGATTTGGGGGCAGCAAAATAAATCCTTAGTATGAATATTTGCAGAGATAGGAAGAATAGAACATTGATGCTATCTCAAGCTGATTATGTTGAGAAGGTGTTGCAATGTTTCTCTATGGAGAATGCTAAAGCTGTCAGCACACCTTTACCTAGTCATTTGAAGTTGACTAAGGAAATGTGTCCCAAGACACAAGAAGAGGAGGATAAGATGTCCAAGGTAACCTATGCTTCAGCTGTAGGAAGCTTGATGTATGCTCTGGTATGCACTAGGCCAGATATTGCACATGCAATGGGAGTCATTAGAAGGTATATGAGTCATCCAGGATTTGAGCATTGGAATACTGTCAAGTGGATTCTCGGATATTTGAGAGGAACATCCAATGAGTGTTCACACTTTGGGGGCTCTACTACTAATTTATAGGGCTATGTTGACTCAGATTTGGCTGGGGATATTGATACTAGGTGGAGTACTATAGGTTATGTCTTTACTGTTGGTGGGGCAGCCATGAGCTGGGTTTCTAGGTTATAGAAGATTAATGCTCTCTCCACTACAGAGGCAGAGTACGTTGCTACTACAGAGGTAGCCAAGGAGATGATATGGCTTTAGTTCTTCTTGGAAGAATTGGGACATCCTTAGAAGGATAATTATTTGTTCACAGATAGTCAGAGTGCCATTCATCTTGCTAAGAATTCAACTCTGCATTCTAAGACCAAACATATATAGTTGCGGTACCATTTCATTCGGTCAGTTTTGGAGGATGGATAGTTAAAGCTAGAGAAGATACATACCAATAAAAATCCAATAGATATGTTGACAAAGGTTGTAACAAGGGAGAAGTTGAACTTCTCTTCAGCTTTGATTGGTCTTTTAGACTGAACATGAATAAAAGAACAATAGAATCTAGGATTTTTTGATCCAATGGGAGCCCCATGTGGTTGTGGTATTGCTACAGGATCAGTCTCCAAGTGGGAGATTGTTGTTTAGTGTGGAGCCTAATCAGTCCCCAAGTGGGAGATTGTTAAATTGTGGTGACTGATCAGGAAAGTACTGTACATACTTCATAAATAGTGGGGTTTAGCCGACATGGTAGCCGACATATTATGGCCGACATATGGCTGACATGTTATAACCCTAAAGCGGTTTAATACTTGTATAAAAGGGCTTAGGATTGGGTTTTTTTCATTATGTTGTGATACGAAATTGGTTCTTGCAACGGTATTGAGTTGTAAGGGATTACGGATTGTAATCAGGTTGTAATCACTGAATTGTAATAAGATCAAACTTGCTATTTGGTGGATGTAGCCTAGGGATTGGGTGAACCATGTTAAATCTTGGTGCCTTGTGTTCATTTCTGTGTGATCTATTATTTTTTCTATTATTGGTTAAATATGCATGTAGTTTTTATTTCTGTCTGTAGTCTATCCTAACAGTGCCCAAGTACACCCTAATAGTGTCAAGTGTGCTCCAATAGTACCAACTATGTCATTGATTTAGTTGGGGCTAGTTTGGGCATAGTTGGTAGTTTTTGGGCACAGTTGGTAAGTCAGGATGAAGATTTGTTGATTCTGAGTGGTATGGTCACCAAACTAATATGCTAGGAAGATAAGATGTTGGGGTTGATCTTATGATGGGTTGAGAGATGTAGAATAGGGGTTATGACCTAATGAATTATTTCCTAAGTGAAGGTAATGAAGACTAGGTGATGTAGATTGCATATCTAGGCAAGCTAATGAAAGGGGAGCTAACCAAGTGCATAAGGACATTGTAAAAGCCTCAAAATGTTATCTAGAATCCAAAATTGGGTCCTCAAACCACCAAGTGTGCTCACATAGTACCAACTACATCCATGATGTAGTTGGTAGTTTTAGGATGCAATTGGTAGTTTTAGGATGTAGTTGGTAAACTGGGCTAAAACTAAGGAAATATTGAGTGCTATGTTTTCTAGATTGATGCCACAGTAAGGTAAATAATAGAGAAAAATATTAAGACTATAATGAACATTCAAAATGATGCTTAGGATACCTAGAATGAGGGTTAAAGTGTGCAAGATGATGGTTAGGTATGCAAAGATGCAAGGTGGTGGATGCAAAGTGCAGATTTTGAGATTGGAATGCAAAAACTAAGAGAGGTAAACTAAACCCAAATGGATGCAATATGAAAGGTAATGGATACTAAATGAGGACTAAAAGGTGAAATATGAAGTCTATACAATGCAAGAATGAGGCCTAGACTAGGTTAAATGCAAGTGGAGTTTATGCAAGAATGAAATCTACATTTGGCCAACCACATTTAGGATCACAAGTTGCCATGTTTTCTAAGGTTTGAATGTATTGAACCAAAGTTTGGACAAAGGTTGAAATTTTTTTGCAATGTGTAATTTTTTTACAAGTGTTTGCAAGTTTCTAAGCTGTAAATTTGAATGTTGGCTATTATCTTCATTAATGTTTCACACACAGACAAGACACATTAAGAGAAGAATAGTTGTTGTGAAAAGTGAACAAGCACATCACAACCTAGGCTTTTAGGATTGTATCCACTAAATTCCTACTTGACCCAAAGTTTAGTCACACTTATCCAGAGTAGAAAACCTAGGATCTTGGCACCACAAGCTCCCTCTTACATTTCACTCACTTCTCGGGGCTACCAAGATTCGCTTCCCAAGGGGCATGATTTCCCAAGGGATTGTTGCCTCTACCAAGGACTGTGAGAATGTAGGATGTCTTCATGGGCATGGGTGACCCCTTGAGCTAGTGGATAGAAAGGATTTGGCCACTAAAACATGATTTTTAGTGAGGGCATTCTATTTGACAAGTGAATGATAAACTTCCACAAAAGGTCTCCCAGCCTCGAGAACTAGGGTTTGATGCACCACAAGGGTACTCGAGGAGAGCTATCATGCAACAATACCACCGACATAGCTTTTACTATAATCAAATTTTATATAATGGTTAGAACATTGACCTGCCTTTTGGCCCATTATCACTTTGAGGTTGCCCCCTGGCCTACCCAATATCGAGTATCTTGGTCCAAGGCAGGCCTCCTCTAGAAGTTACATGGATTTATCTGAAACCCAAGATCCATGAATGGCGAGGGGAAAGGATACATCCAATGTAACTCCTAGGGATTTAAACACTGTAGACATCCTAGGCAAAAAAGAAAAAGTTCATTTTAAGCACCAAACGAAGTGTTATCTAATCTAGGAAATCCACACACATGGTTTTGACAAGCACACAATTGTCTTCAACAATGTCCTACAAAGTAAGCATTAGTCATTTTTTATGGTCATGTCTTCATCCCATGATATCCACATGCTACAATTAGACCATTAATAACACAAAATCATCTAATCTAGGTTTTAGGAGTAAATGGAAACCTTACATGCAAATTATGATTGATGTGTGTGTTTTCTATGAACCAGGTGTGCTTTAGCAAAGTAGATTGCACCCTAGAAGGCAAAAATGGCTTAGAACACCCCCTAGTGCACCCAAAAATTTCTAACTACATCCATGATGTAGTTAGGGCTTAGTCGGGTGTATTTGGTAGTTTTTAGACGCAATTGGGAGGTCAGTGCAAACAGTGGGGAAATGGTGTCTAAATAAGACCTAAAAATTGCAAATTTTGAAACCTATACTCCCAAGTTTTCCCAAATAGTGTAGACTATGTCAATGATGTAGTTGGTAAGTTAGAAATAACAGAAAGAGGTTTTGGTGGCTCCTAGACTCCTAAAATTAGTCCTAGGAGTCCCACGTGTGCCTTGACAGAGCAGAGTACACCCCACAACAACAAGCTAACAAAATGCATGAAACAACAACATACAAGCATGTTACTCGACCCCCTAATTAATCTAGGTGTGAAAAGGAAGAGAACATATTCATTATACCCTTCCAAGTGAGCTCCTTCCTTGCACCTAGAAAGCACAAAACAAGAAAACCCAAGTTAGATATGCATGTTCACATCAGGTTCACCAATTCTAGGACCAGAAAAAGGGTTAAATGCATAACATACTATGAGAAATCACAAAATCAATCAACATAGATTAGCACCCACTAGTCTACCATGAAAGCTAAACTAATCAAAAGAAGCAAACACAAGGTTAAAAACCCCCTCCTTCATTTGTAGCTGTCATGTCCTTCTTTCTTCTCCAAATGATTGTAGCTCCAACTTGCCTATAGTGAAAAAAAATATTTAAGAAAAGTCCATGATAGGGATAATGCCATGTGAATACTAGAAGAATGATTATAGTGTAAGAGCAAGAATGCAAAATGCAAAGAAGCTAGAGACTCAAAGACTCAAGAATTAGGACCTAAGGACCAGAAATGAGAGAAAGAATGCTCATTTTATAATGGGCATGGAGGGTGAGAGTATTGGATTTTTTTACCCTTAGATATCCAATGTGGCAAGAGATTCCTTTGAGAATCCATGATGCATATGACAAAAGATGCCAAATCTAGGATTCTATGATGCACGAAAGTCAAACTTGGCTAAATGTGGAAGAGAATCTATGACGCATCATAAGACAACTCAAGCCCACTTAAAGACAAGAATCTATGATAAATAAGCCAAATAGGGACATGCGTAAGAGAATAAGAATATTTGATTATGACATATTTTA
The DNA here is from genome assembly GCA_028749045.1 of Cupressus sempervirens. Classification (NCBI taxonomy): domain Eukaryota; kingdom Viridiplantae; phylum Streptophyta; class Pinopsida; order Cupressales; family Cupressaceae; genus Cupressus; species Cupressus sempervirens. The sequence goes on from CM053786.1 coordinate 351,424,721, forward strand.
TCCAAGTGTCAAAGGAGAATCCATGAGGTGTCATATCCAAGTGTCATGATGATGTCAATATTCTATAGAATATTTGAATTAAAAAGCTTTTTATTCCACAAAATAAGAATTAGTAAAAATGGAATTAATGGATGAAAATGTGACTTAGGAAATTAAGAATTTCCATGGTTTGGTTATGATGAACCAATTAATTAATATGATATCAATTAATTGAGGATGATAATTAGGAAGAATAATTAGTAAGAAAGATAGGATCAAATTCATAAATTATTGGCCAATTTGATTAAGTGAGTGCGACAATATCCTTTGATGAGAATGTGATGAGAATGGATATCGAATAAGATGATGACAAGTAGACCAAAGCCATGGTCAGATTCATTGATTGAAATTGATAAGAAGCCAACGACACATGACATGAATTGATTAATATGTAACATTTAATTGACATTGCAAATGCTACAAGATCAAAATTGATTGAAAAGGTTTGATTATAATAACATTGATGCACATTGTCAATATTATTAGAATGGTTAATAATGCCATAATTTGACATTGAAAGCCTCAAAAATGTCAAAGATTGGATGAAATGAATGATATTTTGACCTAGCACTGAGAGCCATGACTATACTAAGGTTAGACTAATAAGATTGATAGGTTGATAGGTTTCCAAGGTGCTAAAAGCCACAGCAATGCGATTGGATAAATGATGATTGATTTTTAATATTTGATATGTTCTAGGTTGATTAGGACTGATTCCAAGTGATTCTGAGTTGATTTGGGGAGATTTTGAGTTGATATGAAATTGATGTGAAAAAGGATACAAATGATGAAATATGATTGATTTTGGCCAAAATATCAAAGTTGGTAGAATGAGAAAATGGGATAAATTAGTATGAAGAAGTGATAAAACTATAGATGCAAACCATTTTTAAACATCTATAGTACTATACATACTTCATAATTCTTTGGGCTTCACACCTTATTTAGTTAGGCTTATTGTAACCCTAATTTGATATATATCATATAAGATAACTTAGGGCTAGGTCTCAAAACAATGTGATGTATAATGAGATAGGTTGTTCTTATGGTGATATTGAGTTGTAAAATTTTGTACTATAATCACTAGATAATAAGAAAGGTTGGATGATTGTTTAGGTGGACATAGCCCAGGTTTTGGGTGAACCATGTTAAATCTCTATGTTATCTATGTTCTTATGATTTTTTTTTTTTTTTTGCATTTAAATATTTATTCATATATTGATCTGAATCTGTTAATTCCTAAAAGTTGATATCAGAGCAAGGTTTGTTGTTGTAGAATGACAAGACTTTCATATTTGAGTGGGAGCAATGGAGGATTACAAATTCAAAATTAAAAAATTCAATGGCCACAATTTTTAGTTATGGAAAATGTAAATGGAAGATTATCTATATTAGAAGGATCTTTGGAAGCGATTAGAAGGGAAAATTAAGAGACAAGGAATGATCACAGAGGAAGATTGGGAGATCTTGGATAGGAAGGCACTAGGATCTATTCAATTGTGCCTTGCCCTATTTGTAACATTCAATAAATCAAATGCAAAAATGACTATAGAGTTTTTGGAGACACTGGCTAAGTTATACAAGAAACCCTCAGCTTCAAATAAGGTATTTCTTATGATGCATTTATTTAATATAAAAATGGGTGAGGGAGAATATATAGCGAATCATTTAAATGAGTTTAACACAATCACCATTTAATTTTCATCCATAAAAATTTCATTCGATGAAGAGGTTAGGGCTCTCTTAATTTTATGTTCATTTCTAGAAAGCTAGAATAGCTTGGTTATGGCTATAAGTAACTCTTTCTCTAGTTCAAATACTTTGAAATTTGATGAAGTTTTTTGTGTTATCCTAAGTGAGGAAATGTGATGGAAAATCACAGGTGAAAATTCAACCTCATCAGGTTCTACATTAAATATGGAGAACAAAGGGTGAACAACTCAAAGAGGAAAAGGCCCTTTGCATGACAAGTCATGAGGAAAGTTAAAGAAAGGATGTTCTTAGTCTAAAGGAAGGAAAGATTGCTGGTACTATGGAAAATCTAGTCACCTAAAGAAAGATTGATAATCTCAAAAAAATAGACAAGGAGATAGAAGTAATGATGATAGTAAGGAAGCTAATCTTGCAAGTAATGATTTATAGGATGCTTTAATATTATGTATAGATAATGCTAATGATTCATGGGTAATAGATTCTAGGGCCTCATTCCATGCTACACCCCATAGGAAATATTTACAAGATTATGCTCAAGGTGATTTTGGATAGGTATATTTGGGGAATGATGAGCCTTGTCCTATTGTTGGAAAAGGAAAAATAAAGATCAAGTTTCCAAACACAAATGACTAGATGTTGCAAGAGGTAAGGCATGTTCCTAATTTAAGAAGAAATTTAATTTTTGCAGGACAACTAGGTAGCGAAGGCTATGTAGTCATGTTTATAAATAATGTCTAGAAGGTAACTAAAGGTTCACTAGTAGGAGCTAAGGTAGCAAATGTTGACACATTGTACTTGTGTACTCGGAACACTTATTTCACTTTAGTTACTACTAATATTGATAATGTAGTGAAAGCTACTATAAATGTTGCAAGAATGGATTCAGTTGTTTGGAACCATAGCCTTGGGAACATGAGTGAGAAAAGGATGAAAATCCTTTAGTCTAAGAATCTATTTCCAAGATTGAGAAATATTGATTTAGAGTTCTATGAAAATTATGTTTATGCTAAATAGAGGAGTCAGATTTGTCAAAGTTGGAAAAGAGAAGAAGAATGAGAAGTTGGAGCTACTGCACTTGGATGTGTGGGGACCAGCTCAGGTATCATCTCTTGGTGGCTCTTGTCACTATGTTATTTTCATTGATGACTCAACTTAAAAGACATGGGTGTATTTTCTAAAGAAAAAATATGATGTCTTTCAAACTTTGAAGAAATGGAAAGCTTTGGTTGAAAATGAGATAGGAAAGAAGCTAAATTGTCTTAGATTGGATAATGGAGGTGAGTATTGCAATAAGTCCTTGAAGATTATTGTTCTATTAATGGAATTAGAAGGAAGAAGACTATTCCAAGAACTCCACAAGAAAATAGTGTGTCTAAGAGGATGAATAGAAAAATCATGGAATGTGCAAGGAGCATGAGATTGCATATTGGGCTACCACTTTATTTCTAGGAAGAAGATGTAAACACTACTGTCTATTTCATAAATAGAGGACCTTCAACCCCTTTGGATGGTAGTATTCCAAAGGAAATATGGACTAGTAAAAAGGTAAATTATTAATTTCTAAAAACTTTTGGTTGTGAAGCTTTTTTCCATGTTGATAAAGAAAATAGAACCAAGCTTGATGCTAAATCTTATAAATGTACTATCATTGGATATGGAATAGATGACTATGGTTATCAGTTATGGGATTTTGAAAATCTGAAAATAATTAGAAGTAGAGATGTTATATTCAATGAGAAGGTCATGTACAAAGAATAGTTGCAGGAAAGGATGCATGAACAAGTCAAAGAAGACTATGTGGTTTTGGATGAGACTCCTGAAAAAGAAATGCCATTGGTACCTGATGCTCAACAAAAATAGGTTATCCCACAAACTCCTATAAGTGTTAGACATTCTAATCAGTTGAGTATACCTCCTCAAAGGTTTTCTCCTTCTTTATACTCTATTTTATTGACTAATTTTGATGAACTAGAGGAGTATAAAGAGGAAATATAGGTAGATGACAGACAATAGTCAGAATTGGGCATGAAAGAGGAGATGGAGTCCTTATTGAAAATAAGACTTGGGACTTAGTCTCTTTACCTCAAGAAAAAAAATCCTTGCCTAACAAATGGGTTTATAGGCTGAAGCAAGAAGATGGACGAAAGAAAAGGTATAAGGCTAGACTTGTGGTAAAAGGTTTTGCACAGAAAAAGGGTATGGATTTTAATGAAATATTCTCCCCTATTGTAAAAATGACTTCAATTAGAACTATACTAAGAATTTTTTCTATAGATTAGTTTCATCTTGAATAGCTAGATGTGAAAACAACATTTTTTCATGGAGATTTGGAGGAGGAAATTTACATGTAGAAATGAGAGAGATATGAGGTCAAGGGTGAGGAGAATTTGGTGTGCAAGTTAAGGAAGAGCTTGTATAGCCTAAAGTAGGCAACCCATCAATGGTATTTAAAATTTGATAGGTTCATGGTTGAACAAGGTTATCATAGATGTCATTCTGATCATTGTGTATATTTTAAGAGATTGGATAATGGGAGTTACATTATTCTGTTATTCTATGTTGATGACTTGCTTGTTGTTGGGTCTAATATGCAACAAATAAATGAACTTAAACATAAATTAGCAACGTCATTTTCTATGAAGGATTTGGGTGCTACTAAGAAAATCCTTGGTATGAGGATCACATGGGATAGGAAAAATAGAACCTTGAATTTGTGGCGAAGTGAGTATATAAAGAAGGTAATGATAAGATTTAATATGCAGGATGCAAAAGCAGTCAGTACACCTTTGGCTAGTCATTTCAGATTGACTAAGGAGATGTGCCCAAAGGCATAGGAAGAGGTAGATAAAATGTCAAAAATCCCATATTGATCACGTGTTGGAAGTCTGATGTATGCAATTGTATGCACATGGCCAGATATTGCTCATGTAGTGGGAGTTGTCAGTAGGTATATGAGTAATCTGAGTATGGAACATTGGAGTGTTGTCAAATGGATACTTTGATATTTGAGAGATACTACTACAAAGGCATTATGTTTCACAAGATCCAATTCTTCTTTGAGTGGTATTTTTGACTTTGATTTGGCTGGAGATGTTGATACAAGGAGAAGTATTGAAGGGTATGTTTTTAGTATAAGGGGTATTGCAGTCAGCTAGATTTCTAGTTTGCAAAAGGTTAATGAACTTTCAACCATCAAAGCTAAGTATGTAGCTACGATTGAAGCTATCAAGGATATGATTTGGTTACAATATTTTTTGGAGGAAGCAGGTCAAAAGTAGGAAGATCACCCATTGTACAGTGATAGCTAGAGTGCAATTCATCTTGCAAAGAATTCTACTTTTTATTCAAGGAAAAAGCACATATAGGTCAGGTACCACTTTATATGGTCTATTTTGGAGGATGGCCAACTATGGCTTGAAAATATTCACACAAGATTTAATCTTACAGACATGTTCATGAAAGTAGTCCCCAAGGTAAAGTTGGTTTCTTGCTCAACTTCTATTGGGGTTCTTGACTAATGATCATGGAGATAATACACAACAAAGGCTTTTATCCAGTGGGAGTCCCATGTGGTAGTGGTATTGCTATAGGATTAGTCTCCAAGTGGGAGATTATTGTCTAGGATGGAGTCTAATTAGTCCCCAAGTGGGAGATTGTTACTTTGTGGTGACTGATTAGAGAAGTATTATACATACTTTGTGCCTTATTTAGTTAATCTTATTCTAACACTAAAGTGATATATCATATAAGATAGCTTAGGGTTAGGTATCAAAACAACATAATGTATAATGAGATAGGTTGTTCTTGCAGAGGTGTTGAGTTGTATGGGTTTTTACTATAATCACTAGATAATAAGAAAGGTTGGATGGTTGTGTAGGTGGACATAGCCCAAGTTTTGGGTGAACCACATTAAATGTTTATGTTATCTGTGTTCTTATGGTTTTCTTCTTTTGTTTCTACATTTAACTATTTATTCTTATATTGTTCTAGATCTATCAATTCCTAATAGATTCTATGAGTATCTTTTTCAAGTCATCCTATCTAAGGGATTGATTTTGTCAGTGGCAGTATTAGAAGCATCCTTTATCTTTACAGTGTCATCTTTTTGGTTCACCTCATGTGAAGAACTAGCACTCGACACTAGAGTATCTAGTACACTTTGTTCTATTGGTTGCTCATCCGCACCTAGCTCCTATGTGTCTATGTTAATGTTTGTGCCTCCCTCAACTATACCTTGTTTAGTGCCATCTTCCTTTTCTTCTTTTTCCTCACCTACCTCAATAGGTGCCTGCAATATTGCTCGAAATGTTTTCAAACCATATAGTGATTTCCACATCAAAGTAGACTTTTGTACAACATCCTCAATGTTATTCTACAATATATTGAATGCCCTATATTTTGGTACAAATTTTCCAATATTTTTCTTAATGGCCTTTGCCATTGCACCATTACTTAGTTCTGACATTACCTAGATAAGTGTTGTTTCTCTTTTTTTCTCAATATTTAGACAATAGTGCCACTTCTTCTTAACTCTCTCATACAAACTCTTGGGCATGGACTTGGCAAGTTCAAGAGGAGCCATTTTAAATATTGTCAACATGGCATATACTGCCTCTTCAACTTGATTCTTTTCAATGTTTCCAAGATTGTCAAACTCAATGTCAGAGAATCTAGATAAATTAGAATAACTTCTAATATTCTCACATAGATTATCTAAATCTAGAGAAGAACTATGACTTACCACTTGAAATGGGTTATTGTCATCAAATTCATTCTTCTCTACATTAGATTCAGCTAGAGCAACATATTTTCTCCTCAATCTCTTCTAAGATTCTTCACCCTTGCTAGCTTCTCTAGCTCTTTTCTCCTTTGTCTTGGCTACTTCCCTAGCCTTTTGTGTAGTTTCCCTTATTATATCCCTAGTTGTAGGTATTATAGTCTGAGTAGGTTTTGCAACCTTCTTTGGTTTGTTTACTATAGGTGCTCTAGCTTTTTTTTTCTTCTATTTAGTAGCTATAGGTGATTCACTGGCTTCTTCTCCCCTAACACCTTCTACAATTTCTACTTCTTGTTCTTGTTGGTCCTCTCCTTGACCTTGGGTGATTGCAAGTGGTTCTTGGATAGGTGCATTCTCTTCTTCTTCTTCTTCATTATCATCATCATCTTCTTTTGACCCTTTACCAAATTTCTCTTTTAGTTTCTTTACCATCTTATTCTTCTTTACAATGACTGAAGTAGTCCTCAAGTCCACTATGATTTTTGACTTGGCCATATCATAGTTCCAAAAATTTGTAGCCTCCTTGTCCACTTCTTTTGAAATTAATGTTGTTATTATTGCAAAGGCTTCATCAATGTTGATTTCATATATCAATGGTCTTAACCATATAACTCTAGGAACTGTTACCTGAAATAGTATCCTCAGTCTTTTCTTCATTTTCTTCTTGAGGTTTTTAAAGTAGCTTGTCATGAATGACTCAAAATTATCACCTAGTTGCTCAATGAATTCACCTATTTTCTCTGCAATAGATCTATTTACCTTCCACTTAAATTTACCAAAAGTAGGAAATGTATTATGTAAATAAAATAATATATATACAAGAATAGATCCAAATTTGCATTGTGAACTTTTGGTCTTCCTTATGGCTCCCAGATTCTCAGTCAATTGTTGCAACTACAACTCATCAAGATCATAAGTATGATTTTTCTTCACTATTTTGTACCTTATATCCACTAAAATACATGGAACACTGTTAATCCTACTAGATTGATAGAACTTATGATCTATAATCCTCACTGTAAAAGTAATTAAGGGATCTATGATTGTATCTATTGTCATCCCTCATTTATTCCATATAGTCCTTGTATTCCTTTCAGTTACCTCTTTTGCTTCACTTCTAATGTCTTTGGCTAATCTAGGGTTGGATACCTTGTAACTCTATGAACAATTTTTATGGTTATTTTTACAAGTCTATTCTCTAACCATACATAATTATCATGTATCCTACTCAAAACTATATTTATCCATTTTGTCTTGAAGACATTGGGTAAATCTAGGGCATGGGTTGACCCTTTCTTTTCAACAATTTTGAATTCCTCCTTCAATGCTCCATCTTCACATAATTTTCCATATGTCTCCCTAATTTCCATGTCTCCTATGCTTCCAAACTTACATGTATAGCAACATCTAACATCTTGTACCATTAAGACTTGCGGTGGTACCATTAACAATGCATCAGATGGATCTTGTTTATAAGATATGTCTGGAATAGCTCTAAAATTATGTTTTTTAATCTCATTACTAATCAATTGCACATTCAAAAATTCCTTTCCCTCTACAACCTTGGTTGCTGAAGAATTAGATACAATTTAATAAAACTAGATTTTGTAAAAATTCAAACTGTGTAACTTGACACTCGATAAATACCTTTACAATTCTATAGTGATGGTATCGAGTGACTATTGAATTTGTTTTCAAAAGCTCAGAACAATTTCTCTGGATCATCTTTAGCTCTTCCTTCTCTCCTTCAAATTTGAATAATTTCAAATGAGTAGAAATTGATCATATAGACCTCAAAACCTTGCAATTAATGCTTAGTGCTTACACAATTGTAAGCTCAGCTTAAATAAATATTTCAACTCACTCAGCTTCCATGAAGTTTCCTTTCCACTTGGCAACCACTACAAGTTTGGTCAAGACTAACAGTGATAGCTCAACATCAACTAATATTTCACTTAGAAACCATGAAGTACTTTGAGAAAGTGGAAGCATTAAAGCATGCATGTAAACTAAAGTCATAGTAAATTGTAATATAAAGTATAAATGAAGTATAAATTACAAAATATATATTTAAATATTCTAATTAAAAGATTATAAAATTTATTTTTCTTGTATCATGTATAATATTTTATATAAATTAAAAAACTATCTTTTAATTTGATTTCAACTTATTATTATTATAAAAAAATTAAAATAATAGAATAAATAAAATATAAATAAATAAATATGTGTTAGCCATTTTATAATCTAAAATACTAAAATGATGTGAATTTGATCCAACATATTTGATCTCTGCGGAAGAGATTTTGATCTCTAAGGATTCTGCGATTGCAATTTGGAATTGAGTACAGGAAATTTTGCCTCTGGGGATCTAACATTATGAATTTGATCTGTCATTGTGAATTTGAAGCTTTCTGATTAGATTTGCTCCCTTCGATCCGCATTAGTTTTTTGAGCGGGTCTTCGCCTAGGGCTTTGTCAAGGTGGCGATCTCTAGTAATGGCAATGCTAATGGTGGGGGACTACATAGCTCTTCTATGTGGCTCTTCAATCTGAGTATATCCCTTTCTACATCTAGCATTAAAGACTTTAAAATGTCTATGGTGAATGGTAATGGCAAGGCCATCGAGAAAGTACAAGGTAATACATTTTTTACGGTGGTTAAATCTACTCCAAGTAATGGCATTAGTGACCATGTCTCCCATAGCAGTGATCAACCTAAGTCATTTTTCGAGGCTGTGGGTCGATCATCAGTCATTAATGATAGGGAAAGGTTTGAGTTTGCAAGCACGAGTAACAATCATGTCTCTAAATCTGGTAAGACCCCTTCGGCTTCTCTGTCTTCTTTTGCCATTGTTCCTAATCCTAAAATGTTGGAAGAAATTGTTAAGGAAAAAGATAGATTACGAGATACTACTATTTTTTTCTCAGCTATTGAAATTGAGAAATTTCCACCAAGGAAATTTATGGATGACTGGTTCCATCATTACTGAAATAAAAAACTTGGGTTGTATATTTCATTCTGTACACAAATACAAAAGGGTATATATGTGATTTTCTTTGTGATTCATGATGCTCAAACAAAGGTTCTTAAAAAATAATATTGGAATGTGGGTTCAACATCTTTTAGGGCTATTTCTTGGTCACCAAAGGCCATCCATCAGGAGGTTCTTTCAATTTTGGCTCCAAGATAGATTTTGGTCAAAAACATTCCCCCTTTTTTGTGGCATTTTTTGCCGCATTTTCTTGAGTCTATTGGTAAAATCATTCAAATAGATGAAACTATGAGACTCATCCTACATATGGATGCTAGGATTGTTATCTCTCTCTTGCTTGGTAAGGACCTTCCTACCAATATTTCTATTAACATCTTTAATGATACTTATATATGTCCTATAGAGATTTTTGGGGAGTTGAACACTTGTTTTCTCTACTGCAAAGAAGGCCACCTCTGGAAGGATTGTTTGGTCATTAGGAAAAAACCTACTCCCTCCAATGATTCAACTAAAAATATGGTTAACCCTCTCATCACTTGTAATCCTCCCCTTGGGAATGCTCTCTGTCGTTCAACCCCTGCTTCTTCTTCTTCTTCCCCATCACCTCCCACCGAAACCCCTAACCCCACTAATGTTTTGACTAATGTTGTTCCTAACATTGTTTGGCCTGAGAATGTTTCTACTAGAAATGTGCCTAACCCCCTCTTTGATATTACTATTTGGCCTGAGAACATTTTGTGTGATACCACTCCTACAACTAGATGTCTTTAGATGCTCCCCAATCTTGATTTAGCCATTGATCTTAATACAAATGATGGTTTTACTGATGTTTAGGATAAGAAAAAAAGAAGAAGGGGAAATAGTGTCTCCATGCCTAGAAATTTTTATGCCAACAATAGTAATAATCAACATGTTAAATTGTTAACTAGTCTTTCTTTGGCTAATGTGAATACTATCAATCAGATTACTGATATCAATTATAAGCCCCAAACCAGTGATTCCTCTCCAAAATTCCCTCAAAAATTCTTCCAAGAGATTGGGGAGGATTTTGATTTTGAAATTATTTTTGCTGCCCCTGTTCCCCCAAAGTCTAATAATGGGCAGTACATGGATGTGGATTCTCTAGAAGATATCAAAGACGATGCTAACACCAACTCTCCTACTGCCAGGAAAAGAGGAAGACCACCGGGTTCAAAAAATAAGCCATCTGTACCTAAAGTAGGGGAGTCCTCAAATAATTTTTTGGCCCTAGCTCATCAAGAGAACCTCTAACATTTTTTCTCAATGAATTTCCTATCTTGGAATGTGAGGGGTTTAGAGAACCCTGATAGAAATTTTTTTATCAAGTTATTGTTAAATTCTTTCCATTCTATAGACTTCTTTATGATGCAAGAAGTTAAGTCTATGGCATTCATTTTGGATTCTAATCTCAATTTTATTTGGAAAGATGCTATCAATTTTTGCCTAACCATGAGAGAGGTAGAGGAGGAATTGTCATGCTTATTAGTAATAAATGGGGAAAACATATTACTAATAATGGATGTTCTCCTTGTCAGAGAGCAATGTGGGTTACCTTGCAGTATGATGATAATACCTTCAGGGTCTCTGCTATTTATGTCTCCAATGACCCTAAGGAAAGAATTGAGCTTTAGAAATGACTTATAGACCTTCTAGATATGCGTTGGCTCTTTGGTGGAGACTTCAACATGATTATATCTCAAGATGACAAGTCAAGGGGCATTCCCTTTCACTAGAAGGATAATGAAAATTTTATTGGAATAGATTTTTAAATTCTAAATATCTTTTTGATCCTATTGCTGGTAACATGAAATCCAACCCTAAATTATGGCACACCTGGTGCAACTTTCAGCATGACAATGCTAGGATTTATTCCAGGCTTGATAGATTTTATGCCAATAAGTATTTTTTCTCTTTTCCTCCGAACATCTCTAGATTTATTGTTTGGGTGATTGCACCACTTTGTCTGATCATCACCCTATTTTGAATAAGGTTAAATTTAATAGTAGTCCCCTTCAGCGCAAGTCTAGTAGCAATAAATTCATCTTAAACACCAACCTCCTCATGGATGAGGATGTTTTTGCTACTATGTAGAATATTAGAGGTATCAATAAAATTAATCTTTAGCACCTATCCCATCTTGATAGATGGAAATATAACCTTTCTTCATGGAGGATTTTTCTTCAAACTATTGGTCAAAAAAAGGCTAAGGATTATAGATTTGTTGAAAAATAACTATCTTCTAAATTGCAAATAGCGGAGAACAACATCCAAAGAGATTCCATCAATATGGATCTTCTCTCCCAGGTTATGGTTGCCAAAGATGCTCTTAGGAAGCATCAAAAAGTTAGGATTCATGGAGCTAGGATCAGATCTATAGCCCATTGGCTCCAACATGGGGACAGGGGTTCAAACTTTTTCTTCAATCTTCTTAAACATAAACATATTAAAGAGTCCATTGATAGACTCTCGATTGATAATCAAGACATTTTAGACCTCAAAATTATTATTTAGGCTTTTGCTAATTACTAAAATACTCTTTTTACTTCAGAGGACTCCTCTGAGGTTGAGTCTTTAAGAAATAAATGCAAATTGCTTATTCCTAAAAATTTGGACTCAAATGATATTGTTGTTCTTGCTAAAGATATCTCTATCAAGGAGATTAAGGGAGCTATCAAGGCTCTCAATAATGATAAGGCCTTGAGTCCTGATGGTTTTCCTATTGAGTTCTATAAATCCAATATTAGTTGGATATGTAAGGATCTCCATGACTTATATTCTGAAGCTTTGTCTATTGGCTCCATGGGACAAGATGTTAATAGAGGGATCATTAAGCTCCTCCCCAAGGATAGAGATAAGACCCTCATCAGGGATTGGAGGCCGATTACCCTTCTTAATGTGTCTTATAAGATTTTGGCTAAAATTATGGCTCTTGTTGGAATGTCTTAATGGGAAGAGATCTTCTGAGAGGGGGGGTGAATCAGAAGTACTGTCCTTTTAACCACTTTTAGACCCTTAATAACATATAACTAAAATTAACATGCATGCATATAAACATTAAGAAACCATGAGAAACAAACATGCATCACCACATAAGACTTTGAGATTTTGGTGACCCAGAAACCCTCCAAGAATAAGAAGGTAAAACTAGGGTGGGGATGATACCCACGAAATTACAGCAGCAATCGATTTCAACCACTTCTAATGGTTTGCCTTGTTAAAGGCTACAACACACTGTTAATATGTGACTCTGTTAAAGGATTTCTACAACCTGTTAGGAGTGTGCCTTGTTAGAGGACTTAAGAACATTCAACTTAGAATGCCACCTTGTTAAAGGATTTACATAAGGTTGTTAAACCCACCTAACTCAATAGGATTTCCAAATTCCTAATACAATTTGGAGAGAGTATTAGAATAATACACTTGAACTAATGCAATCTCTAATGCTGATCTTAGGCTCTTGATCTACTTGTCTATCCCTGATCTCTGCTAGATCTGATTTGTTGATTGTGTTCCTTATTCTATTCTGATCGACTAGATGTGTAAATGTTGTCCTTTCCACTAAATCTTTGACACCAATGCTCTGCAATGACCTCAATATAAAGCTCTATTGTTCCTTCTTCTCTCCAACTCTAGTTCAATGGCATCAGGATTCCCTTTTAAAGATTAGTGGATTGTTATGCATCCTTGGATGAAATGTTCCCACTCAAACCCTTGAAATTCACCCATTGGCTACATGCAATTCCACTTTTCTGATTGGCTGCATGAGGATAGCATAGGTGGATGGAAGGATTTGATCTTATCTCCTTATCCTGTCATGAGTCATGCATAACCATTTTACATCTTGGTTTGTATTGGCACAAACTCTTATGCTAATCCTACATTGCTCAGCACATGAAGTAATACTAATGCTCGACACCATCTATTTTGGATTGCTCAACATCCATTGTGTTTCATGCATTACTCGGCTCCTATTAGTTTTCTTGCATTGCTCAGCTTGTACTGATTCCTAAATCACTTGGCTCCTATTAACTTCGCAATGCTCAACACACACTATCTTCTGATCTACTCAGTACATGTTGAATTCTATATAGCTTGTCATATATTATAATGTGTTCTACTCAGCATCAACTGTAGTTTGCTCAACACTATCTATGACTCGACATATAAAGAAATTCTAGCTTGGCTTCCATTATGTACTTGGCATTTATAGTAAAAATGGTTAAGTGTGTTGACACTCATTTGTCAATCTTATCTACTTGATCAATAGATCTTAGGTTAGTCAATATTCTTCCTAATTTTGATAACTTTACCCAAACTAGTTTTATCAAGGGTAGATATATTCTTGAGAATCTCATAACTAGTTGGGAACCCATGGAGTGGTCTAAATGCTCACACCAAAACTCAGCCATGTTTCTTTTGGATTTTGAGAAGGCTTATGATAGGGTTAAATAGGGGTTTATTCATATGATGTTAGAGGCCTTCAGTTTCCCTCCCTCCTTTTGTAATACTGTGTAGGTGCTTCTACCCAAGTTGAAGTTAACGATGTTCTCTCTACTTATTTTCCTCTAGGGAGATCCATTAGACAAGGGTGTCCTCTGGCACATTCTCTTTTTGTTATTGCTTTGGAGGCTCTTTTCTATATTCTCAGAGATAATTATTTATCTCCTAATGTTGAAGAGCTCATCAATTGCCAGTTTGTGGATGATACCGCATTGTTCTTTGACCTTTTGAAAAATAATTTTAATGCTTTGCAATATAGTCTCATTTTTTTTGTTCTATATCTGGGGCTAAAATATCTCAAGCCAAATTAGTTTGTTTGGGGTGGGCTATGCAACCCCCAGATTGGTTTGCTCAGTACAATTTTCAATGGGGAGGCCCCAACAAGATAACTAGATATCTTGGTATCCCTTTCTCAGTGGAACCTACCCTCAAAGACATGTGGTCATGGGTTAAAGAGAATATTGATAAGAAGCTTAACAAATGGCATAATAGGGTGTTATCTCTAGCAAGCAGAATTCAAGTTTTCTAGAAGATGTTGTCCTCTTACACCATTTACTATTGCTCTGCATGGTTTTTTAACAATTATGAGATTGCTGAAATTCAGAAGTTCATCAGACAATTTCTTTGGTCTGATGGCAAGGGTAATAATAAAATTCATTTTGTTAAGTGGGATTGTTGCCACACTAACAAGACCCATGGAGGACTTGGGCTAAAGGATTTAAGAATTTAGGGTATTGCCCTGTCTGCCAAATGGATTTTTCAATCCATGGAGGGTGACTATCCTTGGAAAGTGTTGGTTAGAAACAACATTGAGAAAGGTGTACCTAAGAAAGACAAATCTTGGACTAATCTCCCCTTTTTCAACCTCATTATTGGAAATTTTTCTATCATGGTCAAGGGTTCCACGGTCTTCAAATCTATTTGGAAGACCTAGGACCATGTTAGGAAATTCATCACTAACAAGGATTTTCATTGTAATAATCAACTCCATGGTGAAAGATCCATTTGGTGGAATCTTCACCTAAATGGTAAACCTTTGGCCCTTACCCAAGGGTGTTTTGCTAGACTATGGGCTAAGAAAGGTATTAAATAGTTCATAGATCTCTTTGAGCAGGATCATATTGCTCCTTGGGATGTGCTTAAAAATAAATATGATATCCCTCATTCCCATAAAAGAACTTATAACATGATTGTGCAAGCTATTAATGGTCTACGCACTATATGCCATGTTGATTCTCAAAGGCACCTTAAATGTAACTGGCTTGGTGGAGTTGTCACGAATCTAATTAAGGCCAAGAATATATACAAAATCCTTGATTGTAATACTGATATTATTGATCATGTCAATGTTGTTTGGTACTTCTATTATGATGTTGATGTTTGGAAAAAATACTTTGATATCTTATGGAAGAATTTTGTTGAGCCTAAAATTAGATGCTTTAGATGGTTAGTCATGTTGGATAAGCTACCTATTAAGAGAATTTTATCTAATTCTGATATTTGTAATTTATGCAGAGTTCCTAAAATTGGTAGACATATTCTTTTAGATTGTATTTTTTCTAAAGAAATATGGAGAATGTTTGGCATTTTTTATCCTATTGATGTTAGTATTCTTGATATTATTACTGGTCATATTAATGGTCTTCCTAAAGATACCAATTTATTTTGGAATATTTTGTCATCTAACATTCTTTAGTAGATCTATAAGTGCAAGAATGAGGAAAGGTACCAAGGTAAGTCGAGGGATCTTACTAAGGTTTTTCAAAAACTCACTTATTTCAAAATTTCTTTGTAGGTGTAGGCTACTGTGCTGATGGAGTGGGACAAGATGAGAAGGCTCCTTCATGATAGGCATACTACTTTTTTCTACTATGAGTTGAAGCATGGATACCAATGGCATAGAACCCTGGCTAATCAGCAGGCTTTTGAGCAAGCTTGCATTAGGCTAAACAATGAAATCATTAAGGAAGTGAATGATAGAAGAGAAGATTTATATAGGCTGATGCAGATTCAAGAAAGTAAAAGTTTCATTTGGATGGAGGGCCCCTTAGGTTGGACTTCTTGGGTGGTCAAGTACTATGATGTTCTTAGTTAGATAGTCCTTCTTCTCCTCTTTTTTTTATGTTGTACAATTGATGTTGTTCTTCCTTAGCAAGGCTTGGCCTCCTTGTTGATTTTCATTGTGGTACTTTGGTTTCTTTGTATTTTCTAATTCTCTTATATCTAATAGAAAAAAAAAATACTAAAATCAATTAGTAATTGAAACTACAAAATAAAACTATTTAATATTTCTTATATATTTAAATTATTTAATAAAAAAATTAATTTAAAATATTGTTTGATGCAAACATGCATAACATATTAGTATCACTCTAATGTGCACTTTTATTTTAAAAAGGGACCAAATTAGATTTATACAGATCACCCATTTTCCATTTTGTTTTAATGCTTCTATGCATGATTTATTGACATGTTTTTAAAACATTGATGAATGTACTTTAATATCTACTCACTATTAGGGCATGCATTACTTCTATTGAGATACCTATATACAAATAAGAAATTAATTTTCATATATTTAGAGTGTTTAATAATAATTTCCAAAATATTCAACCATTATCCATATGGAATTATTATAAATGATATGTCTGAAATGAAATGAAGAGGGAAAAAATGGTTGATTAATAGTTAAAGAAAAAAATAGAGCATATTAGCAATTAAGAAACTCATATTTTACTATAGAAAAACAATAAAATAACTTACATGGTGAGCCAACAATGAAGGTAGAGCTGATAATTCTTTTTTGCTATACAATCCTTCACATCTGGTCTACCCATTATCTAGGAAAAAAATTAAAAAGAAAGAAAATGCACATGTTGTCACTAATAATACTCCAAACAATATTACCTATGCTCACATTGTAAAACTACATAATACTCATTTAGATCTACTTTTACATTGACAAATCAATCTTCTAAGAAAAATACTTAACGTCTTCTAATATCTTATAGGAAAATAAAGGTAATTATATTCAAATGAAAACATTCAAATTCCTCTTTTCATTTGTAATGCAAGCATCTATTAATAATAATAATAAAAAAATACTTTGTTGTATTCATTGACTTAAAAATAATTATCTTTTTTTTTTATAGGTAACATTTTGTATTATATTAATAAAAATGATGATTCTTACAATAGTGTCTCATAGTGTAAAGAGGACACTATAAAACCCTCTACTTAACCCCTCTATACAAAAAAAATTTAATCCATGCTAGTTACAAAAGATATTCACACCTTCCAAACTACACCTAACCCATTACATTATGTGAAATCAAAAACTGGTTGAGCCACCAGACATGCAGTAATCTTCCCTACCATTTCAATCCTTAAACCAAGTTGTTGCTTCTTCCTTCATGAAGTTCTGGATTCATTGAACATCCACTACTAAGCATCTCGGCCTTCCCATTCTACTCGATTCCACCTCCCCTCTATAATGCCTACCCCTAGTTTACTTTTCATATTGTATTGGCATATTCTTCTAGGCTAGTTTCATGGTTATGTTTTATGATTACCAGTACTCAGTTACCAGATTGATTAGATGTTATTTCATACTTATTTGATTTATGTGATGAGTTACTTATTTATTTCATGTTCATCATTATTTTGATGATGATATATGTATGTTCATTTAGTGATTTTTAGTTATCTCATGACAATTTATATGCAGTTTCTATGGTTACATACCCTATACTCGCATGTGTATGGTGTACTTGTCTGTATTACTTTATGATTGACATTTTTCATGTGGTTGAGGGAGGGAATCATAGTCACCTTCTAGTCAGGATCTACACAATGCTCAACTCCCTGCCATTTCCTATTTAGTTTAGATTATATGTGTATATACATGAATGGACTTTATGCAGATTGTAGGTATTGGGTATCGACTTCCCTAAATTGCATGTATGAGCATACCCTATCATAGTATCTCCATGGTAAAAGTGGAGAGATAATTCTTAAGTCAAAACTCTAACCTAAGACAATTTTTCCGGAAAGTAGGACAAGTATCTAAGTTGTTTACTCATCTGAATTTGTCACGTGATGTGAATTCGTGATTTTGACCCTAGAGTTTGATTATGTTCTTTGTCTTTAGTTGAGTTGTCTTATGTTACAAATTAAATTAAAAAGATAATATAATGATTTATTTTAATAAAAAAATTATAAAGAAAACTTTAATATTTAATTATATTTAATTAATTAAATAATAGAATTAAATTTTAAAGATTTTATTAAAATTCTAATTCTAGCATATTTTAATTTAATTTAGTTTAATAATAATTTATTTAGGAGTTTCATTTTAATGATAAACTCTAGATAATATTATTAGTTGAATTAATAAATATATTATTAAAACATCTCATGAATTAATAAGAGAGAGAATAGAAATTGATTGAATAAAGATATTTTAATTAAATTGCAAAAGTAGGTGCATGAAATTAAAATATAATAAAGTAATTAAGGGAAAGGGGTTTTGTGTGATTGTATAGTCAAAGCCCTAATTTGGGGAAAAGGTCTTTATTAGGAAAGCAGAGCTCATTTCTCCATACTGAGGTTTGAAGGAGCTGATTTTCAAAAAGAGGGTTTGCAAAAGAAAAAGAATTCGCTTGTGAGCTCTGTACATCTGTTGTTTAACAACAGATCTAGGTAGGATCTTGTGAGTTTTGTGCAGTAGATTTGTCCTTTGAAATTTTTGTATTCTCCATGTCTTCTCAGCAATCTGATTTTTGAATTTCAGTTGGGTAGAAACCCTTGTAGTAAATTTCATTGTTCCATGTTTTGAAATCATGTGTATACAAATTAAGAATTAGAAACCCACATTTTGTGACTTTTTAGCAGCTTTTTGTTTCAAGAAAGTTTCCTTTTTAAGCAAGTTTCCATTTTTTTAAAGTTTCTATTTTTAGCAAGTTTTCATCTTAAGAAAGTTTCCATTTTTAGCAAGTCTTTATTCTTGGAAAGTTTCTATATTTAGCAAGTTTTCATTTTTTGAAAGTTTCTATTTTAGCATGTTTCCATTTTTGGAAAGTTTATGTTTTTAGAAAGTTTCCATTTTTAAAAAAAATTCATTTTTAGCAGGTTTCCTTTTTGGAATGTTTTTATTTTTAGCAAGTTCCATTTTTGGAAAGTTTCCATTTTTGGTTTTCTATTTTTTGTGACTTTCCATTTGTAGCAGGATTCTCTTTTCGAAAAATTTCCATTTGTACCAGGTTTCTATTTAAGGGAAAATTTATATTTGTAGCAAGTTTCTATTTGGAGAAGGTTTCTGTTTTTAACAGGTTTTCATTTCAGGAAAGTTTTTCCAAAGATTAATATATATAAACTTATTTTGGTAATAATTGATAATTATTGTTATTAATAATTTTAATAAGTATTGTTAAAATTGTATATTTAATTATTTGAAAACATATTTATTACTTTATTATTTAAATATAATTTTAAAGTAAATTGAAAATAAAAAATATTAATTGGGAGAATTAATGTTTTTGTTAGAAGCTTGGATGTTTTTATGTGGTTCATATATATGAAAAATAATTTGTAATACTAGGGAAATTTTATTATTTGAAAAGCTTAGTAATTATAATACTTTGAGAAGATGAAAATTTGAATCTTAGTTACATATCGAATCTTGAGTTCTTTTTTGAAAACCACACTGAAAATTGACCTTTATGACTTCAAACTTAAACGAACTACAAAAATAATTGTTAAAAGTTCTGATAGATGTGTTGTATTTCATGTTGGGGTTTAGGTTTGACTTAGTATGTTGACCAGTCAAGATGTTTACTAGATGCTTGGGAGTTCTGTTCTATGATGATGTTATGTATTTGATCTTTTATACCTGAGCATGGTGATGTGTCATGTGTTTTCTATGATGATATTTGATCTATTTTTTGTTCACGATTTCTAGTTTCTTGTATAGAACTAAGGTGAATGGTGTAACTTTTCTAGTGTAATCTTTATATCTTTGATTAGTTATCTCTGGATGCTTTCTAGTTGCTTGTATAAATATAAGGTGATTATTGTATTTTATCTTTTGGTGCTTTCTAGTTGCTTCTATAGAACTAAGGTGATTAGAAGATTGGTTTTTAAGTGATTTCCAATTTCTTGTGAAGGATTGAGGTGAATACTCTATTTTATCTATAGGTGCTTCCCAATTGCTTGTAAAGGGATGAGGTGAAAATTGTGATTCAATGGTGTATACTTTTTATAAGCCTAGGGTAGGTAATCTATGTGTACATTTGGCAAGTGGCCTACAATGAAGGCTGGAACCCAAAGTACCTACTTGGGTAACCATTGTAAGTTGTTTTAATAAGTCATAACATTTCATCAAATGGGTTAAAATGAATCAAAAAGAGTTAGTGCTTGTTCCTTGCCTGCGCCTTGAGTGCTAGTATAGGCTAGATTGGGAGTAGAGAGGATGCTTGGTTGCAACCTTACTTCATTAGTATGCCTTGTTTCTACAAAATGATATCAGTGCCACATAGAGACACTAGGGGGTTGGAGTCCAGAGAAGCTACTAGGGTAACCTTAGAATTGGCTCATGCAATGAAACTTGCCCACTTACATAGTATATTTCCTACATGTTTGTATTGTCTCTGGGATTAGTTGATACTTGTGTCTTGGTACCTTTTTTGATAGTTTTCTTTTAGGTGTTTCCCTAACCTAGATGTTGGTTATGATTTGTGTTATAATATCCATATGGACTTGAGTTTATCTCCTCAACATAGTGGTAGTGAGCTATTTAGGTTCCATAAGGTTAGGTGGTAGTGCATTTTATTTTACCATTGAGATTCGACAGCTAGATGTCATTGTTGGATGTGTCTATGCAGATATTCCTTTCTATCTGATCTTGTATTTTTATTAGATGGTTATATTTTGATGTATTATATTTGTTTATTAGAAATCTTATGAGATGATGTATTTTATTTATGATGTATATTCTGTGAGATTTTCATACCCTATGACTTGTACATTATATGAATTATGCATTTTGATTATGCCTAGTGGCATCCTATAATTGTAGATTATTTAAATGGATTTGTACTTTTGATTATTCTTTGATTTGGTTATGTAGTGTATTGGACTTATTATTAATTAAACTTAAATTTTTTTCAATTTCATGGGACCCTTAAGAGATATAATCTATTTATGATAGTTTTATGTATGTGATTAATGCTTCCATTATATTATATCTATAGTTGTTATCTTTAAAAAAATTGTTTGACAAACTTAGCGAAACTTTAGGTTAATTTATTTTGGGTTCCCTCGCAGGGCGTTACACACTACAAGAGACATGTCGACCCATAGCACATCTCCTGTGCTTACTCCAATAGCCTCCTATCTTTCCTTTTCCATCTAGTATCTCAACAGCTCTTCAGGTGTTCACACACTCTTCCTTGGAGTTTTTTTAATGAAACCATGCTTTGCTCCATCCATAACCCAAATCTTCTCCTACAAAAATTTCACCATTTTCCACCATCTTTAGCCACTCTCCACATATGCACCTCGCAGGGTTTGCAGATGACCACACCACCAATGGTTGTATTCATGATTCATCACCACCAATCTACCTACAAGGTTCCAACCTTGTATCCAACCCGTCCACCATCTCAGCCCTATCAATGACCTCATTGACTCCCAGAAGCCACTACATGTCAATATTCATAGCAATGACTCGTTGAATCTCCTCTTTAGTCTCTCTAACAATAAAATCTAAGGCAACAAAGAGTGAGACAATGTCCAAATTAGTCCTCCTTCTTTAGTATTAGTCCAAATACTCTAGGCCAAATATTTCAATAACATGGCTCATGAAATCATGGTCATCAATGAGGAAAGAATCTTCAAATGCTACTCTGAAACTTTCCCCTCCTAAGCCAGCATTTGATTATTAGACTCCAATGCAAATTTGGCCTCCATTTCTAGAAATTTTCACAAATACCTTCACAAGTAAGGCCCTTCTCCTCCTTAAAACCTCTCCCATGAAGGAATTGGAAGTGCTCATATCAAACTCCTCTTGTATGAGGATTTGTCACACATGTAGGATTTCTCATTCATGAGTGTCCTTGATTGGGAGTTAATAATTATAAATCACTCCTTTAAAAGGAGGTGGGTGGATATTATATCACAAAATCATACCATCTTTAATCCATTTTAAAATATTAAAGTCTTCAAAAATGTCATTCTAATTTCTAATGGGGGCATTTGCACCTAGATTGGCCAATTTATTGGCCAATACATTTGCCTCTCTATAAACATGAGAAATCCTAAAGTCCTTGAACTCTAGTAAAAGGTACTAAATTTGGTTGTCATGCTTGTTGAGATGCTAAGACTCCAAGTTTCCTTTTTTAATCCCATTGATGATAATCTTTGTGTCACATTCCAAGTGCAATCACCTGATGCCTAGCTTAGCTCCTAACAAAGTAGCCTATATTGCTACATTATAATCTACTTCATTATTTGTCTCATCCCTTGGTCATTTCATAGAAAGAGATACTAAATTTCCTTTATGGTCCCTTCCAACACATCCACATCGAGAAATGCTCGAGTTCCTTCAGGTAGCCCCATCAAAGTTTACTTTTATCCAGCCTTCCTCTGGTGGCTACCAAAAGCACCTTTCCTTCCTTTGTCAAAGATTAACCCTTGAAGGACCATTCATAGGTTGTCTAAACAACTATCTATTAATAACTATAAGAAATTCCATTTCATTCATGGATTTAAAATTTGATTTTTCGTACCAAGGCTCTCAGGAAGGCTTTTGAATCTCTTATCCTTAACCTATTTTATTCTAAATTGAGATTCTAGCTTGCCAAGCTTCACCATGATAAACAAATTGTTGATAACTATGCTACTCAAGGTGCTCAAATCAAAGCACACCTCCTTTGGTTGGAGGTTGGCAATAAATCTTCTAAAGAATCTTTCTTGGCTCTCAAGGCATGCCATACCAACATTGGGATTAAAAAGATTAAATAGGGAAGTACTATTCATTACAATCTCCCTAACATCCCACAAATTTTTGTGCATCATTATGAAAAAAAAAATTCTTCATAGAGAATTTTTGTTTCCTAGGAGGAATCTCTCAAAAAGTGTATTTTTGTTACTCCAAAATGCCTAGTGGTCAAGCAAAAGGCTTTTTGTGAGTAGTTTCTCACCATCAGGGACCTCAATGAGGTTTTCTTTTCTATGGAAGATGACAAGTCCCTTGAGTTTGATGGGTTCCCCTATGAATTTTACAAGCACATCTTGGAGTCTATTGGCCAAGACCTACAGAAAGTCTATCTTGAAGCATATCATACTAAGAGTCTAGGAGTCATCATTAACAAATGAAATATTAGATTCATATCTAAAGCTTGTAACCCTGAGGATATTTGAAACTAGTGGCCCATCACCCTTCTTAATGTATCATACAAGATCATTGGTAAGGCCTTATCTCTCAAGATTTGAAATTTTCTTCCCTTAATTGTGTGACTAGAGAAAAATGGTTTTATCAAGTCTAGGTATATTTTTGACAACACCATAACTATTTGGGAAGACATGGAGTGGGCTCACAAGTCCAAACAATAGACTCTAGTTTTTAAAACTAATTTTTTCAAATCTTATGATTGAACTGAATGGCCCTTCATTTTGGCTATATTCTAGGCTTAGGGTTTTGACCCTAACTTTCTTTAGTTTGTAAAGATGCCTTTTGGAGATGATAATGCTTACATTACCATTAACCATTCTCAATTTGAACCATTTAGGCACTTTTGATCTATGCGACAAGGTTTCCGTCTAGCTCTGACTTTATATGTTCTTGTTGCTAAAGGGTTTGGTTACTTACTTGCCCACTCTATTTCTTCTAGTTTGGTTCATGGCATTTCCTTACCTGAGTCCTCTTCCCATATTGTCAATGATGACTTTGTTGATGACTCTTTTCCCACTCTCCTAGAGGATGAGGAGAATATCTCTAATGCCTTGCAATGCTTGGACACTTTTTTTGAAGCTTCTAGTTTGGCTATTCAATGACACAAGATGCTCTATTATAGGCAATCTTTTGTTTCAAATTCACCTTGGCTTTCTCAATTTGAGTGGAAATGGGTCACTCATAGGGAGATATTTCCTTTTTTGGGAAACTCCTTTGTATTTCAAGCTTTTCTACCAGATTTGTGGAATGCTATGCTCATGAAAATTGAGAAAAAACTTGATTACTAGATTACTAAACCCCTCTCTCTTAAGGGGGAAATTCTAGATTTTCTTGAAGGTTATTGCAGCTACTCATGTGTATTTCTCCTCTTGTTGGGTGCCCTCTAAAGCCTCCTACATCAAGCTAGAATATTTCCTTCATGACATTATTTGGGCTTTTGGTTCGGATCATCATGGCTTTTACAAGGTTCCCTAAAATTTTTACTATCTTCCGAAAGAGTGTTGAGGTCTTAGCCTTTTTCCATACAAAACCAAGGGCTTGCACTTTGTGCTAAGTGGATTATTCATGATCTCCTAGACGATGAAGCTTAAAAAGTGTTGGTTCTACACTATATCTCTTCTAGCTTTCCTATTAATAGGCTTGTGTGGAAGGGAATTGGTCTTCAAACCCTTGTCATCATGTAGGAACCTATTGATATCTAGGGATCTTTTGTTATCAAGAGCATTTGGAAAGCTATGAACCCTTGGATTTGTTTGGATGGTGATGGATTTCATGATGGTATTTCTTTGAATCGATATAACCTTAGGTGGTCCCTGTTTTTTTCTATATAAGGTGTTCCTCTGGCCAAGACTCAAGGTGCCAATGGTTAACATTTTTTCTAATGTGACATCAAGACTCCTAAGAACCCTAAGATCTTTGAAAGTATTAGATCTAGCGAGGATATGTAGGTCTAGTTATATATTGCTCATGTAGATCAATAGACTTTTAATTTGCTTCTCTATATCATTCCTAATCATTTGATTCAAAAGCTAGGAATCCAGTCTATACGACCCTGGTGGAAAGACTTGAAGTGGTATCTTGCCACACCCTTCACTAGTTACAAGCCAAAATTAGGGTATCAATGACTTTGTCCCCATCTCGCTATGGTTGATACCCTCAACCAATGATGACATATTCAATCTTCTACTCATCATTGGAGGGTTAAATTTGATACTGTTTGGGGCACTATCACTGAGCCTAAGATTGCTCATTTTTCCTTGTGCCTACTATTTCAAGGGATTCCTCTTGGGCTATGGCTAAAATGTCTTGGTGTTCTTGATCCTCAGTGTCATTTTTGTGGGCATTCTAAGTTATTTTTGCATTATTTTTGGTTTTGTAGGGGTGCTTATAATTATTGGCAATGAATACATGGTTTTTGAAAGCCCTTCAAGCCAGAACCCTTTGCTTGACACATGATTGTGTTGGGTGATTCCCCTAGGTTTGATAGGCAATTTACCCAGATCTAGCATAGTTTTAGGATGGAGATTTTGTTTACTTTGTGGAAGGATAGGAATGTTATTCTTTTCACTCATTGATTTTTTGATATCAATATTGTTATGTACAATAAAGCATGCATTTATAATAATACCATGTTGTAGATTCAAGTCCAAGTCAACAAAGTAGCACTAGAGTTTTTCCACCTTCAAGAATTGCTCAATCATTGAGGTAACACACCTTGCATAATTTCCATAGTTCCTCCTAACTCCTCAACTGATCATACTCTACCTTGGGGATGCCTTCAGGGTTACAGTTCTTCTTCTTGCCACTCGCATATGCCACGCTCATAGGCTCCTTGTCACTACTCTCCTAGTGGTGGCAATGTTGGTTAGTGGTGTTGCTCAAGTTCTCTGCCTTGTTGTGGTTTTGGTTGGTCCTTGGTTCCTGTGGCTCTCTATCTCATTACTTCTCTAGGCTCTAGTGTCTCCAAGTGATCTTTGCCCCACCTAGATCTAGCTATTTCTTTGTCGTGGCTCGAGGGGAAAGATAAAGAGAAAGTTGTTCATGATGACATTACTAATGGTTGGACTATTGATAGTGCACCTACCAATCTTAGGGTTTCTTGGGTTTATAATGATCATGATGATCCACCTCTCTCAATTGGCACTACTCTAGCAGCCTAAGGGAGTTGTTTTTTTTTTTTTTTTTGATGAATAGTTGTTGTTTCTGGCTTAGGCTGTGTGAACTTTTGTGGGCTGATCTTGTATCGCCCAGCCCCATTTTTATGAGTTTGTAACTAGTATATTAATCTATTAATAGAAA
The DNA here is from genome assembly GCA_028749045.1 of Cupressus sempervirens. Classification (NCBI taxonomy): domain Eukaryota; kingdom Viridiplantae; phylum Streptophyta; class Pinopsida; order Cupressales; family Cupressaceae; genus Cupressus; species Cupressus sempervirens. The sequence continues at coordinate 351,451,017 of CM053786.1, forward strand.
GAGACTATTCATAATAAAAAAAGTGATTATCTAAAACTAATAGTAAAGAAAAAAATTGTTTTCTATAAATAACTACATGGTATCTATTGTACACCAATGTACAATTGTATTATAATAACATTTGCTAAATGAATTATCAATTGACCATATGCACTATATAAACATATGAAATATAATAGACTTGAAGTATTTTCTAATTCACTTTCGATACCTCTTTAGCCCATAGTAAAAAAATATGCAAAACATGTAATAACAGGAGCCCAGAATGGATGGAAGCTTTCCCAAAAAATGCGATTAAAATTTGAGGCCCATTTGAAAAATCAAGTGTAGGAAATTCTCGAGGACATAGCAACTATTCAAGAAGAGACCATGCTAAATGTTTAGCTAACAAACCCTATTTTAGAAGGAAAAGCTTAGATCGATTCTAATGTATGTCTTAGTTAGAACAATCCCTCTTATGCAGTAATCAGAAAAGGAAATGTTGATTCTGACGAGCCTATGGAAGAAGAAAATCTAGGTAAAACCTTAGAAATCTAACTTCCTAATGATATTGTTGAGATTATTGAAGACTATCAAAACAAAACTATCATTTTATTTTTGTCAGAGGAGTCCCATTTGAATTAGAATTCTATAAATGATCTAGACTAAATTAAGAAAGTAGGGGATGGGAGATTGAAACCTTAGGAGCTCTGAGAAAGGGATATGTATCTCACATGTTTAAATGAGAAGAATATGTGCAAGCTATGCTAAAATGTGGCACTTAGGTAATATGTGGGCAAATATATTATCTTCAAGCTTGGACATTCAACTTTCACCCTAAAGGCCCTTCTTTCTCACATTACCCAATGTGGGTTGAATTGACATTTCTTAATCTAGCTTTCAGACCCTTCTTAAAGGATATTGTGGCCTGATTGTGTAGAGTAATATGGTGCAAACATGATACTCATAAGTTTTCAATCCTTCAAGTCCATCTAAGGATTGTTGAAGTAGACCTCAACAACCCATTGCCAAAAAACATTAGACATTTTGGCCTTGGTTTTGAACTAGTTCAACCATTAGTTTATTTGAACAAGCCAAATGCTTGTTTTTACCATTGAAAATAAGGATAGTTGATTCATGATTATCCCATTACGAGAAGTAAATTAGTCCAACCTCCAAAAATTTCTACCCCACCCAATCACTATAGTTCATCGTGTTGTGATATGGAGCCTAATAAAAAATAAAGGTTTATTTTACATGGTTTTCTCCCCATATTATTTCTATAGGGGTTTAGGGGTACCAACCACAAGATGAGGTCAAGGGGCAGTTCCCCTAGGTACGCTTCCTATCATAGTATAGGGCGAGGTTGAGGGGAAATGGCCCCATAGGAGTGTTAGGATAAACCACGGACAGAAATAAAAACTACATGCAAATATAACCAATAACAAAAAATAATAGAACACACAGAAATGAACACAAGGCACCAAGATTTAACGTGGTTCACCCAATCCCTGGGCTACGTCCACCAAACAGCAAGTCCGATCTTATTACAATCCAGTGATTACAACCTGATTACAATCCGTAATCCCTTACAGCTCAATACCGCCGCAAGAACCAATTTCGTATCACCACACATGAAAAAAATACCCAACCCTAAGCCCTTTTTATACAAGTATTAAACCGCTTTAGGGTTATAACATGTCGGCCATATGTTGGCCATAATATGTCGGCTACCATGTCGGCTACTTCCTGATCAGTACTTTCCCGAACCCCACTATTTATGAAGTATGTACAGTACTTTCCTGATCAGTCACCACAATCTAACAATCTCCCACTTGGGGACTGATCAAGCTCCACACTAAACAACAATCTCCCACTTGGAGACTGATCCTGTAGCAATACAACTACCACATGGGGCTCCCACTGGATCAAACCACCCTGGACTCTGCTGTTCTTTTATTCACATTTAGTCTAAAAGACCAACTGAAGCTGAAGACGAGTTCAGCTTCTCCCTTGTTACAACCTTTGTCAACATATCTGCTGGATTTTCATTGGTATGTATCTTCTCCAGTTTTAACTGTCCATCCTCCAAAACTGACCGAATGAAATGGTACCGCAACTGTATGTGTTTGGTGTTAGAATGCAGAGCTGAATTCTTAGCAAGATGAATGGCACTCTGACTATCTGTGAACAAATAATTATCCTTCTGAGGATGTCCCAATTCTTCCAAGAAGAACTGAAGCCATATCATCTCTTTGGTTGCCTCTGTAGCAGCAACATACTCTGCCTCTATAGTGGAGAGAGCATTAATCTTCTGTAGCCTAAAAACCCAGCTCACGGCTGCCCCACCAACAGTAAAGACATAACCTGTAGTAATCCGTCTGGTATCAATATCCCCAGCCAAATCAGAGTCAACATAGCCCTATAAATCAGTAGTAGAGCCCCCAAAGTGTAAACACTTATTGGATGTTCCTCTCAAATATTTGAGAATCCACTTGACAGCATTCCAATGCTCAAAACCTGGATGACTCATATACCTGCTAACGACTCCCACTGCATGTGTAATATCTGGCCTAGTGCATACCATAGCATACATCAAACTTCCTACAGCTGAAGCATAGGGTACCTTGGACATCTTATCCTCCTCTTCTTGTGTCTTGGGACACATCTCCTTAGTCAATTTCAAATGACCAGGTAAAGGTGTGCTGACAGCTTTAGCATTCTCCATAGAGAAACGTTGCAACACCTTCTCAACATAATCAGCTTGAGATAGCGTCAATGTTCTGTTCTTCCTATCTCTGCAAATCTTCATACCAAGGATTTTTTTTGCTGCCCCCCAATCCTTCATAGCAAATGCATGTGCTAATTGGCATTTCAGCCCCTTAATATGATCCATGTTAGACCCATCTATAAGCATATCATCAACATATAAACATAAAATAATGTAGCTATCATCATCCAACCTCTTAAAATAAACACAGTAATCTGAATGACACCTATTATATCCATGCTCATGCATAAAACTGTCAAATTTCAGATACCATTGCCGAGGTGCTTGCTTCAAGCCATATAAACTTTTCTTCAATTTGCACACTAAGTTCTCCTTACCTTTGACCTCAAAACCCTGTGGCTAAGCCATATATAATTCTTCATCCAAATCACCATGAAGAAAGGCTATTTTAACATCCATCTGCTCTAAATGCAAATCTTCAGTAGCCACAAGACTTAAAACAGTACGAATAGAAGTCATTTTAACAACAGGAGAAAATATCTCATCAAAATCAATTCCCTTTTTCTGTGCAAATCCTTTTACAACTAACCTGGCCTTAAATCTTTTCTTACCTCCTTCTTCTTCTTTCAACCTGTAAACCCATTTATTCTGTAAAGCCTTTTTACCTGCAGGCAACTTGCACAAATCCCATGTCTTATTTTTCAGCAAAGAGTCCATTTCATCTTTCATTGCAGACTCCCACTGAATCTTAGTATCCACCTGCACAGCTTCATCATAACTTTTAGGTTCACCAGCATCAGTAAGTAAAATAGAATACAAAGAGGGAGAAAACCTTTGTGGAGGTCTAATTGGCCTTGTTGACCATCTAACATTCACTGGTGTGTGTGGTATTTGTTGTTGCAGTTGTTGCACATCATGAGGAATGGCTGGAACATCAGCTTTTGGAGTATCATCCAGCACTACATAATCATCTTCTTTCTTCTCATGTTGCTGCAACAGATCTTTGTACAACACTTTTTCATTGAATATGACATCCTGACTTCTTATAATTTTATGATTTTCAAAATCCCAAAGCCTATAGCCAAATTCATTAATGCCATATCCAACAAAGACATATTTCTTTGATTTAGCTTCTAGCTTGGTTCTATTTTCAGAGTCTATATGAGCAAAAGCTTCACAACCGAAGGTCTTGAGAAAAGAATAACTCACCTTCTTACCAATCCATGCTTCCTCTGGAATACCACAGCCCAAAGGAGTAGAGGGACCTCTATTAATCAAATATACTGCAGTATTGACAGCCTCCGCCCACATGTGTAAGGGCAACCCAACATTTAACCTCATGCTCCTTGCGCGCTCCATTATAGTCCTGTTCATGCGTTCAGCCACTCCATTTTCCTGTGGAGTCCTTGGAACAGTTTTTTGTCTACGAATACCATTAGTGGAGCAATAATCTTCAAATTCATGACTGCAATACTCACCACCATTATCAGATCTGAGTCATTTTAATTTCTTACCAGTCTCATTTTCAACCAAGCGTTTCCATTTCTTAAAAGTTTGAAATACATCAGATTTCTGTTTAAGGAAATAAACCCATACTTTTCTAGTTGCGTCATCAATAAATGTAACATAATAATGAGAGCCACCAAGGGAAGATACCTGAGTCGGTCCCCATACATCTGTATGCACAAGCTCTAATTTCTCCTTTTTGTTTTCCTTCCCTGTCTTTACAAAACTCACTCTCTTTTGTTTTCCATACACACAACTTTCACAGAAATCCTTATTCACACATTTTAGACCTGGTAAAACTTTCCTTGAATGAAGTACTTTCATACCTTTCTCACTCATGTGCCCAAGTCTATTGTGCCACAGCGCTGTATCAGAATCCACAGTAGCTATTTGTTCTCCCTGCTCATCTGCAGTAATTGTTCCTGAATATTCATTTTTCTCTGAAACAATCAAAGTAGAAGGAACAATATGACCTGTACAAAGATATAAGGTGCCTACTTTCACACCTCTTTCTACTACAAGGGAACCTTTTGAAACCTTCCAATTTTTATCATTAAAAGTAACTACACAACCCTCATCACCGAGTTGCCCTGCTGAAATTAAATTTCTACTTAGTTTTGGAACATGTCTTACCTCATGTAGTAGCCAATGATTCCCATTCTGCAACTTAATCTTTATTTTTCCCTTTCCAACAATCTGACAGGGTTCATTATCCCCCAAATAAACAAGCCCAAAATCCCCTTGGACATAATCAATGAAATAACCTCTATGAGGTGTAGCATGAAAAGAAGCACCAGAATCTAAAACCCATGAATCATCAACACTCTCTAAAGACAGAAGCAAAGCATCCTCTTCGGATTTGTTACTTACCACATTTGCCTCTTTGTCTCCATCTGATTTATCTCCTTCATTTTTCTTTCGAGTCCAGCAATCTTTCTTTTTGTGCCCTGGTTTCCCACAGTACCAACAATCATTTGGTCCTCTCGATTGAGACCTCCTCCCCTTTGACTTTCCTCTTGATTTCCCACGATTTCCAGAGTTACTTCCTCTTTCAGTCGTTCTGCCCCTACTTTGTGCATTTAAAGCATTTCCTGATGTAGATCCACCTGAGGATTTTCTACGAGTTTCCTCACTTAAAATAACACCGATCACATCATCATATTTTAGGGTACTAGATCCAGGAACAGAATTACTCACCACCATTACCAAGCCATTCCAGCTTTCAGGCAAAGAACACAAAATCAAGAGAGCCCTAATTTCTTCATCAAAATTGATACCCACAGAAGATAATTGACTAGTAATAGTATTAAACTCATTTAAATGATCTGCAACAGATCCACCTTCTGCCATTTTCATATTAAATAAACGCTTCATAAGAAATACCTTATTTGAAGCGGAGGGCTTTTCATACAGTGTCGCTAGGGTTTTCATCAAATCTTCTGTCATCTTTTCTTTTGTAATATTAAATGCCACCGATGGTGCCAAGCATAACCGAATGCTTCCAAGTGCCTTTCTGTCCAAAAGATCCCATTCAACCTCTGACATAGTTCCTTGATTCTTGGCTTTTCCTTCCAACGGCTTCCATAAATCCTTCTGATATAAATAGTCTTCCATTTGCATCTTCCATAACTGGAAGTTCTGCCCATTAAACCTGTCAACCCTCAACTTACCCTCATCTGCCATTGCTCCCACTCAATTGTGAGACTCCCACTTAACCGTGAGACTTTCCTGCAGAGGATAACTGAAACACAACCTTGCTCTGATACCACTTGTTAGGATAAACCACGGACAGAAATAAAAACTACATGCAAATATAACCAATAACAAAAAATAATAGAACACACAGAAATGAACACAAGGCACCAAGATTTAACGTGGTTCACCCAATCCCTGGGCTACGTCCACCAAACAGCAAGTCCGATCTTATTACAATCCAGTGATTACAACCTGATTACAATCTGTAATCCCTTACAGCTCAATACCGTCGCAAGAAGCAATTTCGTATCACCACACATGAAAAAAATACCCAACCCTAAGCCCTTTTTATACAAGTATTAAACCGCTTTAGGGTTATAACATGTCAGCCATATGTCGGCCATAATATGTCGGCTACCATGTACAGTACTTTCCTGATCAGTCACCACAATCTAACAAGGAGTTCTCAGGGGCAATGCCCCCAAAGCCACAAAATGCGTTCATATTGTAAAAGGTATCGACTGCTATTTTCCTATTGGACAACTTATTCTAGCCCTAATTTTGTAAGTGGTGAAATCTTATATGAGAGGGCTTAGGGTTAGGGATTTCATAATATAATGGTGATTTCAACATGCTTTTCTCTATTCGATCTAGGTCTAAGGGATGGACCAAATGAAAATAGGGAATAATGGTGGAGTATGCATTTTAATTAACCATGCAGGTATATGTTTCTCCACGTAGCGCCTCTAGATCTTGATTCAAAATGTTATTATACGATTGCATTTTAGGAAGAATGACAGTTTGAGGTCAATGTAGATGATGCTGTCAAAAGTGTTGATTATAGTGAGGTATACAAAATGGCTCTAATTACAGTATTCATGGTAGGGGGCATGCAAAGATATTAGTAAATTTTCTCTGTTTGTTGGGATTTTTCCTTAATTTTGTCCTTGCGTTTGAATGAAAAAAATTCTAAAAATATTTATAAATTCAAATATTTCTCTTGATCCTAGATTCAAGAAAAAGTTTTTAGAATAGATTTTATTATGGAGGATTGGATGGCTTATAAATTAATATAAATTACTTGCACAAATCTTATAATTAATTATTTAAGGTACTTAAAAATAAAATGATTTCAATAGGATTGTTCTAAAAAAAAAGTAATTGAAAACACATTTTGTATCAAGATTAGTCTAGTCAAAAGTTGTTCATCTAAACAATACAAAATATTTAATTAATATAAGCTATTGGGTACAAAATGTTAGTAGTAAATGATATCAACAATTATCATTAATAGTTTATGGTCATTTTTTAGAAATATATATTTCTATTTTTATTTAGTAATTTAAATTTAGGAACACTAAAAATATTTCTAAATCATGTAAAAAAACTTCTATAAAAGTCTTATATATATATTTATGGGTGAAAAATAATTCTTTAACATAAATATTAAGATATAATTTTTTTTATATATAACAAAATATTAAAATATTATACACATAAGATTATGGGAATTAGAATAATGGTAAATTCATAGAAATTAAATTTCTTTTTATTAGAGAAATCAATTAAGCAATATGATTGTGTTTTAGATTCTCAACAAGATTGGCATGCAATAGAAACATACTAGAGAAGAACAAGGCATGAACTATGAGAAGGGCTTCAATTGTTTTCAAGTCTTATGTTATAGTTGCAATAGCTACATAAT